>JAREYC010000007.1:7697500-8067500 GCA_030015325.1 Cryptoblepharus egeriae | reverse complement strand
CTGGTCCACAAAGAAAATGTTGGACTAGAAATTCTTTTTAATCCTCAGTTCATCTTCCCAAGAAGCTTGGTTTGGCTTTTTGATAAGAAAAAGAAAATTCTGTGTGACAAGCAAGCTTGGTCTGATTACATCTGACAGATTTAAAGTGCACCCCTTTACTGCCCAAGAGGCTCCGATCCTCTCACTTAACAGACTTGTAGCTGCAGAAAATTACCTTGTCATACGCAACACAGTGTTGTGGACTGGTATTGACGGTGCAAAGTGTCAGTAACTGATGCACAGACCAAGCCGGCTAAATAATTAATTGGAAAAGCAGACGCTTCTCCCGCAGCCCTCCCTCCCCAAGTTTTCCATTCGGCCCTGTACGTTCCACGAGATGATAAAGAGATGGGATGTTCTCAGGCTCCAGATCACCTGAAGGACACCTGGCACTTATGAAAACGATTACTGGCATCATGCGAGGTCTGACCAAAGGCTTCCATCGATTCAAAGTGCAGCTCAACAATGTAGAGAAATCGGCACCCGCCGGACTGATTCCCCTGAAGACCTTTCCTTCCATTTCTACATAGGCTAAACTTGCGAGAATTGGAAAATAAAAGGTCGATTAATCCTCTGAGCTGCAGAGCAGAGCATCTCTTATTGCACCTGAGTTGCGCAGAGGGTAGTAGGTGGCAAAGAGGGGAAAAAATCCATTCTTTTATAGAAAGTGCTCTCAGGCACACCAGTGGGAGGTTAGGTGCCTTCCATAAAAGCTATTTCAAGTGATGAAAAGAGCATAAGAGACAGGATGGTCTGTAAGAAGGCAAACAGAGAGAATGGGGATGGATGCACAGAGGGAAACTGATGTGTGGCACAATCCCTAATTTGTGTTGGAACGGACATGCTGGTGTGCCTTGCTGTATCCTGCGCATTATCACTAGTGAAATGTACCTGCGTTGCAGGAGGAAAATATCCCCATATATCACCCCTCCATTGTGCATCATCTGCCCCATGCGCATCATCCACCCCATGTGCAACACCCCCCCATGCGCATCACTCCTCCATGCGCAACACCTCCCCATGCACAACATGCTCCTCATGTGCCTCATCCCCATCCAAATCAGCTCCCATGTGCATCATCCTCCCATGTGCATCACCAGCATCCTCCACAAATTTCATGCTTCTAAGTCTTGTGATTTTGGCTGGGTGTTGATAAGTGAGTGAGTCAGAGACTTTTCAGTTATATATACAGTGGTGCCTCACATAAAGAGCTTAATTTGTTCCGGAGACATGCTCTTTAAGTGAAACGCTCTTTAAGTGAAGCAGATTTTCCCATAGGAAATCATGGAAACTCAGACAATTGGTTCCACAACCCCTAAAAAATTCATATAAAAATATTCACTGGACGTAAAAATGATGACAAAACACTGGAACTGAATTCAAAACATGCATTCAATGTGCAGAATCCGATGAAGTCTACTTAGGCTGCAATCCTGAAGACACTTTCCTGGGAGTAAGCCTCATTTAACACAATGGGGCTAACTTCTGGGTAGATGTGGTTAGGCGGCAGCAATCAAAGACACTTTCATGGGAGGTTTACATGGGCTACTGCTGGAGGTTCAAGGTGATCAAGTGGGGGCACTTGGGGGCGTTAGGGGCAGCTGCCTCTGGCACCCCCAGGCAACTGCCCCCAAGTTGGGGGCATTTAGAGGCAGCAGTGCTGGCCGGCAGCCCTTTTAAAGAGCCTCCGCACAGAGCATCAGGGCTGCATAGCACGCGTGCTCATAGCACGCTTGCTTGTTAAGTGAAGTGGAACTTGTTATGTGAAGCAAGATTTCTTAGAAATTTTTGCTTGTTATGTGAAACACTTGTTAAGTGAGGCGCTTGTTAAGCGAGGTACCACTGTAGATAGATAGATAGATAGATAGATAGATAGATAGATAGATAGATAGATAGATAGATAGATAGATAGATAGATAGATAGATAGATCGATGGATGGATGGATGGATGGATGGATGGATGGATGGATGGATGGATTGATAGATAGATCAAAAGATAGATAGATAGATAGATAGATAGATAGATAGATAGATAGATAGATAGATAGATAGATAGATAGATAGGTGTGTGTGTGTGTGTGTGTGTGGGACGAAGTGGGAGGCAAGTGAAAGCCCCATGCACTGTACCTGCTGTAAGCTGCCACTGCCATGTCAACCTGCCATGCCACCTCTGCTTGCCTGTCGGAGCAGATCTATGGCAGACAAAGCCCCATGTGGCACTCCGAAGCTCTCAAAAAGCCTTCTGAGGATTCTTGCATGATCTTAAAGAGTATTTCCACTTTATTCAGGTAACTGGAAGTACTCTTTAAGATTGTGCCAGAAGCCTCAGGAGGCTTTTTCTAACACTTCAGAGTGTGGCATGATTTCCATGCACCTAGGTAAGTATTCCCTCGCAGGATAACGTATTTCAGATCTGCACCCCAGGTTGGCAGAGGGGCCTGGTCTATTACACATGATATCTATCTATCTATCTATCTATCTATCTATCTATCTATCTATCTATCTATCTATCTATCTATCTATCTACAGTATTTATATACTGCTTTTCAACTGAAAAGTTCACAAAGCGGTTTGCAAGAAAATGAAAAAAATCAATAGCCAATTAATAGCTAATGGGTGCCTGTCCCAAAAGGGCTCACAATCTAAAATGCAATAAGAACACCAGCAGAAGCCACTAGAGCAGACATTGCTGGGGTGTGTAGGGCCAGTTACTCTCCCCCTGCTAAATAAAAGAGGAACACCCACTTGAAAGAGTGTCTCTTGCCCAGTTAGTAGGGCATACATACATGATATGTATGTCCTACTACCACGCTTGTTCTATAAACCTTTGAAATGAATTTGTTCTGCTGTATTCCTATAATAAGAAACCAACCTCCTCTGAATATATTGGATATCAAACAAAAACATCAAAGCCAAAGCAATTTGCCTCTATCAACAGTAATAAGGGATCTACTGTCACTTTGGTAGCATCTTGGCTTTCACCAGCCCTGAAAGTTCAAAGGCTACATCAAGAAGCTATTAACATATTTCCCACAGACGGGGCAGTCAAATGAGCGCATAACTAATAGCAATACCAACCAAAGCACTGCAGTATTGCGCCTTCATTTCCGAATTGAATTTGTCAGCTCCTAAATTGTGTGCATTTTTGAGCGGTTAGCACAGTTTACTGCCTGAAAAACTAGCATATCAGCTACTATTAAGGTGGCAAATTGCTTCCTAAATGATAAGTTAAAGGATAGCGTTGTACTTCCCATCTTAATTAGGATGCTATTCCTTGGAGATGGAGTTTTTGTGATCCATGCATGCTTTGATGCTGGTGGAAATAGGAAGGAGCCAGACATTAACCAATTATGGGTGCAAGCCTAAGCATGCCTACTCAGAAGTAAGTCTTATTGTGTTCTATGAGACTTATGCTGCAATCCTAAAGAAGCTTTCCTGGGAGTAAGACCCATTGAATATAATGGGGGCTACTTTTGAGTAGACATGGTTAGGATTGTGCTCTAGCCCACAAATCCAGAGTAACTACGGGAGAACGTAAGAGACTTTACGTGCACCCATAGTTACTGAACCACCTAGTGAAAACCTATGGGAAATTCATATTGGAATCCAGAGTAAGTTGTTCTTACACCGGAGCAAAGACTTCCCGTACTTACTCTGGATTTTGCCCTTACTCAGGGAAGTGTTTATAGGATTGCAGCCTAAGGCTTTTCTGGAAGTCGGATCCACTGAACACAATATTCTGACTCTGCAACCTGATCTTGTCCCCCAATCACATTTTGTTGTAACAAGTAATTATACAAAATATAAAGGGATCTTTCTAAAGTGATTCGGCATTCAATCTGCATTAAATTATAAGGTTGCAACAATGACAGATGGCGCCGAGTGTGATGAGTTGACCCACAAGGGTTGAACGTATGACACTAGAGTTGATTTGGTTTCAACAGCCAAAAAATAGGTTGAGGTCACCATGTTCAAAAGTATAACATAGAGTTGACTTGATGCTGGCAAATGCCTGTTCTTATTATTAATAAGGACTTGGAAATACAGTATATATAAAAATTTCTGCTGAGATCAAAGCTGAGAATATTATTATGTTCTGAGTAAACTTATTATTATTCTATTATTATTTTTGAGAAAACTTATTATTCTCTGTAAACTTTGCAGAAAAAGATCTGTTTTCCAGCCATTTTTGCCACTATTTGCAAAAAACAACAAAAACTTGTGTATTTCTTTGAATTATTGACAATATTATAGCCAAATCTGATTCATTGTATTGATCCCTGTGATTTTACTGATGGATGCATTAAATAACATGATTAATCACCGTGTAATCCCAGACTGGATGAGATCACCTATATGGTTAGTTTGTGAGGGAGAGAGAAAAAACAGAAGACATTGAAGAAGAAGCTTGAAGTAAGAAAGGCAAGCAACTGAATTATCTGGTGGATCAGGTAGGTTGACATCCTAAAGGAGAGATCACTTGGGTGAAACATCAGAGAAATTCAAAGATCTACACACATCCCTATGGATGTTTGGTGAGTCTCAGGAGCAGATCCTCCAACCAACCTACACTAGGATGGTGAGCTAAAATGTGTGACATTGGGCAAAATCCAGAGTAACTACGGGGAGTCCTTGCTCTGGTGTAAGAACAACTTAATCTGGATCCCAATATGAATTTCCCATAGGTTTTCACTAGGTGGTGCAGTAACTACAGGTGCACGTAAAGTCTCTTATGTGCTCCCATAGTTACTCTGGATTTGGGGGATTGAGTATAATGCATCTGGATAATGCAGTCTGTCCAAATGTCCGGGGAAAATGCTGTCTCTGACCTTTTGATGCCATCTCACCTTTGGATGCCCGTTGCCAGCTCAGAAGCAAGGTATGAAAGCAAGTAAGCCACAGTTGACTTGTTATGCGTTCGGTTGCAAATGAAGCAGATGTCTTTTGTGAAAACAGGTGTATCTTTGCCCCTGCGGCAACCTCTAGTGACTTCTGCTCTGACCAAGTTCTTCCACTAACTCATCTGCCACAGTCCTGAAAGGAGACGAAAGGGCAACAGCATCAGATGGCAAAAACTGGGGCAATGCCAACCTACTGGAGAAGTGCTCAAAGCAAGGACAACTTGCAACAAAAGAAGGTTGACACAGCAATCTGACTCTATTGCCTCCTTCAAACAGTAGCAACCTGTTGTGCATCACTGTAGTAGTCCCGTCAGAATTTCCATCTCCACATCATCTTATTTTTTATACTTTTATTCAAATGTTATCAATGGAAGCATGTCTGATTAGTGCACTTCCATGAAGGTACATGGTCCATGTTCTTGTCTGCTATTAAAGAGAGATGTTGATCTGAAACTACAAAGCCATAGGGGATCACGTGGCATAGATGTGAACCACAGGGACACTTCCAACTGTTCAGATGCCAACAGTGAGAAAACCAGAACTGGGAATAGAAACTAATATTTCTAATATTTGTATTTATATTTGTTCTAATATTTGTATATTTCCCCCCAAAAGAGTTAGAAACACACTTTAGTTTTGCTGCTTCTGTCTATCTATCTATCTATCTATCTATCTATCTATCTATCTATCTATCTATCTATCTATCTATCTATCTATCTGTCTGTCTGTCTGTCTGTCTGTCTGTCTGTCTGTCTATCTATCTATCTATCTATCTATCTATCTATCTATCCACAGTATTGATATACTACTTTTCAACTTATGACGTTCACAAAGCGGTTTACAAAGAAAATGAAAAAATTTAATAGCTAATTATTAGTCCTCATTTACTGGTCCGCATTTTCCTTGTCAAGCAGCTGAGGGTTCTATTCCCATGTGTCTCTAGGGCAGAGTAGAGTGAGGAGAACAACTGTCAACATTCCATTGTAACTGTCTCGGAGACAAATAATAGGCCAGGTAGGGTGTGATGCTGGTTTGCCTCCTCCTGGTGCACCCCGGTTAGCATGAAAGTGCAAAGTAAATGACTAGCAACAATTGGCAGCCAGACTACACTGAAGAATTGGCACTTGGCAGCCTGACATCAATGTGGAATTCTTGGCTCTCAAAATACATGGCAATTGAATATTAACATCTGGTTTACCATAAGTCTATGTATTTGCCATACGCTAAATAAATAAATAGGCCAGGATGAGAACAGGTTAGGGCAGTGTTTCTCAAAGTGGGGGTCGGGACCCCTTTGGGGGTCGCCTGGAGCTTTCCTGGGGGGCGCCGAAAGACCCCTGTGCAGGGGGCCAGGTGGGAAGACCTGGCAGAAACGCTGGAACTGCTGCGGCTAGAAGAAGCCACTGAGAAGCAGCTCGGAAGGAGCCTCTGAGCTGGTGTGAGACCGATGTGGAGCCTTGGGGGTGGGGAGGCGCCCGACACACTCACCAGAGACAGAAGCCTCCTCCCATTGTGTTCAATGGGTCTTATTCCCAGGAAAGTGTCTTTAGGATTGCAGCCTAAGACAGTGATTTTCAATCTTTTTCATCTCCTGGCACACTGACAAGGCCCTGAAATTGTCAAGGCACTCCATCAGTTGTTTGTATCCTTGACAAGGCACACCAGGCTGTTCAAATCCCCCAATTTTCCTATTAATTAATGACCATCCCCAAATTAGTTAATTATTAATTAATGACCATCCCTGGCACACCAGAGGACTATCCATGGCACACCTATGTGCCATGGCACACTGGTTGAAAATCACTGCTCTAAGGTGAAAGTATCACTTGACAAAACATTGATTCACTCACAAAATCTCCCTACACATAGGAGGGTCACCCAACTTTTTTTCCTAACATACTAATTTTCTATCTGCAGGGATTTTTCTGTTTATATGTGGGAAGTTTCAAACACATCATTCCCTTTCCTGTTCTCTGTGGTAGAACAACTCAGGCACAGATTCACATCTTGGTGAGAAAAATGTATAGATGTGTTCAGTGGTTGGATTTAAATAAATTAACAACAGGTTCTATGTCCTAATAAACCAAACTAACAACAGGTTCTATTTCCCATTAGTAACCGGGTCTCAGAACCAGGTGCTCATTAGCAAAGGCTTCTATAGAACCTATGAGAACCCTCTGAAACCCACCACTGGGTATGTTCTCAGAACCTACTTCTTTCCTCCCACCAACCCACCCACCCCAAACTCTGACAATCCTAACCATCAATCCTACTTCTTTCCTCCAACCTACTTCTTTCCTCCCACCAACCCACCCACCCCAAACTCTGACACTCCTAACCATCAATCCTAACCATCACAATCCTAACCATCCCCCAAATCGAGAGTAACTACTTTACTCTGTAAGAGAATAAAATTTACAGAGAGTTTACTTTACAGAGTAACCCCCAAATTCAGAGTAACTTTACATGCACCCATATTTACTGCACCACCTAGTGAAAACCTGTGGGAAATTCATATTGGAATCCAGAGTAAGTTGTTTTTACACCAGAGCAAGGATTATTATTATTATTTTATTTTATTATTTTAAAAATTTGTATCCCACCTTTCTCAGGCTGTCTAGCCCGACTCAAGGCGGCAGAAACATAAAACACAATTAAAAACATAAATAATAATTAAATACAGTAAAACAATTAAAACATATGGGCTAAAAGATTAAAACATATAGGCTAAAAGATATGGGGATTCCCCATAGTTACTCTGGATTTTGCCCTAAGAGACTTTGGGCACAATCCAGAGTAACTACGGGAGCACATAAGAGACATTATGTGTACCCGTAGTTACTGCACCACTTAGTGAAAAGCTATGGGAAATCCATATTGCAGTCCAGAGTAACTTGTTCTTACTCCAGAGCAAGGACTTCCCATAGTTATTCTGGATTTCACCCTTTATGTGCACCAAGATTTACTGCATCACCTAGTGAAAACCTATGGGAAATTCATATTGGAATCCAGAGTAAGTTGTTCTTACAGTGGAGCAAAGACTCCCCATAGTGACTCTGGATTTTGCCCCATGTCTACTCACAACTAAACCCCATTATGTTCAATGGGTCTTACTCCCACGAAAGTGTCTTTAAGATTGCAGCCTCTGTCTTGGTTTGTAAGATTCCCCTCTCTGGATCCCCATTCTGACAGCAAGGAGATGTTAGGCTCGCTAATTAAGACAAAACATTTGGGGAATGAAGTCATACAAAAGGGGAATTTTTTAATGTCTTCAAATATTCCAGTTGGAGCATTCAAAGGTATTTAGCTAGAACTAATTTAAAACAGAAGCTGAAGAATCTCTCTTAACAGTGCCAAAGGGGGCAGTGGATGACACTTCTGTTGTAGAGTTGTGATTACTGCATCTGATAACTGGAATGTGTGATTCATTATTGCTTGTGAAGGAGTTTTAAAACAGGAGCCACTGTTCAGATGCTTCCAGCAAGAGAGAGGAAGAGCATTTGGAGCATACCTTGTTAGCATCAAGCCTAATACAGTGGTACCTCTCATAACAAGGGCCTCACATAACAAGCGTTTCACATAACAAGTATAAATTTCCAAGAAATCTTGCTTCACATAACTAGTTCCGCTTCACTTAACAAGCAAGTGCGCTATGGGCACGCATGCTATGCAGCCCTGACGTTTTGGTGGAGGCTCTTTAAAAGGGCTGCCGGCCAGCCCTGCTGCCTCTAACTGCCCCCAGCATGGGGGCAGTCACCTGGGGGTGCCAGAGGCAGCTGGCCCTAACTGCCCCCAAGTGCCCCCACTGGCCACCTTGAACCTCCAGCAGCAGCCTAGATAAGCCTCCCATGAAAGTGTCTTTGATTGCAACCTCCTAGCCATGTCTACTCAGAAGTAAGCCCCATTGCATTAAAAGTAAGCCCCTGGGAGCTTAGTCCCAGGAAAGTGTCTTTGACTGCAGCCTCCTAACCATATCTACCCAGAAGTAAGCCCCATTGCGTTAAATGGGGCTTACTCTCAGGAAAGTGTCTTTAGGATTGCAGCCTAAGTAGACTTCATAGGATCACGCACACTGAATGCATGTTTTGAATTCAATTCCAGTGTTTTGTCATCATTTTTACATCCAGTGAATATTTTTATATGAATATTTTGGGGGTTGTGGAACCAATTGTCTGAGTTTCCATGATTTCCTATGGGAAAATCTGCTTCACTTAAAGAGCATTTCACTTAAAGAGCATGCCTCTGGAACGTATCAAGCTCTTTATGTGAGGCACCACAGTCCATTAAAAATAAAATACACATTGAAATGGACGGGGACCCACCTGAATCTGGCACACAACCCATGTAATGGGCTCCTACAGTTTGTGAAACTCTTGTTCTTTGTAAGCCACATTGGGAAGAAGAGTGAAAATGTTTAAAATAAATGTACAAATAATTTGAATAATGTACAATATATTTTATTTTTAAAATATGGATAAAAACATCTTTTGGAGGTTTTTGTTTTGTTTTTTTGCTCACAGCGTCTACCAGAAATATTTTTTTCTTCCTACTTCAGAGGAGAAACATTTATTTAGGAAGGAAATTTAATGAAGGAAAGGTCAAGTCACCCAACCATGTCATCGTAATCAGATATATGTGAAGGAAGGAAAAAATAATGACATATAAATTTAATTTAGCTGTAAATAAAACACTGGCTTTTGTTTGCCTTTTCACTGTCAACTTCTAATGAAAGTTGTGGCCTGCTTCAGAGAGGATGTTTTCTTGAACTTTTTACCATTACTGGCTATTTTCTTGGAAAAATTATTTTTTAATCACAGGATAACACTGTCCTGGGGGTTTGGAATATACTGGGGGTCAGAGGAAGTTGTAGATCTCAGAGGGAAGGATGGAGACCTCAATAAGCAGATTCATGTCTTAAATGTCTCAAAAGTCTGAAACGATGAACATACATGAACAGGCATGATCAGAAATCTTTTTACAAGCATGACGTCTTGAACGTGCTGGTTCCTTGAATCCATTTTGGACACACACCCTCTTCAAATATCTACTCCGGAGGGTGGGAGCAACTCATAAATGATGTGATTCCACATTGATGAAATGTATAAATATTCTAATGATGTGGATGAGACCGATCATATGGGTCTCCTCCACCCAAACTGTACCTTCCTGCCGAGTGCCATCTGGAAGTGGGGAACACGTGGTTGGGTCTGAGCCATTTGGTGCTTAAATACTTCTGATTTCTGAAATGAGTTTGCATTAGGCATCCTGTTCTAGCCAAACTGTCAGTCCTATTTATTTCATTGAGGTTGTGCCCAGTAGATTTCTAAACCTTTCAACAATCAGAGATTGTTTGGGCTGCCCATGAAGAGTGTGCATCAGAGTGGTCCCAATCCTGGTCCATAACACTTATCTCAGTGGCTCATAGACTAGCCCTACAGTCCAGAGTAACTACAAGAGCATGTAAGAGACATTACATGTATTCGTAGTTATTGCACCACCTAATGAAAAACTATGGGAAATTCATATTGCAATCCAGAGCAAATTGTTCTTACACCAGAGCAAGGACTCCCCGTAGTTACTCTGGATTGAGCCCATAATGTTAGATAGACTTAACCTTAGTTGGGACATCAGAGTTCAAAAATGCTCTTTGGACCCACCTAGCTAATCCACCGGACCACCTGCAAGGGGCTGGATTGCCCTATTGGTCTCCAGTGTGATCAGAGCCATATAGAAGGTATGGAACCAGAGCCATATAGAAGGTGTGGAATCAGAAGGGTCAAGCCTTCCTGTTTCTCATTTGAGGTCAGGAGTGCCAGCATGTCCAGCAGGCTGTCCCTCCATAGCAAGGTGTGAGTACCAGACCTAGCAGCAGATCCTGCTGAGATAGGTTTGCAGAGCTTATGGAATTGCTCCTGAAGTCCACCTGCACCTGGAAGTCCATGTGTCCTGTCCTGAAGTCCATCTGTCTTGGAAAAACACTCCCCACAGAGAATAACAGAGAAGATAGAGATGTCTGGTATCCTGCTAATCACCTTGAAAGAAGAGGTCAAGAAGGAGGAAAGAAGAACCTAGCTAATGAAGAAAGGAACATGGTCTCACCTTCACAGGGCAACAAAACTGT
This sequence comes from Cryptoblepharus egeriae, assembly GCA_030015325.1. Taxonomy (NCBI): domain Eukaryota; kingdom Metazoa; phylum Chordata; class Lepidosauria; order Squamata; family Scincidae; genus Cryptoblepharus; species Cryptoblepharus egeriae. The sequence goes on along the minus strand of JAREYC010000007.1, from coordinate 8,056,439 downwards.
GAGCCCCACACCTGCACAGGACCCCTTTTCACACACATTTCCTCTCTTCCTTTATGACGATCTTCAACACAACCTTTGTGTTGACCTTATTCCAGACCAGCACCCTCAAAGGAGGTAGGCAAACACTACTGGTACTGGGCAATATCATAGTAGCACGTGTTGGTTCCTATGTCTCCAGATCATCTAGCCTATCCATTTTAACTGATTCAACTACACAGCAATCACATTTAAGAACATGTCAGGTCAGTATATATCAGTCTGTCCTGGTCTTTTTATTGGCCAGCATGGTTGACAGGACAATTGAGTAGCCCCAGGTCACAAACTTGGGGTCACAATTTTGAAGCAGCCTGAGTTAGCCCTCGCTTTGGTCAATCCGTGCCCCAGAAAATAGTCACACTGACCTTTTAATGAATGATTTTTTTTTTTTTTTTGCTCACAGTTTCTGTGCCAGAATGCAAAGAACAGCCGTGTGTCCATGGCTTAAAATGCAAATAATTTATGGTCTACTGCTATTTTGCCCTAATTAAAGTTGCGACTGCATGACTTAAAATGGAGATCTTTTTTTTTTTCCCCTCGCTGAATTGGGGGAAGGGGTGTGCGCGAAGAGGTGCCAGTCAACCACATTTGTGTGCGATAAATAATCAGTTGTGCACTCAGTTTTTGATGCTTGTTAAAAATCCAGGCACTGGAACAGCTCCCGAATCTCACCGCTCCTACCTCCACTGCCAATCTCTTTTGCATCTCATTGGCATTTGAGAACATTAATTGACTCATTATTCCAATTCATATTCAGGGAAGGAAGCTGATTAACAAAGGCAGATGCAGAATCTCCAGACACATTTGTAGCGGCATTGTTTGTCCCGGCAGTTTTCTTGAGTTATTAGAATCCGGAGGAAGCTGCGGCCAGGAGGACGGGGGACGTGTCCTGCTGTTTGGGTTTCTTTACTTGTGTTTGCACACTTTAAATAATGAGAGAGAGAGAGAGAGAGAGAGAGAGAGAGAGAGAGAGAGAGAGAGAGAGCGCATAGGGGTCAGTGGCATAGCTAGAGGGGATGTAACACTATCCAGAGTAACTACAGGAGCACGTAAGAGACATTTACGTCGATGTAGTTACAGCACCACCTAGTAAAAACCTATGGGAAATTCATATTGCAATCCAGAGTAAATTGTTCTTACATTGGAGCAAGGACTCCTGTAATTATTCTGGATTGCGCTCTAAGTTTTGCAAGTGCCTGAGCACACTATGCAAGCTGCCCCTTTTCCTTCCCGTTGGATCCATTTTTTTCTCCTTCCCTTTAGGATCCATGACATTTGAAGGTGCCACCAAAACTTAGTGCTTTGCACCCCCTCTAGCTATGCCACTAATGGGCCAGTTGGTACTAGCCGAAGGAGGAATCAACCCCTGACCAACAATCCAAAGGTCTAGGAGCTTTTATTTTCTGCTCTGTTCCACCCATCGTTCCATGTTAATTCTTCATATCTCCACTTCAAAGAAATCCCATGAGAAATTTCACTTTTTAAGAGAAACTGGTGCAGATTTCCTTGAAAATTCTCAGATGTTTCTTCATGGGGCCAACTCTGAAATTCTGTTGCAGCTTCTTTTTTAATGTTGGTGCCAACCCAACAGCTGAACTTTCTGTATTTGATTCTCAGAAATCTTGTCTGTTTTGAAGGCCAAATAGTTTGGGAGAATCCCTTTTTTCTTGACTGGATCATCAGTGAACTTGTATAAAACTCCCTCTAGGGTAGGGTTGCTGTATGTCCCAATAAAATAGGGACAATCCCTGATTTGGGGGGATTGTTCACATTCTGGCAAATGGGACAGAGGATCCTGTCCCAATTTGTGGAAGAGAATTGTGGCAACCCTACATGAGGGTCCAATCCTATCCAATTTTCCAGCACTGATGCAGTTGCACCAATGGGGTTTGCGTTGCACGCTTTTGGCTGGATTGACCCTCATTTTTAATTTGTTGGGTTTTTCAACCAAGTTGTGCCTTCCTTTGATTTGGGTCTCCACAACCCACACTACTTTCCAGCGACAGAACAGGACACAACTTTCACAGATCTCCAATAAAGCCTGTTGAATTAATCCTCTGCCTCCATGGATGGTTTCTTGCAGACCTAGCTCTTCAGGTCCAACATAGGGCAAAATCCATAGCAGTTACAGGTCCACGCAGTTACATCACCCTCTAGTGCAGTGGTTCTCAATCTTCCTAACGCCGTGACCCCTTTATAAGTTCCTCATGTTGTGGGGACCCCCAACCATAAAATTATTTTCATTGCTACTTTATAACTGTAATTTTGCTACCGTTATGAATCGTAATGTAAATATCCGATATGCAGGATGTATTTTCATTGTTACAAATGAAATTTGTGTTCTATGCACACACTGAACACAATGGGATTTATTTCAGAGTAGGCATGCATAGGATTGGGCCCTGAGGCTGCAATCCTATCCACATTTATATGGGAATAAAGGCCTCCTGACTAGAATGGGATTTATTTCAGAGTAGACATGCATAGGATTGGGCCCTGAGGCTGTCAGTCAGCACCAGTGCATGAGCAGCTACAGCCGGAGGTCTGGCAAGCCTGACCTGGCCCCCTGCACCAGGGGTCTGTAGGCGACCCCCAGGAAAGCTCTAGGCAACACCCAAAGGGGTCCCGAGCCCCACTTTGAGAAACACTGCCCTAGTGTTATGGAAAGTCACCCAACTGCTCCGGAGCAAGGGGCTTTATTTCACTTTAGGATATAGGCCATACGCCCCTTTGCTGCCCCTCTTCTCCAAATGGGAAAGTGAGGCTGAAGAGGGCAGAGACATGTCAGACCATTACAAATCAGGCAATAATCAATAATCAGTAATATTATAATAATCAGTAATCATCTTCTAATAATAATCATCATCTTGTAATAAACAGTATTCATCTTGTAATAATCTTATAATAATCACTGTAGTAATCATTAATAATCTTGACATTGTTCTACAAAGTTGTTGCCTTTTATACAAAAGCTTTGTTTTTGCTCCATGCCAACTCCTTAATCCTCACAAGCACAAGCAGTCACTTGAAAAAGAGGGCAAATGTTCCTACAGGAAGTATATTAGGACTGACACAGCTGACTGTTATGGTTCCTTTGGAGCCGTTATCATCTGTCATGCAAATACATAATTAAGAGCTTTTTAAAAATGCAGATTATGTAAATATATATTAAGGGTCTTTTTAAAATGCGAAGGGTTGACCCAACGGAATATAACGACTCCTTCGGAGCTATTTATAAATACATATTTAGGTTTGGAAATGTGGAATATTAGCTCCGTGGACCATGCATTGCCCCTTTAGGGGCATTTCCAGATACTTGGAAAGATACTACTGATTTTTGTATGGAGGGTTTTCAGCTGCAGAACAGGAACCCAGGAGTAACTGCCAACTGTTCAATACTTGGTTGGGGGGAAAAGTTGGAAAGTTGTAAAAAACAATTTAAGTAGCTCCCTCTGTATCCACAGGGGATACGTTGCCATTGCTACTGAGAATACCAAAAACCACAGATAATAGCAAATCCTCTGAGATGGGGAGGCTATGCAAACAGTGATCGGCTGTGGGTGGCGCAAGTGGCTAAGACACAGTACCTGTTAACCAGCAGGACAAGGTTCGAGACCCGGGTCAGCCCCACAAGATAGGGTGAGCTCCTGTCCTTAGCCCAGCTCTGCGACGCCAGCTGGATCCAATCGTATCGGCTCTGCCTTTCTATTGGACTAATTCAGTGGCGTGGAGAGGGGGGATTTGCTGCTTGGGTAACAGCCTATCCTCCATAACAATCCAACCCAGGCTTTCATGCTTTTATGATTCTCTCTCTTTTCTTATTCCACAGAGCCCATCAGCCTGGTAATAGATTTGTAAGAACAGTTGGAAGGTGGGTTGAGGAGCCATCAAGAATCAATACCCATCATGGCTTGTAACGCTGATTTTTTTTCCTCCAGAAATTTGTCCAGTCCAGGGCCAAATGGAAATTATTATATCCTGTGGCAAGGAATTCTATTGAATAATTACACACTGGGTAAAGAAATATTTTATTTTGTCTATTCTATTTGGTTGGATATTCTGGGGTTAGAAATCTGGGGTTTCCAGATTTCATAATCACAAAAAAGGACAAGACTCCCAAAATGTAGGACACCCAAGAAAAATGTCAGACATGACAAAATAAAAGCTAAAAACAGTCTTACTTATTGTTTTCATGTGGTTAATTTAAACACTACGACTTATTAAATTGAAAACTATTACGTTTAGGGTGCAATCTGAACCAGTTTAGGGGCAGCCTAACTCACCTGGCCATTCTTCTTGTGATGCTGTGGGAATGTTGGTATATGCCTGTGCACTGGCCTACCCCCCACCCCCCCCGCCAAGAAGAAGTGCCTTATGCACTTTTGTGGTACCCCCAGGTCAGCACAGGATTTATGATGGGGCATATGCAAGCCTAAATGGAGATTAGGATTGCAGCCATAATTTATTACATATATGCTACAATCCTGAGTAACTATGGGACCTTTTACACTAGTGTGGTTACGATGCCACCTATGGGAAACCTATGGGAAATGCACAGAGCAATCCAGAGTAAGTGCCTCTTATGTCTTCCCGTAGTTACTCTGGATTGTAGGCATAGTCTACAATCCTAGTCTCCATTTAGGCGAGCCTAATCCCCAGCATAAGTCCTGTGCTGATCTGGAGATGCCATAAGACACTTCTACCCCACTCTTGGGGGGTTAGGCCAACATACAGGCATACACCAACCTCCCCACACTATCATGGAAAGGTAGACCAGATGAGTTAGGCCAGCCTAAATTTTTTAGGATTGCACCCTATTAATTACAAGAAAGCTGCATGCTGCCAGCTCACAAGGAAAAAAAGGACAACAGAGATTTTTTTCAGGACACAAGATTTTAAAAGAGTATATGTCCTAGAAAAAGAGGACAGATACTGAACTCTCCTGACTCAAAGTTTGAGTGTATGTCCCATGCTATTTTGTAAACTTCATGCTTTGTAAACTTTGCATGGAGATCACCAAGTTGTTGGTGTCACGTTTGTTGTCCTGAAAAATTTTGTGAGCCACTGTGAGATACATGGAAAAGTGGACTGGATGGGTCTTTGCCCTGATCCAGTGAGGCTCTTCTTTTGTTCTTATGTCCCATGTAAGTCCATGGTGTGCACCGACATAAAATGCCTCTGCGAACCCAAATTCAAAGATGGAAATGTTCAGTGAAATCTTGTTTTATGGCCTCCAGACACAGGTAGGCAGAAGCCTACTCGCTCCGGTTCTGGGGGGAATTCTTCCAATCCCCCTACCGTTGGTGAGCCGGCAGCAGCAGGAGGCCCCCAGAACAATGAGGACCGATTCGATCCTGAGGAGGAAGAAGAGGGCAGCCCCAGAGCGTCCTCCAGCCTCTCCCTGCTGGCGGGGGGGGGGGGCGGGCTGAGGAGGAAGAGGACAGCCCAGCGCGTCCTCCAGCCTCTCCCTGCTTGGGGGGGGGGGGCTGAGGAGGAAGAGGGCAGCCCCAGCATGTCCTCCAGCCTCTCCCTGCCGGCGGGGACGGGGAGGGGCCGAGAGCCCCATCCTATGCAGGTCTACTCAGAAATCAGTCCCAGTATAGTCGATGGGACTTACTCCCAGGAAAGTGTAGAGAGGACTGCAGTCTCAGAGCCCCATCCAATGCAGGTCTACTCTGAAGTAAGTCCCAGTATAGTCAATGGGACTTACTCCCAGGCCAGTGTGGAGAGGTCTGCAGCCTCAGAGCCCCATCCTATGCAGGTCTCCTCAGAAGTCAGTCCCAGTATAGTCAATGGGACTTACTCCCAGGAAAGTGTGGAGAGGACTGCAGCCTCAGAGCCCGATCCTATGCAGGTCTACTCTGAAATAAGTCCCAGTATAGTCAATGGGACTTACTCCCAGGAAGGTGTGGAGAGGACTGCAGCCTCAGAACCCCATCCTATGCAGGTCTACTCGGAAGTAAGTAATTTTATTTTTATTTTTTATTTTTTTATTTTTAAATTAAAAACCTCCCGGCCCTGCCCCCTGGCCCTGGCCCCGCCCACTTCTGGAGAACCGGTTCTTGGGCCAGGCTGGGCCCACCACTGCCAGAGTTAACATTTTGCCTGTGCAATTGATGAGTTGCCGACCTTTTTTCTTAAGAGAAAGTCCTAGATAGGCATATTCTGTGGTAGGACAGCTATTTTAGATCTTGAACAGCTTGGCTTGGATAAAATAAGATTAGGAAACAAAAAAATGGGGCTCTACAATAAAGTTGCCTCTATAAATTGCGACACAATTTCAATTGTGGCATTAAGTACTGAAGGGTGGTTTTACTTTATTCCACCCCATTTTACCTTTAAGAGCTGTTTGTCTCAAGTATAGTAGTGAATGGCAACTGTATATAGTATACGGCAGTGGATCTTCCTAACGCCGTGACCCCTTTTTAAGTTCCTCATGTTCTGGGGACCTCCAACCATAAAATTATATTCCTTGCTACTTTATAACTGTAATTTTGCTACTATTATGAATCGTAATGTAAATATCCAATATGCAGGATGTATTTTCATTGTTACAAATGAAATGTGTGTTCTATGCACACATTGAACTCAATGGGATTTATTTCGGAGTAGGCATGCATAGGATTGGGCCCTGAGGCTGCAGTCCTATCCACACTTACATGGGAGTAAAGGCCTCCTGACTATAATGGGACTTATTACAGAGTAGGCATGCATAGGATTGGGCCCTGAGGCTGCAATCCTATCCACACTTACATGGGGATAAAGGCCTCCTGACTATAATGGGATTTATTTCAGAGTAGGCATGCATAGGATTGGGCCCTGAGGCTGTCAGTCAGCCCCAGTGCACGCGCAGCTACAGCCAGAGGTCTGGCAAGCCTCACCTGGCCCCCTGCACCAGGGGTCTTTAGGCGATTCCCAGGAAAGCTCTAGGCGACCCCCAAAGGGGTTGGGACCCCCACTTTGAGAAACGCTGGTATACGGCAACTGTAAACCTGGAAAAGATTACCAGATTGATCTCCTCCTAAATGACTTGCAGCTTCTCACATATTGATAGCAAGAGAACGATTAGGACCAGTTCAACGGTTGAGAAGCTGTGCTTTATATCACTGTTTATGAAACAGTGGGTGAAATTCAGAGTAACTACAGGAAGTCCTTGCTCTGGAGTAAGAACAAGTTACTCTGGATTGCAATATGAATTTCCCATAGGTTTTCACTTGGTGGTGCAGTTACTACGGGTGTACGTAATGTCTCTCTCGTGCTCCCTTTGTTGCTCTGGATTTTGCCCAGTGTAACATAAAAGTACCCATAATTACTTTTTATATAAATCTGCCTATAAATTATTTATTACAACATTTGCCACTCTCTCTATATTGCCGTTAAGTCTGTAACTTGTCCTGGCTGTACAGGGAGGAAAGGGGAGAATTTGTACATATAAATAGCTCATTGGATGAAAGTGAGTTTTCCTGCTATGGAGGGCATCAGACATTAATACGCTCTTAATATGATCCGCTGAATGCTGGTGTCCCTGGGTGAAGAATCTGACTTTTCATTTCATATGGTGTTAGGCATAGTGGAGTAAATTTTTCCTTCTGTTTTTGATTCTTTGTCCATGACAGATTTCACAGCAGGGAATCATTTTATCACATATGGCCACTAAATTAAAGAAACTTCCAAAACTTCTGTCGGTGAGTTAATTTTAAAACTGAAAGAACAGAACAGCACCTTAAAATAAAGAAGTCAAAATAGAAAAATAATTATTTCCCCCCACTGAAGCTTGCCTTTAATAATACCTGTAAATTCTCTGAATTTCTGGACATCTGCTATAATATGCCTCTTGGATCACCAATGTTATGTAACCTTGGCAGATATCAATTTATTTGAGTGGAAAATCCAAGTCTAGGGTAACTGCCTGCAACTGATTTTCTGAATGCAAGTGCGGAGTAACTACGTTTCGGCCTTTTGTAGACACTCCTGCAAACAAACCCCTTTCAAAATTCTGCAGAAATATTGTTTTGCTTGTTTTTCTCACATTTGAACTGTTTCCACCAACAAATGGATTCCCAAAATTGTAGAGCAACCACTCTGGAGCCCACCTTTCCTTTATTTCCCCCAATTATCAAGCCTCCTTTACTAAATCTTCTTAGAGCACAATCCTTACCACGTCTACTCAAAAGTAAGTGCCATTGTGTTCAGTAGGTCTTACTACCAGGAAAGTGTCCTTAGGATTGCAGCCTAGACCCGTACCTTATATCCCTACAATCCAGAGTAACTACGGGAAGACGTAAGAGGCACTTTGGATTGCTCTATGCATTTCCCATAGGTTTCCCATAGGTGGCACCATAACTGCGTCAGTGTAAAAGGTCTCGTAGTTACTCTGGATAGTAGCCTATGGGCAAAATCCAGAGTAACTACGGGGAGTCCTTGCTCCGGTGTAAGAACAACTTATTCTGGATTCCAATATGAATTTCCCATAGGTTTTCACTAGGTGGTGCAGTAACTACGGGTGCACATAAAGTCTCTTACATTCTCCCGTAGTTATTCTGGATTTGAGGGTATGTCTACTTTTCAGTAATGGTCTCCTCATATCCGCTGTTCCTTATTTGAAGTCTGTCTAACAGTGCCAGGTTCTCCACATCACTTACTCTAGCTCCTTCTTCTAGAATGCTCTAGAAATTGAACAATTCTAGAATTGTGAAGCAATTCCTTGAGATTGCCCCTCCCATGTAATACAATGTTGGCAATTGTCAGACCTGTTAACAGCTCCTGGTTTACTTTGAGTAGTCACCTGGAAATTGGTGCTGCTGATGTTTGAAGACTCCAGGCCAATCCTGGATGTCTTGCAAACCTACTTGGATATGGAGGATCTGCCCCCTTTTCAGTTAAATATACCTTTAAACCTGCAATCCTACACATACGTATCTGAGTAGGTCTTTTCATTAGTAGCAAGTTATTGTATACCTGTGGCTGGTATGGTGTTCCGCTATAGGGATGTTTATACCCATTCCAATGGGTATAAACATGGTATAGGGATGTTTATACCCATTCCAGGCAAAGAGCATGATAGTTTGAACATCACAAATCCCAACTCCGTTCTTGTTTTCACCGCGAGAATTTTTACACTGACAGCTTTAGCATATTTACACATTTGCTCCAGCTTGGCTGCCTATATTCATAGGGATGCTTCCGGATGCTCCGGCCTGCCTCTCCCTGCAGAGATCTCAAAGGAGGAGGAGGAGGAGGAGGAGGAGGAGGCATCCCTCCAGAAACCACAATAACACCTTCCTGCTCAGACAAGTTAAGCAACAACAGACAAGTGGACATGAACATGGAAATAGGAACACAATATAGATCAGCTGAAGGAACAAAGTATCGTATTTACTCAAATCTAACAGCCAAATCCAGAGTAATTACATGAGCATGTAAGAGACATTCTGCGCACCTGTAGATACTCCACCACCTAGTGAAAACCTATGAGAAATTCATATTGCAATCCAGAGTAAATAGTTCTTACACCAGAGCAAGGACTTCCCGTAATTACGCCGGATTTCGCCCTAATACTTTTTCAGCCGAATTCAGTCTCCAAAATTGGGGTGAGCATTAGGTTTGATGACTTATTAGATTCTTGTAAATATGGTATTGTGATTATAAGTATAGGTCAGTATTTTGTTTAATTTTATTGTATTGTAATAAAAATATAACATAAATCCATTGTTGTATAAAGTAGTGCAGTTAAGTGGAGGTTATGACATAAACCCCTGTCATAATTGTTGTATGCAGTAAAATTAAATTTTACACCTGCTTTACTGCTGCACATTACAATTGGCAGTAATCATTTTTTAATCTCAAGCCTTTTAAAATTGACATGCACACTAGATTCAATGGCACTTTAGATTTGAGTAAATATGGTAAATATTGTCGAAAATCTGAACAAGCAAATCTTTGCACAAGCAAAGTGAAAGTCTTTGCTACTGCAAAGGCTCTGGCTTAATTTGTTATTATTTATAATCAGATGGGGCAAACCATTGGGTTGCTTTGGAGGTTAGAACTGGAATTATTCTTCTGGTTGAGGTTCCTCACCAGAGATTCCTCAACGAGAGATTCCTCACCAGTGGTGGGCTTCAGGAGGTTCTCTATAGAACCCTTTGCTAATGAACGCCTGGTTCCCAGAACTGGTTACTAATGGGACATACAACCTGTTGTTAATTTAGGTTATTGGGACATAGAACCTGTTATTAATTTATTTGAATCCCACCACTGCCCACCACCACCATATCGTGTGGTATTTGATATTCCTGCAATCCATTAACAACTCCAGCACTGTCTTCGGGAATGAACATTACAGAGTGATGCTGATTCTGAGAGACCTATGTGGATCCCTGGAAGAGCAATACTGCCCCATTGTCTTCTCCTTTGGGGTCTTAAGTGGCTCACCACTAGAGATCTGCACCATTGAGGTGGGGGGTGTCTCCAGCCAAATTGGACTTTGGAGTCTGGCCCCCAAATCCAGAGTAACTATGGGAGCGCATAAGAGACTTTATGTGCACCCGAGTTGCTGCACCACCTAGTGAAAACCTATGGGAAATTCATATTGGAATCCAGAGTAAGTTGTTCTTACACCGGAGCAAGGACTCCCTGTAGTTACTCTGGATTTTGCCCTTAAGTGGCTCACAACCCGGGACCTGCACCATTGCGCTGGAGGTCCCCAGCCCAATCCAGGCTTGTTTTAAACATCCCAGAGCATTATCGTACATTAAAACGAGATGTATCAATTTCCTGTAGGAGCAGCCTGATTGGATGTGGCACGCTCAAGGTTTCTTAGTGCGAAAATGTACAGTTTCTTAATGTAGCTGACAGGAAGCTGCACTCAGACCTTTTCAGAGGCTTTCAGGAGTTATTACTCGAGATTAACTCTGGCGTGAGCAAAAAGGTTCCAAGTCTGGCATATACTCTGCCCCTGGCTCCAAATTAGCAACCGAGCTTTTAAATGATCAGCAATTGAGTCATAGGTGTTAATGAGTGAGGTTTAGCCAGGAGCGATAGGAAGAGGCGAAGAGGCCAAGCAAGTGCGCTGCTCAAAAAAGGTTTTTAAAAATGCGATGTGCGGAGGAAAAAAAATCCCACTCCATGATTTCTTCAGTCAAATTGTATTTTAATCAGCGCTTCCCAGCCAAGATGAAGAAGTCAAACTGTGACTTCCCCAGCTGTAAAAAGTGGAAGTCTGGTTTCACATTTGCCTGATTTTGAAGGTCAAATGCCTGCAATCCAAGTCTTACTGATCCATATGGACTCGAAATGCCACAATATGCAATCGTCACGAAGGCAGATTGTCTCCTGTAAATCTGTCCTTTTTGTAACACGTTCAAAAAGTACCGTATTGGTTGGATTATAAATCCATTCAGGAAAACGTGCGCAATATGGTTTGCGGCTTCTCCGGTTTATGGAAGTGTGCATTTGAGTGTATGTATGGGTGTGAGAAAGAGAGAGACAGAGGCAAAAGATCAGGCTGGATTAACTGATGGGGGAAATATGTTATATAGAATAGGACTCCAGCCAAACGGGGCCTGCTGTTGTAATGGAGTTAGCTGGCAATGGCCCTGCATGCAAAGTTTATGCCGCATCATGTTCGGGGTTGCGTTAAAGTCTTCACAGCTGAGTCTGTGGCGATTGTTTCTTTTGTGAAAGATATACTGTCTGCAAGTGAGAAAATGGCTATATAGCAACATCTGAAGCCTGCAGAGGCTGAGACAAAAAACAACAGCTGTTCTAGTGCAGGAGAATGAAGACCGCAATTTTCAGCCCATTCCATCTCACGACACACTGACAAGTGTTAAGGTTGTAAAGCGTACACCATTTATATAATTCGCAAGGCACTCTATATTGCCTATAGGAGTCTCAGATGTGAATAAATGATTCGAACCCCTCCCCCCCTTAAAAACTCCTATGGCATGCTTGCAGAGTTGAAAACTGCATGCTTGCACTGGTTGAAAATCCCTGCCCTATGGGCCCTATGCCCTGCCTATGTGCAACCCATGCTTGCACTGGTTGAAATTCGCTGCCCTAAGGTCTTGGGGAAACGGAGGCAGGGAGAATATAGATCATGAACCTCGGCCTGTATCCTGAATATTCGAGGAGGAAGAAGTTGGAGTTGAGATAAAGGTATCCCATGGGGGAAGGTCGTGGAGAGAGCTTTAATAGTAAATTGGCAGTGCAATTCTGACTTGTGCTGGAAACAGGCAGGCTGGTGTGCCTGCACTGCATCCAGCGCACATTTTAGGCTGGTGTTCCTGCACTGCATCCTGCGCTGCAACCAGCGCACATCCAGCGCACATCCACTGAAGAGGAGAGGTTTGTAACAGCAGTATAACACTGCAGCAGCTTCTATGGGTCTCCTTGGATTTTTGAAGGAATCCAAGGATACAGGAATGGTGATGTGCTGCTTCTGACTACTCTCGGGACAATGCCAGGTTCTGTCCAAAGTGGCTAAGGTTGCAATCCTTAACATTTTAGGCTGGAATAACTTAATAGGCAAATCTACCCATGGTGATGTGGGGAGGTGTGCACTGGTCTAACACCCCCAGGAGTAGGGCAGAAATGCCTTACAGCACTTTTGTGATACTCCCAGTTCAGCAAAGGACTCATGTCATGGCTTAAGCCAGCCTAACTGGAGGTTAGGATTGCAGCCCAACTAACTAACTAACTAACTAACTAACTAACTAACTAACTAACTAACTAAGGGCACAATCCAGAGTAACTACAGGGAGTCCTTACTCTGGTGTAAGAACAATTTGCTCTGGATTGCAATATGAATTTCCCATAGATTTTCACTAGGTGGTGCAGTAACTACGAGTACATGTAATGTCTTTTACGTGCTCCCATAGTTACTCTGGATTGTAGAGTAACTAACTAACCAACCAACCAACCAACCAACCAACCATCCATCCATCCATCCATCCATCCATCCATCCAACCAACCAACCAACCAACCAACCAACCAACCAACCAACCAACCGTTTAAATAAATAAATAAATAAATAAATAAATAAATAAATAAATAAATAAATAAATAAATAAGGTTTTTAATTAAATGTGAAATAACTTGACAGAAATATAGTTTTCCAAATGAAATATTGCAATATTTAGAACAACTAAATGAACATAAATAAAAGATGATGAACCTTCCAACCAGCATCAGCTTTGCAATATATTCTGAATTTGTTCTCTCTTTTCTGTATTGATAATGCCATCCATTTATATTATGCAAGTCAATAAGATCACACCTATCAGGTAATACCCGGTGTTGACCTGGCTTTCCAGTTTTGTAATGCTCTGGCATTTGGCTACCAGACTGGCTCTCTAAAACCATGCATGCAGTCCCTGAGACATAATTCCCTGCACTGGAATATGTCTATAGGGTAAGGCATCATCTATATATAATGCTAATTTATACTTATATTCTCTGCTTGTCAATCTCTACATGAGACTGATCAATAATACATGCCGATGCATTTAGTATGATGTTAAACAACATTGGTGACAAAGGACTACCACATCTTATTCCACACTTAATTGAAAATGGATTCGAAGTCATTATATTTGTCAGATCTCCTGAAGCACATATAAAGTCTGAATCCATAATTATTAATTAATGATATATAGTTCAGAAAAATTAATGATATATAGTTCAGAAAACACCAGTTTAGATTATCAAAATCCTTATCAAGAGATCATCAACGTATGCCTTCAATCACCTATAGATAGCTCTAATCAAATACTAGTTTTAAGAGGTCAAACCCTGATGCCTATACACAAATTGTATATACAGATGACGTCTATACAAGACAAGTAAGTGCTGGAAAGCACATTATAAGGCAATTAGATTAAGTTCAGGTTAATATTTTAAAATTTACATTTAAAATTTACATTTACAGAATAATTTGGCTTAAAGTGAGAGCATATTCGGGGATGACTTCTCAGGTTAGCTATCAGTGTGATAATATACCCATATCGACTTGAATCTTATGTGCCATCACACCTAATTCACACCCCAATTTTATAAGTCTTGATATTAAAAAAAAGTTTTCTGGCTATTGTAATGTACAGCTACAGAAAATCTAAAATTTAATTTTACTGCATACAACAGTGAGTTATATGACAATAATAATACGACAATAGGTTAATGTTATTATTCTTACCTAATTGCACTACTTTATACAATGGGTTTATGTTACTTTTTAAACAATATAGTAAACTGCTAAACTAAATACTGACCTATAATTTTAATCAAAATACCCATATTTACTTGAATGTAAAGCTCCATCAAATCTAATGTGCAGCCTAATTTTGTAGACTAAATTTGGGTGAAAAAGGTGAGTTTCAACTAAGTTTGGTACCTCATCTGAGACTGTAATCCTAACCACACTTTCCTGGGAATAAGTACTATTGAACACAATGGGACTTACTTCTGAGTAGACTTAGAATTGCACTGTGGATTGCTTAGGATTGCACTTTGAGCCTCAATTATAGCATTCAAACAGAGCCTCTCCCAAAGATCTTAACCTTAGGCTATAACCCTATAGACACTTTCAGCGAGTAAGACCCACTGAACACAACAAGGCTTACTTTTGAGTAGACCTGGTTAGGATTGCACCTGTGTAGTAGGAGGTGAGTAGAGTGTGTTAGATCCCCTTAAGTCCCTTTAAGGCAGTGGTTCTCAATCTTCCTAACACCATGACCCCTTTATAAATTCATCATGTTGTGGGGACCCCAACCATAAAATTATTTTTGTTGCTACTTTATAACTGTAATTTTGCTACTGTTATGAATCGTAATGTAAATATCCGATATGCAGGATGTATTTTCGTTGTTACAAATGAAATGTGTGTTCTGTGCACACGTTGAACACAATGGGATTTATTTCAGAGTAGGCATGCATAGGATTGGGCCCTGAGGCTGCAGTCCTATCCACATTTGCATGGGAGTAAAGGCCCCCCCTGACTATAATGGGATTTATTTCAGAGAAGGCATGCATAGGATTGGGCCCTGAGGCTGTCAGTCAGCCCCAGTGCGCGTGCAGCTACAGCAGGAGGTCTGGCAAGCCTGACCTGGCCCCTGCACCAGGGGTCTTTAGGTGACCCCCAGGAAAGCTCTAGGCGACACCCAAAGGGGTGCCGACCCCCACTTTGAGAAACGCTGCTTTAAGGTGTTACGTTCTAGGTAGATTCATGTAGCAAAAGTTGGACCTTTAAGGGACAGGGGGAGAAACTTTGGCTGCCAGAGCTAAGTATTGATTTATAGAAATCTTTATTAATCTGCTTCTTCCTTCCATCAAGGAAACAGAGCCTTTATGTTGCTGCAGACATCTGAGTGCAATAATTTGGATTCTCACAACTAATTTTTTACTTTGCCATATTTTCCCCTCTTCTGACAGCATGTGTGGTTGAAAAGAGACATATGGAGTCAGGCAAGAAAGCCTAACAAACATTTTCGGATTATTTAAAAATGAATGCTAATCAGTGTTAAAAAGATTTAGGATTTTTGGGGGGTCTCACAACCAACTTCTTCAGAAGCCAAAGCAAATTCTAAAGGCAGGTGCAAACCTCCTTCTCAGCATTTAGGTTTCAGCACTGAAGCCATAGATTGCACATTTTTCCTAAGTATGTACCGGGGTGTAGGGCAGTGATAGCTAACCTTTTTGTCACTGAGTGCCAACTGACAGTGCCAGCGTCCAGCACATGTGCCTGGAACTCCAGGAATGCACATTGGGATAGGAGCACCCTCAGCTTGTTGCACATGCCCTGAGTTCCAGGCATGCACACTGGACACCGGCGCACTTTGCTTCGAAGAGCAGCAGGGTGCTCCTCTTTGGAGAAGAGTGCATTTGTGCCCAACATGCACGTCCAGAATGAACGCACGTTGTTTTAGCAAATAAGATTGTGCTGAAGATACAATACATATTAGCATACCTTCTTCTTTTGCTATCTTTTGGTGGGCTGTGGGTGGCGCAAGCTGTTAAGATGCTGTGCCTGTTAACCAGCAGGCCAAGGATCAAGACTCGGGTCGGCCCCACAAGACAGGGTGAGCTCCTGTCCTCGGCCCAGCTCTGCGATGCCAGCTGGATCCAATCGTATTGGCTCTGCCTTTCCATTGGACTAATTCAGTGGCATGGAGAGGGGCGATTTGCTGCTTGGGTAACAGCCTATCCTCCATAACAATCCAACCCAGGCTTTCGTGCTTCACATGCAGCGTATGCGTCATAGTCTTCCAAGACTGATGGAGGCCTGCTGCTTCTTTTGCTATCAGTTTATCAGGTGTATTCCATAGACATGCAGTATAGGGGCAGGAGGTGAGGCTGAAATGCCCTGTTGTAGTCTGTGGAAAAGCACTGTAGCCAACCCAGCCACTTCCACCTGAGGAGACCCTCCTCACACTTGAGAAAGTGGACGTAAGGAGAACTTCTTTGGGAATAAGGAGTCCGGGCAGCTGCAGTGCTTTTCCAAAAAGGAACAGACCCAACTGAGTGCACCAGTGTCCAGAGCTCTGTGCATGTGCACTGGGCTTAGAGCGCTCATCTGGGAGCACTATGACATGCGCACCATAGATTTGCCCCTGGTGTAGGGTATGGGGATGCCTCCAGTGAGGCGGAAATGCCCCATTGTTGTCTATGTTTTCCCCACTCATACATGAATAATAGTAAAATATATGAGTGAATATAAGAGAGCCAATCCATCCTTGCCCATTGGGTGACTTTGGTCACTCACTCACTCTCAGCCTCACCAACCTTACAGGGTTGTTGTGAGGACAGCAGAAGGGAAGGAACTAAAGCCCTGTAAGCCACCTCACATGTTTGCTTTAGCATGGGAAAGGTGGGAAATTAATTTTTTAAAAAATCTTGCTTTATTATTTATTTTTCACATTTTTATCCTGCTCGTTCTCCAAAATGCTCTGGTACAGATTCAGGTTCTGGCTTTTCCATTTTATCCTTGTAAAGGTCCAGGGAGCTCAATGAAAGAGAGATATGAAGGCTGGGTCTACTCCCAGGAAACTTTCCTGGGAAGAAGGTCCATTGACTATAATGGGACTCACGTCTGAGTAGACACACATAGGATTTGGCTCATAATTCCATTTACCAAGCCACCTTAGAGCCCAATCTTATGAATGCCTACTTTTACTCAGAAGTAAGTCCCATTATAGTCAGTAGTACTTATTTCCAGGTGCCTACTCACATACGGATTTCTGTCTTAACTGTCTGGTAAACCCAGGTCTAAGATCTCTGATGTGATTAATTTGAGAAGCATTGCTCTGCTCTCAGTTACCCTAATGTTCTCCCAGTGCCATAAATGAACCACATTTGACCAGCATTATGATATCTCATTCACTGTATGATCCCTGATTGTTTGGGATCCCCTGTTTGAGTGATCCAGGAAGAAAATCAGGTGGTAGTGAAATTCCAGTGGGAAAAAATGAAATAACATTCCATCAATTTTAAGGTTTTCAAGTAATATTTCAACCACCACCAGATTAAATATTTTTGTGTCCCCCATCAAAACCAGGGAATATGTATTTATTTATTTGTTGCATTTACTCAAATCTAATTCTCATCTTTTTCAGCCGAATTTACAGTGCAATCCTATTTGTGTCTACTCAGAAGTCAGTTCTGTGAAAGAAGAAAGTGCTTTTAGGATTGCAGCCCTAGGGCGCAATCCAGAGTAACTGCCGGGAGTTCTTGCTCCAGTGTGAGAACCATTTACTCTGGATGGCAATACGAATTTCTCATAGGTTTTCACCAGGTGGTGCGGTAACTATGGGTGCATGTAATATCTCTTACGTGCTCTCATAGTTACTCTGGATTGTAGGGCATGTCTCCAAAATCAGGGTGCACATTGGATTCGATGGTTGGTTAGAATTGAGTAAATGTTTTATTTTGATTATAAGTATACGGTGCACATTAGATCCAATGGTGCATTGGATTCGGATAAATACAGTATTCCTTCCTTCCTTCCTTCCTTCCTTCCTTCCTTCCTTCCTTCCTTCCTTCCTTCCTTTATGTATGTATGTATGCATGTATGCATGCACGTATGTATGTACATATTTGTTTATTTGTTTGTTTGTTTATTTATTTATTTATTTGAGGGATTTATACCCTACCTTTCTCATGCTTATGCAAATGCCCAAGGCAGCTTAATAGCTTTTCTATCCCTTTTGTCCTCACAACAACCCTGTGAGGTAGGTAATTGAGCAACAGTACAGTGAATTACACCAGGCTCTATACTCTAATAGCATAAAGCACCGACACGAGATCATCAGAGACCTTCTTTTGCGGGGAAGTGCTGAATATTACCTGAAGAAAGGGAGGCAAGTGCTGAACAGACCTTTACAATAGAATGGGCATCTGCCAAGCCAAAAATACGCAATGAGCTTCTGGTGTTGGCACCGTGACAGTATACGCAAGCTGTCTTTCCAAGCAATTTTGCAACGGATCCATAGCGAGACTGGAGCAAGTTCTGCACAGGCTGTGAGGCCTCCAGGGTGTCACAATTCAGAAACCGCCATCGAAACATTTGCCACGTAGATGGGTGAATAAGCTAAGGAGACATTCTTCTAATGTGCTTTCGGATCTGTAAATGCTTTGGAATAAATTTGAGGGTGGGTCAGTCACCTCCGCTTCCCTTCATCCTTCCCTCCCTCCTTCCCTCTTTCTCTTTTTTCTCTCTCTTTCAGCGGTCTGGCATTTGCTAACCTACAAGCTGCTGTTTCCCTTCCCGACGAAGCTCCGATGGGTGGAGGGCCAAGAAAAATTAGCCCAAATGATGAAGGCAATCTTGACAGAAAATATGCTTTTGAGCAGAGACCGCATGTTGCCAACAGGCAATTAAAAGAAAATCCGAGATTTCATCACATTTAAACTCTGGATAAGAAGGAACTGTATACCTGAGACCTCTCAGGACACCATGACATTTAGTGCTGTAGAATGAAAATCATGTACAACTGTTACACTGCTAAAGTACTACTACTACTACTACTACTACTACTACTACTACTACTACTACTACTACTACTACTACTACTGCTACTGCTACTGCTACTAAATTATTACTACTACTACTACTACTACTACTACTACTACTACTACTAGTATTTGTATTTGTGTGTTTCACAGCGCAATCCTGTTCTTGTGCTGAGCTAGGGTAAACTGTCGTAAAAGATTGTAATGCACTAACTGAGCGCTAACTAACTACTACTACTACAACTACTAACTAACTACTACTACTACTGCTATTGCTGCTGCTGCTGCTACTACTACTATTACTACTAGAGTCATAGGGCAAAATCCAGAGTAACTATGGGGAGTTCTTGCTCTGGTTTAAGAACAACTTCCTCTGGATTGCAATATGAATTTCCCATAGGTTTTCACTAGGTGGTGCAGTAACTACAGGTGCACGTAAAGTGTCTTACGTGCTCCCATAGTTACTCTGGATTTGGGGGCTAGAATCATAGAGTTGGAAGGGACCTAGTAGGTCATCTAGTCCAACCCCCTGCCTGTAGCAGGAAATCCTTTTAGAGCATCTCCAACAGGTGCTCGTTGAGTCTACTCCTCCTCTTCCTCCTCCTCCTCCTCCTCCGCCTCTTTAAGATGAAATTATTACCAAAAATGTAATGTCTGAATTACACTTGAATAACAGATTCAGCTGAATTAATACCTTCACAGTAATCTCAAACTATGCTGCAGTCCTAAAGACACTTTGCTAGGAATAAGACTCATTAAACACAATGGGGCTTACTTTTGAGTAGACTTTTGAGTACTTTTGGTTAGGATTGCGTCTTGTGTGTGATTGAAGCAAGCCATCAGTCCCAATGCAGAGAGAATCAAAAATAATTATCTGTGCTCCAAAGAAAGTCTGATGGCAAGTCAAGTATTAACCAACAGGTAGGTAATTTTAAGGACCGATAGTATTTGTGTGTTTCACAGCACAATCCTGTTTTTGTGCTGAGCTGGGGTAAGCTGTCGTAAAAGATTGTAATGCACTAACTGAGCGCTAACTAACTAACCATACAAAGTTAGTAACAAATACATAACGAATGCACTAACCATACAAAGCGCTTGCAGGCCAGCCTGCCAGTACTACATTCAGGCATTAGGCCGCTGATACAGACAGGAAGGCATGGAGGACTGCAGGACTTGTGTCAGTTATATATTTGGTGCAGATCCAAGTAGCTCCATAGGTAGGGTTGTCATAATTCTCTTCTACAAAACAAGAACAGGACCCCCTATCCAACTTGTCAGTATGTGAATGCAATCCCTCCAAACTGGGATTGTCTTGGTTTTCAGGGACATATGACAATAGGTTGGGCATTATTTGGGCAAGCTGGGGTGAGATATATCCCCTCACCCTGTAGAGACCGTCGGCCACTTCCTAACTTGCACCAGCTAAAGCGCAGGGCCATGCGTCCTAGCCGCGATGGCATAGGCTGCAAATGCGCTGCCCGTTTTAATTCAGAAAAAAATGTGTTTTGCTTTTCAAACTTTTCCAAGCACACAGCGGTTATACACAAGGGGAAAAGAAAGCAGCCCACACATCTCTGTCTTTCAGTCTTTCTGATCCATGACCATTACTGTCAAAAGCAATGATTGCCGGCCCCTGTTGACAGGTGTGCACTTTCAAAGACATGTAGCTAAGAACCTATGCTCGAAACAAGTGGTTTGCTTATTCCCCTGTAACTATCACCTAATGTGACATTTGCAGTCAGTCCCTACGCAGGGAAGTCCACCTGGTGCAGGGTGGCCCAATTATTGCTAAAGACCTTGTCTCTTTGATCCAGGGATTTCCTCCTCCCGATACACCTTCCATTTAAGGGTATTACAGCCGAATCAATCATTTGTCCAAAGGGACTGGCATGTTGAAATGTGCTGTCGGGGAAAGAGGTAGCTTCTCTGCAGACAGCATGTCAGGCTCGGTCTCAAGGACTGGATCTGACAAAGAGCCCGTCTCTATCGGCCATCAATTACTTGGAGCTAAAACGGCAACCCACTTTCATAAGGAGGGCAGCCCTGGGCACCTAGAAACAGCTTCATCTGACGCTGCGGGATCCAGGCTGGAAGTGACACGAACCAATCGTTGCCCACCTGGGGGACTATTCTTGGAACCTCGGCCTCCGTAAAGGATCACGGGACTGCAAACGAGGATGAAGTCAAGCAAAGAGTCTTCTTGATTTAGGAAAAAAAGAGAAGCACTTGCTTTAAAAGCAACATTTCTTTTCTTTTTTAAAAAAATCCAGTCCACTTGTTCTCTGTCCCGCTTTTATTTTTATACACTCACTGCATCCACAAGGGACTTAACTCACAACATCTGCATTTTTGCCAACAGCAGTGGTACAGATGTGAATGACATTGGTGCAGGTTCTTGAATCACCCCCAAATCCAGAGTAACTAGAGGAGCACGTTACAGGGTAACTATAGGAGGACGTAAGAGACTTTACGTGAACCCATAGTTACTGCACCACCTAGTGAAAACCTATGGGAAATTCATATTGGAATCCAGAGTTAGTTGTTTTTACAAGGAGTCCCCGTAGTTACTCTGGATTTTGCCCTAACACTAGTACTATATGCAACAGGGCTAAGAAACCCACAGACTCACAGCAAACCCACACCTGGGTGAAATTATTGTGTGGATTTCACACAAACCCACAAACCCACACCTGAGTGAAATTATTGTGTGGATTTTATCACACATCCAGGCCATGGCTGGTAAATGTTGGAAAATCTGAGTGATGTTCTCCACGTTGCAACCAGCATTTAAATCTGTAATGAGTGTTTTTTCACCATAGGCAAAAGGCAGGAAAAAGCTAATTCAATCCAAAGAAATTAATAATCAAACCCCCCAGAAACATTCATGGATCAGACTTGAATCGTGCAGAACGCAACCCTCTGGGAAGCGCACGTCCTTCCACAGTGAGATTTGAGTTTACTCAAGTGTGAAATTCTATTTTGAATTATTCCTTTTTTTCTTTGACAGCAGCAATCTTGCAAATCACAATGGCTGTCTATACAATCAACCACAAGGATCTTCAGTTAAACATCTCCCAGCCATGTGATGACCCTAAATAGTCCCATAGTGACAAAGGGGTCCACACTTTCCGGAACCACTTTCCTGTTGGAACACTTTGAATAAACGTCAAGAAGGTATCTTTATTTTGCCATGCATAGAAATTGAACTTACTACATCTTGCAGGAGGGACAACCAACCCCAACAACATCAGTGCGCTTTCTCACGTGATTTGTGTCGGTGCCCCTGAGTCTAATCAGACACTGAAATTAATTCTATGTTTGATTCTTCTGGAATCCTCTCACATTATTTTAACGGTTTTTACATTAATCTAGTAGGCTTAGAGCCATGGGAGCCAAATAGGAAATGTGCACTGAATAGTAAATAAGGGAAAGAATTTGCCTTCTCCTCTGGGTTGCTGGGAATGCCTTTGGGGATGAGATATTAAAGCCACGGTCTCTTCAGAGGCAGCCACCGATGTCAGTTGCGATCATGGAGTTTTGCGATACGATTGGACATCATCCTATTAGGCCCACCAACATATTTAATACACACCACCAAGCAGTACACGCAAATGGCATGTTTTAACGGTCATGAAGAAATAATGGCTCCATTGCAATGAATATCCTGGGGAAGTGGGTAAAAAAGACTCGACCCCCATATATGAGACAGTCTTTCCCATCCACCAGCCCTTTTGCAGTCACAGGGGAAAAAATTCAAATTTTCTGAGACAACAGCCTGAAAGCCTTTTGCCAATTTCATCCCTGCTCTGGGAAATCTCAACAATCTGTAGCTTAACTACTCATGAATTCCCATTTAGGGTCAAATCTGATGAAGCTGTCCTCTGCATTGGAAGAACGGCCAACGGGAAATGGTCAATGAACATCCTAGATGTCTTAGGACTGACACTGCAATACTGAACTGGCACTAACGAGGTACCCAGACCCCGGGAAATCCAGAAAAGGAGGGGTTCTATATATATATAGAGGGGTTATATATATATAGGAGGGGTTCTATATATATATATACAGGGTGTCCCCAAAACTGTATTCACTCCTGATTGACCCGTCACTCACATAGCCAGTTAAAGCGTGAGTACACTTTTGGGACACCTGTATATATATAAGTATACTAGCAAAAACGTTCCCACGTTGCAGGAGTAAAATTCCCCCATACGCCATCCCCCCACTGCGCATCAACCCCCCATGCACATGTGCTTCAATCCCCCATGTACATTAATCCAGCCATGTGCTTCAGTCCCCCATGTACATTAATCCAGCCATGTGCTTCAATCCCCCATGTACATTAATCCCCCATGCACATCAATCCCCCTATGCACATCCACCTCAATGTGTATCCACCCCTGTACGCATCTACCCCCATGCGCAACATCCCACATGTACAACATCCCCATGCGCATCAACCCCTCATGCATATCAACCCCCCATGAGCATTATCCCCCGATGTGCATAATCCCCCAATGCGCAACATCCCCCCTCTACACCCCCCTGCAGCCTCACAGGCCAGCCCCACCCAGCACTGACTCCATGCCACCTAGGCTGCTTCTCTGGCCCACCTAGATCTCCTACGGCTGGCCTATGGTGCATCTCTGGCCAATCAGTGTTTCCCACCTGTTCCAGAAATGTGAGACCTGTGCAGCCTGTAAGTGTGTGTGAGTGTGTGTGTGAGTGCGTGGGTGAGTGAGTGAGTGTGAGTGTGTGTGTGTGTGTGCGTGTGCGTGTGTATGTGCATGCATGGATTGAGAGAGTGTGTGTGAGTGAGTGGGTGAGTGTGTGCATGCATGGAGTAAGAGTGAGTGAGTGAGTGCATGCATGCATGGGGGTGTGAGGGAGCAGGCATGGGGCAGGAATTTTGGGGCTGGAGTATCTGGGAGAAGATTGTGTCTGCTTTGAGCCATTTCACATGCACACGGTTGGTGAAAACAGCTCTTACAAAGACGTTTTGAATTTTAAAAGTGTTGAAATTAAGTACAGGAACGCAATATGAGTATCTTTGCTTTATTTTAACATGTCCTACATTTGTCCTACATTTTTGGGGGTGTCCTACAATTTTTTTTAACTAGGTAGGAATTTTGACTTGGGGGACAGGAATTTTGGGGTCGTTGGGGGAATTTTGGCTTTGGCATCTGGTCACCCTGGATGGTTTGCAATTATTGAGAAACTGCAAAGAGTTCGTGAACACTTTAGGGAAACCCGTATGACACTATAATGCAAAACGTTCTGCTAAAAGGTCTGTGAGCAACGGTATGGCTTTTAATCCTACAGTTAACTCTATATCTCCCAGGCTGGATCCTGTGCTATGTTGGTTGTACAGAATTGTTTCATCACAATATTCAAGATAAGCAGTACCCATAAAGTGAACAAAAGTCACTAGTGCTTGTAATCATGAGATCATTCATAAAACATAAGAAAACTAGAAAACTAACGGTGCAATCCTAAGCATGAGTACTCAGAAGTCCCATTGTGTTCAATAATACTTTCATAAAAGTGTGGTTAGGATTGCAGCCTACAAAACATAAGAAAACTTCATAAAAACATAAGAGAACTAGACTTGTCTAGTTGGATCAGACCAATCTGATGGAACAATTCTTATTGACAAGGGGTGGAATCCTATGCCTGTCTACTCAAAAGTAAATCCCATCAATGGGGCTCACTCACAGGAGAATGTTTTTAGGATTGAAGCCATAACCAATGTTGGTTTTTCTATGGGACCTATATAATTGTGAAGATTTCAGATTGTTAAGGATTGTTAATTCTTGACAGTTATTGAACCCATATCAATGTTTAATGTTTATTTACATTATACAGACTTATTGGTCCAGTCCAAGACTTCCTAACATTGACACTAAATTAGACCAGCTCTAATTATTCCAGTTTATCTATCCTGGCTCTCGCCAAAGTATAAACTAGAATTTAGTATGGTTGAAGATTTATCTCTTGGGATGGCTATAAGCTATTGGGAAACTGGTCCTGATGAGAGGATGGGGTGGATGGGCCCAGAATTGGACTGCCCAAATGGGGACCAGTCTGTCCCTTATTATAGAATCCAGAATAATACACAATACTCATTCAGAATGAACATTAGTTTGACTTTTCTCGCGGTTCCCCCAACTTGGAACAATCCAAATAATTTCTATAGAGAACATATCCAATTACAATACCATTCCAATTAAGAATGTTGCAATTGCAATTTCATTACCTTCACAATAACATTTATTATTCGTATTATCATAATGTGCAGTGATTGAAATGCTCCTGCTAATAAAGCAAAGTATAACTTCACTTCATATTTGATCCATTAAAAAAAACCTTCGTACACAGTTCATAAATCAGATTTTTCCCCATGTGTCCAAAACAGAGACGCAGCTCATTGTTGTCAATGGGTGATATTCTTAAATATTAATCTTCAGTTTGGTCTTTCATAATTCCACGTTTTGTTAAGGTGATTATCATTATGATGGGATAAAAGAAGTGCCTTGCATACTATTTGCATGATTTAGGTCAATTCCGATATCCATTATGTTAATAAAACAAAGATGAAACATAATGATTATTAGCATTCATTTCTGTGTTGAAATGCAGCACTTTTCTCAGAGATACTTCAGAAGTGCCAACCATCACGTCAGGCACATAGAGTGCTGGTTATCTATATATATAAAAGAGAAAAGTCACTGACTGACTGACTGACTGACTGACTCACTCACTCACTCACTCATCACCGCCCTGCCAAAACCGCTGGGCCTAAAAGTGTGAAATTTGGGGTGGGTGTTCCTTCCGTGAGGGAGGGGTGCACTAAGAACCGGCTTTCAGAAATTCCAACCGGAAGGGGGTGAAAAGGGGCGCAACGCGTTTTCCTCCCTATACTTTGCATTGAGAATTGCTGACTCATCAACATTCCGCCCCAACTGCTGGGCCTGAAGCATGGAATTCTGGGAGTTCCTTCTGTCACCTGAACACCCACCAAGAACCATCTGGAGAAATTTAACCCTTCAGGGGCTGAAAAGGGGGCAACGTGTTTCTGTCCTGTACTTTACATGGAAGACTGAATAACATCCAGCCAATTTGGTGCTCGGTGCCAGGTGCACTGGGAGGGATGATGTTTGGAGGAAGAGGTTGCACTGGGGAGGATGCTGCACATGGGGGGTTGCACATGAGGGTTGATGCACAAGGGGATGTTGCTCATGGGGAAATGTTGTGCATTGGAGTTGATGCACATGGGGGATGTTGCGCATGGGGGATGTTGCGCATGGGGACTAATGTGCATGGGCAATGTTGCGCATGTGGGCTTGATGCACTTGGGGGAAGTTGCGCATGGGGATGTTGCGCATGGGGGACTGATGTGCATCAGGGAAGTTGCTCACGGGGGACTGAAGTGCATAGGAGACCGATGCATATAGGGGGATGATGCACATGCGGAAGTTCCACATGGAGGACTGATGCGCATGGGGGACTGATGCGCATGGGGGATATTGTGCAAGGGGGACTGATGCGCATGGGGGATGTGCATGGGGGGATGTTGCGCATGGGGGGTTGATGCACATGGGGGTGGTTGTGCATGGGGGAGTGATGTGCATGGGGGAGTGATGCGCATGGGGGACTGATGCACATGGGGGATGTTGCGCATGGGCAATTTTGCGCATAGGGGGTTGACGCACATGGGGAAAGATGCACATGGGGGACTGATGCGCATGAGGGGAAGTTGCACATGGGGAAGTTGAGCATGGAGGACTGATGCACATTGGGAGTTGATGCACATGGGGGACTGATGCGCATGGGGGACTGATGCATTGTGAGGGAATGGTGTATGTGGGAATTTTACTCCCGCAACGTGGGTACACTTTTTGCTAGTACTTTAATAAAATAGGTGGACTTGATCTGTGACATCTCTTGGTTATGCGCTTTCCAGAAATATGGAGTCCGGAGATATGAATGCAGAAGTGAAGCCAGGACTTGCTCTCTTACTGTTGTTCTCATACAATCATAGTATACAGTGATGTTCCTGGAGCACATGCTACATGTTATAGGGAGGGGGTGACCCAATGGCCATGCAGTAATAATTTTTAGTGCAAAATCCAGAGTAACAATGGGGAGTCCTTGCTCCGGTGTAAGAACAGCATACTCTGGATTCAATATGAATTTCCTATAGGTTTTCACTAGGTGGTATAGTAACTATGGGTGCACGTAAAGTCTCTAACTACGTGCTCCCGTAGTTACTTTGGACTTGGGGGTATGTTACTTAAAGGCCACTTGGTTACCAATGGTTCTCCTAGGAGCTATGCAAGCTATTGTGCAAGTAGATTCAGGAAGGTTGGGTCACAAATTCATTCATTCTCCATCCTTCCAAGCTACTTTCTAAAATTTTTAGCTGTCTCCAAAACTGTATTCCTGATTAAATTCCCAACTATTTCCAGTGGCAGCAGGTGTGATTTGATAGTTGATCAAAGGACTGCCAGAGGATTGCTAAGCAGGAATAGGCTGGGTTGAATTTTGGATGGGAGACTATCCCATCCAAACCTATAAAGCTGTCAAGAGACAAGAGAGCCAAACGGAGTCACTGCATTTAAATTGTGATTTGCAGTGGCCATTTGTGTTGAGTCAAATCAGTGTATAAAAAATCCATGTATGACAAGGTTGGACCTATAAATACGACACAAGGTTGTTGTGAGGACAAAAGAATAAAAAACTATGTAAGCTGCCTTGGGCATTCGCTTTGGCAAGGGATAGGTGGGGTATAAATCCCATAAGTAAGTAAGTAAGTAAGTAAGTAAGTAAGTAAGTAAGTAAATAAATAAATAAATAAATAAATAAATAAAGTTTGCAAAGACTGTACTTATTGCACTTTCAGCAAAAGCAGCCAATAGTGTTGACCAGTTATGTTGAATATAAGAAGTTCAAGAAACAATACATCAATACATACATTCAATACATACAATACAAACCATACATTCGGGGGTTGCGGTGGCACATACAACCACTAGGGTTTCCATATGTCCCTAAAAACCAGACAATCCCAGTTTTGGGGGATTGTGTTCACATACTGGCAAATGGGACAGAGGATCCTGTCCCATTTTTGTGGAAGAGAATGATGGCAATAACCACCATCCCAATCATAAAGAGGGCATAGATTTGAAAATGAAGGCCCTGGAGCACGGATGACCCTCCGTTGCAGGCACCTCGGTGTTGACTCTCTTTCCAAACAACACAAGCAACCATCTGGTCTTTCCGAGTGTCTTGAGAGGATGCCACATTTTTCCGCATAAGAAGAGGTTTTCTGGGTCAAAGGCATAGTTTCAATGTATGGAAACAGATAAAAGTGACTGACTTAAATAGTAATGTGAAAAGGGAGAAGTGTTAATAGATGTGACAAAGCGTTAAGATTAAAAATGGATTTATAACTTCACATATAGAAGAGGGACAATATCCTCTCTCTCTGTCTCGCTGGCTTTGCATTCCTTCAGACACGGGTCTGCAGGTGAATTCAGTTCTTTTTGATGTGATTCGCATTACTTATTTTGGGCATTCTTATTCCATGAGACTATTATAAAAAATATTCCATGAGACTTTATAGAAAAAATTAAGTAGCCCAACAGTATGGCAATGATCAACCAGATACCTGGAACACACAAGTCATAGGTGACGCATAGGTGATGGGGCAATCACATATATTTTGTGGTTGTCCTATACAGTCTCTATGGCTGTGGGTGGTGCAAGTGGTTAAGGCGCTGTACCTGTTAACCAGCAGGCCAGGGTTCGAGACCCTGGTCGGCCCCACAAGACAGGGTGAGCTCCTGTCCTTAGCCCAGCTCTGCGACGCCAGCTGGATCCAATCGTATTGGCTCTGCCTTTCCATTGGACTAATTCAGTGGCGTGGAGAGGGGGGATTTGCTGCTTGGGTAACAGCCTATCCTCCATAACAATCTAACCCAGGCTTTTGTGCTTCGCATGCAGCGTATGCAGCGCCGAGCACACCATAGTCTTTCAAGACTGACGGTGGCCTGCTTTTACACAGTCTCTACCACAGCAAGTGATGCACTCTCTGTTGGTGTGGCCACATGTTCTGTTTTGGCTGAGGATGGGAACGGGCAGTTAGGTATAACCCTACAATCCAGAGTAACTATGTAAGAGACATTTACATCAACATAGTTACAGCATCACCTAGTGAAAACCTATGGGAAATTCATATTGCAATCCAGAGTAAATTGTTCTTACGTTGGAACAAGGACTCCCCGTAGTTACTCTAGATTGTACCCTAAGTTAGGTTTGGTGAGTTCTTTCTACTTTAAGTTAGGTTTGGTGATTTATTTACTTAATGGTTTGGATTGTGCTCTATATTTCTTCTCCCAATCCTGAGAAGAGGTCACTTGAAGTATATGGTATAGGTTTCCTATATGCTTTTTACTGAAGTGTATCTTTAGGCTCGCTTGGGAGACAAAGCAGCCTAATGTCTTTGGAAAGAAGAACATCACCGATCAATTTCTGAAAACTTCAGAAAGAAAACAAGGAGACAAAAAGGTTAATCTTTTGAAGCATTTCATTTAATGCTTTAGCTTAGCGCAGCTTAGTGCGGCCAAAGGCTGCCAAATAATTAAGGACGGCCTGTTTTTGGAAAGCCTACCGTTAACTGGAAAAATTGACAATTTATGGCTACTGTTAGCATGTTAGGAAACTCGAATTAAATTGAAATGAGTGGGTTTTAATGTGCCAAATCTAATATGTTACATCTACCATTCTCATCTTTCAAGAACCATACGGCCCTGGGGGCAGTTTGAATATGGGTTCTCTTTTCATTTGAAAGGGGCCACACATTGACAGAGCCTGTGAGAAGGACATTAGAGCGCATACATTGTTCGTTGCAATGGGGAGCCCTGGAACTTAAGGGCTCCAGAGAGAAAGTAGCTCCCCATCCCACCCCACCCCAAAAAAGATTGATAATGACTATGACCACAATCCTAACCATGTCTACTCAAAAGTAAGCCCCTTTGTGTTCAGTGGGTCTTACTACCTGGCAAGTGTGTTTAGGATTGCAGCCTATATGTGATGGTGACAATATGTTCTCCAGCTGGCTGGTATTGCACAAAAAAGGAAAAGAAGTCCCTTATAAGGGCAAAATCCAGAGTAACTATGGGGTAAGAACTCCAGTGTAAGAACAACTTACTCTGGATTGCAATATCAATTTCCCATAGGTTTTCACTAGGTGGTGCAGTAACCACAGGTGCACGTAACGTCTCTTACATGCTCCCGTAGTTACTCTGGATTTGGGGGTAAGTCTAGTATGGAAATACATTACAATTTGAGCTACGGAAATGCATTACAATTTGAGCAATGGATAGCAATGAACCCCCAAATCCAGAGTAACTACGGGAGCACGTAAGAGACATTTATGTCTACATATTTATGGCACCACCTACTGAAAACCTATGGGAAATTCATACTGTAATCCAGAGCAAATTGTTCTTACACCAGAGCAAGGACTCCCCGTAGTTCCTCTGGATTGTGCCCTAAGAAAAATAAACTTTACTGAGTTTTAGGGTACAATTCAACTCCATCATCTTTAACACTATCAAACTTTTACTTGTAAATATAGTACTTGTAAATAATTTGGTGATGTGGTAAATTCATTCCATAATTTTTAAAGCTGTTTTTCACATGTTGTACCTTTCTTTTGAATAAACTCTAGGATGGTGAACTCTATTTAATATAGTATTTAGTACTCCCTTGAATTGAATATATTTTTCTGTGGTCAAGGTCAACGCCACATGCTGCCACATATGGGCACATTCAGAAGAATGGTTCATCATGTGAAGAAATGTTCCTTGGAGGGGACTTCACCACATCAGAGACTTTGAGACTAACCCTACAATCCAGAGTAACTACAGGAACACATAAGAGACATTATGTGCACCCGTAGTTATGGCACCACCTAGTGAAAACCTATGGGAAATTCATATTGCAATCCAGAGTAAATTGTTCTTACACCGGAGCAAGGACTCCCCGTAGTTTCTCTTGATTTCACCCAAGGACATAGTTCTCTAGCATAGCACATAGAATGCTGGTGCCTCCATAGTTAGTAAGGATGTCCTTCACATCTAAGAGTTGGTGTCAGAGCATGGTGACCGTAATATTGAATATGGTGTCTGAGCATGGTGACCTCAGCTGAAAAGACAAGAAGAAGCATGTGAGGGGAGTCACAGAGAAGCAAACTGCTGGGATGAAGACTCATAAATAAAATAAAACCCTGGGCAAAAATGATATCATAAAAATTCATTGTTGTTAATGAGAGAATATACGTACCTGATTCATTCTCCGGTGGGGGAATAAGGGACACGGGCCGCACGAGGAGTGAGTGATACCATTATGAACCAAAACTGTAAAATTTTGGTGTTTAGGAATAAGACCATCATGTTGTATATCAATATGCAAAATGCAATGAAACAAACTGCATTGAAATATCTCTATTCGATCAAAAGGTATAGCCAAAAATCCATTGGGGTGGTCAATGGGACATCACATCCACCACCAGAACCTCTGGACTAAGGAAATAAATATACAAACCACACTCACTTCTTGGGGTGCTGTCCCACCCATTGCAGAGGAGGCTGTTCATCAAGGGGTGATGCAACCCCCAGTAACGCAGCCGGCTGGATTTGAACATTCACTGTATTGTTCAATTGTGTCCTTGAAACCATTCTGAAATTGTCATTGTTCCCCTTTCATTTGCAATAGTCAAATGCTGGCTATTTCCCCCCTTCATCGAGCATTTCATCCACTACTTGCTCCATTACGAATCCCTTGTGGAAGAAAACCCTTTCTGGCAATCTTCTCCCTGCAAAGACTCGAGGGTTGTTGTAATGCTTAAGTGGCCTTCTGCCCCAGCAGCTCCATCAATGTAAGCAGGGAAACAGATTTCTTCATTTCAGCTTGCAAAGATCAATGAGAAAGCATCCTTCGCCCCATTGCGTGAGCAGCGGAGGGGGAGAAACCGGCTGGGTTGAAGGCCATCTGAAGCGCCAACCTTGGGCACGTTGGCACGAACAAACCGCAATGCAGCAGCTCGCCTCCGACCTCTACTAAGAATGCCACTGATTCAGAAAAAGCAGGCTTCCAACATCACAACCTCTTTCCTTCTGAGTGGTATAGAAGTTGTTCTATCTCTTGTGTTAGAATTAAATAGATTTATAAATAAATAAATAAATAAATAAATAAATAAATTATATATATATAAATTATAAATTATATATATATATATATATATATATATATATATATATATATATATATATATATATATATATATATATATATACACACACACACACACACACACACACACACACACACACACAGGATGTTTTATATATATATATATAACATATACAGTTACTTTTTTTCCAGGATGTGTCCTCCAGAGTGACCAGATGCCCAAACATGGAGGACAAAGTCTTGGATTCCTCTCAGCCCAGACTTTCCGGCAGACAATGGCACATTTGCCTACTCATGAGTAAAGCTGTGATATTGGGCATTTTCACTTTCCCATAGAGCTCAATGCATTTTTTTATTTTAGGTTTTTGACCATAACTTTTGATGGGAAGGAGATATTTAAAAACTGATTTTTGCATTGGATTTTGCCCTTCAATGTGAATCCAACGACATATGACATCATGGGGTACTGCGCACCTTTGCAAAGTTCCAAAATGAAGCCAAATGGAAGACAATGGATGCAATCCTAACTACGTCTACTCAGAAGTAAGTCCCATTGTGTTCAATGGGAAGAAGTAAGTCCCATTGTGTTGGTCTTACTCCCAGGAAACTGTCTTTAGGATTGCAGCCAATGAAGCCCTTTTGGAGGACATCTGGATAGGAGGCTAAAAAAGAGGACAAATCTGGAAAAATCCAGTCATATGGTCACCCTGGATTGTCCTCTTTTATTGTATCCTGGTAAAAAAAACCTCCTTTTCTTATATGCAGGCAGCATGTAGCCTTCTTGTAATTAATAAATTATGGCAACAAGGCCAGCACAAGTCCTGGCACAAGTTCTCTGCTGGCTGAGGAGCGTCATAGAAATGCTGTAAGGCACTTCTGTGCCACTCATGAAGAGTTAGACCAGTCCACAGACATGCATCAGCTTCCCTGCACCACCATGGAATGGTGAGATGGGTGAATTGTGCTGCCTCAACTGATTAGGATTGTGGCCTATGTGCAATAAATTATATATAATTGTTTTAAATTTAATAAGTAATATAGTATTTAAGTTAACTGAGAGCACAATCCTAACTATGTTTTGTCCGAAGTAATCCCCATTGTGTTCAAGGGATCTTACTCCCAGGAAAGTGTGCTTACGATTGGAGCCTTGAATGCATGAAAACAATATAAATGAGCTTGTTTAGCTTTTATTTTGTGATGTCCTGAAATTTTCTTGGGTATCCTACATTTGTCGTCTTTCCAGTTATGACACTTGATTATCCTGGAGTTGACAATACTGGACTTGCCCAAACCCCATTATTGACATTCAGAGCCCAATATAAATTAGTAATCTTATCCAACCTTCCAACACCAATGCAGTCATTGGGGATGTTGCACATGCAGGGTTGATGCACATAGGGGGTTGATGCGCATGGGGGGTTGATGCGCATGGGGGATTGATGCGCATGGGATTGATGTGCATGAGGGATGATGGACATGAGGGGATGTTGTACATTGGGGGATGATGTGCATGGGGGATGATGCACATGGGTGCTTGATATGCATGGAGGAGTTGATGCACATGGGGAGGTTGATGCATGGGGGGGGGGTGGCATACTCCCTTAAGGAGACCTCTGTGACTGTGTTTTCACTGCTCTACAGCTCATGCCTCTTTGGTTCAGCTGCATCAGTCCTGGAAATTTGGAAAGGATTGGTCCCTAAGGGATTTGGCAGCAATGTGTGTGCCAAGATGGTTCCACACATCTGAGTGCTTCTCTTAGATGTTCATATGCTGCAGAACTTCTATAACAAAGTATGTTTAAATTCAAGCTCACTCAAATATATTTTTGAAACACTGTAGTTTACTATATATTTTATTATATATTTTTATTATAATACTAAATAATATATGGGCTGCAATCCTAACCACACTTTCCTGGGAATCAGAACTATTGAACAGAATGGTACTTACTTCTGAGTAAGTAGATATGCTTAGGATTGCACTGTAATTTATATATATATGAGACACTGTAGTTTAATCCTTATTACACTTTAATTTCATTCCTGCTAATAAACTTTCTAGGAAAAAAATATTATT
Organism: Cryptoblepharus egeriae; assembly: GCA_030015325.1. Taxonomy (NCBI): domain Eukaryota; kingdom Metazoa; phylum Chordata; class Lepidosauria; order Squamata; family Scincidae; genus Cryptoblepharus; species Cryptoblepharus egeriae. The sequence goes on along the minus strand of JAREYC010000007.1, from coordinate 8,022,066 downwards.
TTTCCCTCCTCTGTGACACACTCTCTAGAAAAATCCTTCCATAGGAAACAATAAAGCATCAAGCACAATAAATGTGATTGTCTCTCCCATCAAATTTGATTCCTGCCCTCAATATTCTGATTGCAGTAATTTGATCCATGCTTTGCTGAAAGCTGTTTTGGAATAAAAGGGTTGAAACACAAAGGGAAGACATCCCTTATCCTCTTAAGTTATTTTAATTTAAAATGATTTTATGCACCTGCATATGTTGCAGATTACAGCCCTCTTCTCCTGATGGCCAAGCGAAGGAAAAAAAGAAGGTGGTGAGGAGGAGGATGGTGAGGGGGACGCTTTGGTCACCAATCTGAACAGGATTATTGCTTTCCATCTGCAAACAGTCTGCATTTACTGCTGTGTGAAATCAGTAGAGGGCTCTCTCGCCTATGCCAGCAGCGCATGAATCCAGCACTCGGATGATGATGTGCACCTTTTTCTAACCGCACCAGCTGGCTTCATAAAGCCTTTCTCATTATTTCTCAAATTGGCATTAATATCAATTGATATTGATGCACCAGTGGTTCAAATCTATTTGGGAGAAAGGAAGCCTGAGTATCAATGGTAAAATTTATTGTGATTGTGATGGTTTTGATTGACCCTTTCCATTTCCAAAATCTTTGCAAATATTCTAAATTTCCTTTTGAAGGGCCGTGATAATTCAATAGAAGCAGTTTCCCGTTGTTATTAGCATCTTTGGGACCTTTCCTCTGCCTAAATTTCTTATGGATCCCATTTGGATGCAACAAGTCATTCAAGTGGAAAAAAATTCAAATTATTTTCTTCCTAGTTGGTTGAGATAATGGTCTATTAGGCAACAAAACAGGGCTGATCTATCCCAGTTCTGTGGATATTATTGTGTTAATTATTCATGGCACTATTGTTGGCAGTTATATTGGTGGCATTCCCCAAATCCAGAGATGATCCCATGTATTCTATATCCATGGATATGGGACTTTCCCATATTCATATCATTTTGGAATGATCCATGCTTTTCTACATCTCTTAATGTTTTGAAATTGTTTTGGAGTCTGATGGTACTAATCCTATTTTCTAAATTTATTGATAGACTGGACTATAGAGCCTCAAGTTTAGCCTGTATCTTTTCCCATAGAGTTATACTGGCTACAGGAGCTGGCTGAGTTATACTGGCTACAGGAAACAAGGTATTGGCACACTGGCCTTCCCATGCCAGGCCCCAGTCAGTGACGGGTCTATATGTGCCAGACTCAGGAGTCTGGAATGGGTGTTGGGAAGGGTGGCAAGAGGGTAGAACTCTGTGTTTGGGGGGCATGGGGAAAGCAAACTGGTGGGTGGACCAAGCCTGGTGAAACTGGTCTACAGCACTTGGGCCATAACCTTCTGAGCAACCAGATGTCACACCATCATGCTGCTTGAATCTGCACTAGCAATTTAGCAACCCCAAAGTTGCTTTCAGTCAGTTTGTAACACATCCAACCTAAAGCCTGCAACTCTAGAAACTGCAAAAATTGACTTTCTGTACAGTCAGATACTAATTAAATATTTATATAGTTAAAACTTTTAACAAATATAGTTAAATGTAATAGATATAGTGCTTACCTAGTGAAAAAGTAAAATTCCCCAGGTACACCACCCCTCACTGCACATCAGCTCCCCCATGCACATTCTATATCCCCTCATGCGCATATCCCTCATGCACATCATCCCTTGTGTGCATCAATCCCACATGCGCATCAATCCCCCATGCGCATCAATCCCTCATGTGCATCATCCCTCCATGCGCAACATCCCACATGCTCATCATCCCCCCATGTGTACCATTCCCCCATGCACACTGTCTCCCATGGACACAATCCCACCTTGCTCACCATCCCCCCATGCACATCATCCTCCATGTGCATCATGTGCATCCTCCATGTGCATCATCCTCAATGTGATTCCCATGTGAATCATCCCCCCATACAACATACCCTATATGCACCCTCCCCATGTGACTCTCTCCTGAGAGTCCTAATACCCCATGCGCATCATTCCCCCATGCACATCACCCCATGTGCATCAACTCCCAAGTGCATAATCCCCATGTGACCCATTCCTCCATGCACATCATCCCCCATGCGCTACAGCCCATATAACATCCCCATGTGCACCCTCCCCATGCACACTGCCTCCCCATGAGCACCACCCCATATGCACCACACCCATGTGCACCATCCCCAATGTGCAACCCCCATGCGCACCATCCCCCCATATGTACCATCCCCCATATGTACCACCCCCTCACTCACACCATCACCCCTGTGCACCCTATCTCCCAGTGCTTCAGATGGATATGGATCAGTCAGTGTTAAGTATAGGACAAAAATGTGTTACACCCCTTTTTAATCCCTTAAGGATTAAATTTCTCCACATCGGTTCTTGGTGGGTGTTGTCACAGAAGGAACACCCTCCCCAAATTTCATGCTTCTCATTCCAGGGGTTGGAGCAGAGCATCCCACAGTCAGAGATTCTTCAATATAAAGTATAGGGTGGAAAACGCATTGTCCCCCTTTTCACCCCCTTCCGGTTGGAATTTCTGAAAACTGGTTCTTAGTGCACCCCTTGGTCACAGAAGGAACACCCACCCCAAATTTCATGCTTCTAGGCTCAGCAGTTTTGGCTGAGCATTGACAAAAATTCAGTGAGTGAGTGTCAGTCAGTCAGTCAGTCAGTGACTTTTCAGTTTTATATATATAGATGTTTGTTAGCTGCCTTGAGTCGGCCTCACTGAGAAAGACGGGATGGATGGATGGATGGATGGATGGATGGATGGATGGATGGATGGATTGGTGGATGGATGGATGGATAGATGGATGGATAGATGGATAGATAGATGGACGGACGGACGGACGGATAGACAGACAGACAGACAGATAGATCTTCTTAGCCAGAGGGCAGCTGAAGTGCTTTTCCACTCTAAAGAACCATGTCTGTTTGTGTTCCAACCAGTAATTTCCATAGAGGAACATCAATGGCCACGATTGAACATTGACTGGATATTCTGACTGATTAGGCAAGACCATCCCCAACAAGAAACAACATTTTTTTTGTAAGCAGAAAATCTCAGATCCAATCCTTGGACCTAGACATCCTCCCTTTGCTTCCTTCCTCAGTGGGCTTTCTCTGTAAGTCGCTATTGCAGAAGCAGAGCCTAACATGCTAATGACGGAAGGTGACGCCAAGAGGGTGCAAAATATCTCTATACTATAAAACCCAAGGAGAAGGAAGCTATAAACCATAATGGGATGTAGATGAGAAGTTCCAAGCGCCCGTTCAAAACACTTGCATTTTACAATTGTTTCAGTTTTAATTTACTCACTGCAATTTTAATTTACTCACTGTGTAAGAATTTTGACCTTGATCAACACCCAAAAGACAAAAATGTTTCTATACATCCTGTCTTACAAACTGTCCATCACTTTTATATCTGTATTCTTGGGGAAGAAGTAGCAACCAATGGGTAGCAAAAGAAGAGGTAGAATTCAGAGGTGCATGGAATTCAATATTATTTTTCATTTATTGTTCCTTTAGGATAAATAAAGTCAATTACATTTTAGCCATTAAAATATTGTTTCATCAACAAGCAAACAGGTGTCATATGTTTGCATCATTTTGGCACATCGAGCCCTGCAAACAGTTAAGGTCTATGGGATTTTGTATCAGCATACATGGTCCCGGTGTGGTTAACAGCAGCCGAGAAAATGTTTCCTATTTGATTTTTATTAACTGATTGACATGAATTAATGCATTAGGATATTTGATTGTGTCATAAAATGTGTATATGAACATCATGATTCAATTTAATGTACCCATTACTGCTTGATGTGCCATTATATTAGACTAAATTAAAAGAATTTTATGGAAAAAAATTACAATTAAAGACTCGAAATTGATTACATTCATAACTTAGGAGTAGAGATTCACTCCTATTAATATTTGGGGGAATGATCGTAAAAGTGCTTGCAAACAAAACTGGCTGTTTGTGAGTGAGCAAAATGCAGGGTCGGGGAGCTAAACAGAAAACACACCACACAAAGTCACAACCTCTTGCACACCAAAGTTGAGGGGCACACGGTTCTGAATTAGCCAAGCCAAACAACTGAAAGATCTTGAAAAAAACAGGTGGGTAAAATCCAGCAAAACAGAGATCAGTTGCATTTCTTGGAGAAAAAAACACAAAACTCCAGATATGTTGGAGAAAGACCTTTGCCTCCTCTATGTACTATCGTGATATTTAAGAGGAGTCCAAGGTTGGGGAGCCCCTTGTTTCTCAGTGTAGAACTCCATCAGCAGTACAATCCTAAGGGCAAAATCCAGAGTAACTACAGGGAGTCCTTGCTCTGGTGTAAGAACATCTTACTCTGGATTCCAATATGAATTTCCCATAGGTTTTCACTAGGTGGTGCAGTAACCATGGGTGCACGTAAAGTCTCTTACATGCTCCCTTAGTCACTCTGGATTTGGGGGTATGATATGTTGTTGATCTTGTGATCTTGTGTCATCAGCACAATCCTATGTGTGCAAACTCAGAAAAAAAGTCACAAAGTGTTCAATGGGTTTACTCCAATGGTGAGCTTCAGGGGGTTCTCACAGGTTCTATAGAACGCTTTGCTAATGAGCGCCTGATTCTGAGAATCGCTTACTAATGGGACATAGAACCTGTTGTTAATTTAGGTTATTAGGACATAGAACCTGATGTTAATTTTTTTGAATCCTGGTTTACTCCCAGTTGCATCCCAGTCTGTTCATGTAGTCCCTCACCCTCAGTTGTAGAGGCCTGGTGCAAGAATACACTTCGGGTGACAGTTTTATTCAAATTATACTTTGTCCATTATAGATATACTAGTAAGAAAAAAAATTGCACTTATTTATAAAGAAAAATTCATTGAAAAACAAAAGTTGCTACAATGCTCTGTGTGTCAACTAACTGCATTAATCCATTGGATGGCCATTACTGGCGATATTCATAAAGTGATTTTTATCATTCACTGAGACTGGGGAGCTGGATTCTTACTTATAGCCTGCAAGAGAAACCTATAAACAAGGTAGAGCGGAAAGCAATAAAATATGGGACATCCACCCCCAGTTTGGTTGTATTTGCTGGGACAATCAGGTCAACCATCATCGCCGTGCTTCAAAAACAACCTTCTTGCTTGATACACTCTATTTGATACACTCTAAACACCTGGGGTAGCATAAGAGCCTCCAACACACTTTGAAAAGGTGTTGGGCATATTACTTTTACTGAGGACTTACTATCAAGGTGTTTGGGAACCATCTGTGCACCTGTTTTGCAACTCACTTACTTGCACCAGCAATGGGTTTTTTTGGCAAGGCCAAGGAGAACAGCATTTGTAGAGAAATGGGAATAAAACTGGTGACAAGGTGGGTGGCAGGAATCTTGCATTCTCCAAAACTTGTATTTTCAATTCAGGATATTTCACAGTCCATAAGGTGTTTTGTTCCCTTTCCCCCTGTTCCCCGATTGCAACCATCTATCTGTTATTGAAATTCAATGTTTGGATTTCCACCAATGTCATCTTTGGGCACAATCCAGAGTAACTATGGGGAATCCTTGCTCCAATGTAAGAACAATTTACACTGGATTGCAATATGAATTTTCCATAGGTTTTCACTAGGTGGTGCAGTAACTATGGGTGCACGTAATGTCTCTTACGTGCTCCCGTAGTTACTCTGGATTGTAGGGTATGTTAAGGAGGAGGAAAGTTACAGTATTAACTCAAATCTAATACTCACCATTTTCAGCCAAATTCAGTCTCCAAAATCAAGGTGCACATTATATTCAATGGTTAATTAGTTCTGAGTGAATTAGATCTGATTTTGATTATACCAAGAGGGTGTGCATTAGATTCAGTGGCACATTAGATCTGAGTGAATACGGTATTTTGATTTTAAGTAGAGGGTGTGCATTAGATTTGGTGTCACATTAGAGTTGAGTAAATGTGGTATTTGATTACTGTGCCCAGTTGACTACCTCTAATCTTTACCTGGCATCCATTTCACAAAAGCGGATCCCTCCAAATGTCTGCAATTTAAAACTTGCATGCAATTGATAATAAACCAATAAGGAGCAAAATAGTAAAACAAATATTTAATGAACCTAGCACAAATTCAGTATATCTGCAAGCATTTATTTGTTCTGTTGGTTTCAAAGCTGCTGTTGAAAATTAGGATATGCAGCACTTACTTTTTAGAAGTAAGAACACGAGAGGAGCTCAGATACTCTGCAATGCAACTGTGAGCACAATTCTATCCTTGTCTGCTCAGTTAAGTCCCATTGTCTTCAGTGGGGCTTACTCTCAGGAAAGGGTGCATAAGATTGCAGACTGTTAGCACAATCCTAACCATGTCTACTCAGATGTAAGCCCCATTGTGTCCAATGGGTTTTACTCCCAGGAAAGTGTCTTTAGGATTGCAGCCTGTATCATAGAAAGGCTGCAATTCTAAAGACACTTGCCTTGGAATAAGACTCATTGAAAACAATGGGGCTTACTTTTGAATGGACATGGTTAGGATCCCTATGAAAGTCAATTATAACCCATTAGCTATTAATTAGCTATTAATTTTTTTCCATTTTCTCAGTGGTGGGCTTCAGGGGGTTCACACAGGTTCTATAGAACCCTTTGCTAATGAGCGCCTGGTTCTGAGAACTGGTTACTAATGGGACATAGAACCTGTTGTTAATTTAGGGTATTAGGACATAGAACCTGTTGTTAATTTATTTGAATCCCACCACTGTGTAAACCGCTTTGTGAAGTTTTTAGTTGAAAAGCGGTATATAAATACTGTAGACAGACAGACAGACAGACAGACAGACAGACAGATAGATAGATAGATAGATAGATAGATAGATAGATAGATAGATAGATAGATAGATAGATAGATAGATAGATAGATAAGCAAAATGTGCTTTTGAAAGTCATTAGCAGGATATCTTATGCCTGATTACTCAGAAGTCAGTCCCATTGTCACCAGTGGGGCTTACTCTCAGAAATGTTTATATGGTTTTGTAACTTAAAATTAAAGGAACACAAAAAAGTCAACAGATAAAGTCTGTCTTAAAATAAGAATAAATCATTTTTAACATGTGCTTAGAAATGCAATTTAATTTAATTATTATATGACTGTCACAACCACAGGTGGGCTGCAGCTTCTTCTCACTGGTTCTGTAGAACTGGCTGTTAATTTGGGGAGGGGATTGGTGAACTGGTACCTAAGAGGGGAGAACCGTTAGCTAAGAATTGCATGCAAGTGTGTTTGAATTTCTCTTGAGGAGTCTCTGGGTCTGTCTTCCCAGAGCTGAAGCTCCACTCCCCCTCCTTCCTCTCCTTCTGAACCTCACTGCTGAAATGGGAGGGCTTTGGATCACTATATAAAGGTCTCAAAGCTCAATACTTTCAAGGGAGGGTGAGGAGCTTCTTAATGTCCCAAACCTTTGTATGATGCTATTCTGGAAGTCTGTCCTTGCTAAACATCTTATTTTGATTAAAAACCTTATTTCTAGCAAGTTTTCAGAAGTTACTTTCTTGTGCAGTTTGCAAAGCATGATGGGTTCTCATATGCAAATGAGGCAGCCTCTCTGGGGATGGTGTTTTTGTGGGTCAGGCACTTTCATGGACAGCTTTACAAAGGGATCCTTAGAAGGGAACAGAGCTGCTGAGAAAGGTCTGGGATCCTTAGAGTAGGAGCAGCATTTGAGTCCTCCAGGACTTTTGGTGGGGGCCATGCCTGCCTGCCTGCCTGCCCTCCCCAGCTGCCTTTGCAGCCCAGTACTAGGCATGGAGAACTACTCAGTACTACCCAGTACTCCTCAGGAGTAAGCCTCGCTGTATAGTAGAGGACTGCAGCCTGTGGCCACAATCCTAGCCACACTTTCCTGGGAGCAATACCCATTGACTATCATGGGATTTCCTTCAGAGTAGTATGCATAGGATTAGGTTTTGAGGGTGCTTTCCCATCCATCTTTCCTGAGAGTAAGCCCACTGACTATAATGGGACTTATTTCTGAGGAGATTGCAGAGGCTTGCTTGGATCTCTCCCTCCAGCCCTGTCTACTTTCCTGAGAGTAAGCCCACTGTCTGTAATGGGACTTTCTTCTGAGTAGACATGGTTAGGACTGGGCTCTGAGGCTGCAATCCTATCCACACTTATCTGGGAGTAAGCCCCACTGACTAGAATGAGACTTACTTCTAAATAAGCCTGCATAGGATTGGACTGTAAGGCTAAAATCCTGACCACACAGTCCTGGGAGTAAGCCCCATTGACTTGAATGGGACTTACTTCTGAGTAGACATGATTAGGATTGGGCTCAGGCTGCAATCCTATCCACACTATAGTCCTTCCCCCCCCCCCCCCATCTCCCCACCTCATCCTGCTCCTCTGAGAAATCTTTCCACCTGAGACTGTGAGGAGGCAGTATGGGGGCACCTGAAGAAATAGCCCCAGTTCCCATCCTGCCCCCCCCAGGAGCCCCATCCACTGCCTACTCTGAAGTAAATCCTATTAAAATCAGTATGTTTTACCCCCCTGTCAGGATAGGAGTGTAGCCTCAAAGCCCAATCATCTGTCTACTCAGAAGTAAGTTCCATTATAACAGTGAAGCTTACTCCCAGGAAAGTGTGCAGAGGAGTGCAGCATTAGAGCCCAATCCTGTTCTTGGCTACTCAGAAGTAAGTCCCATTAGAGTCTGTGGAGCTTACTCTCAGGAAAGTGAATAGGATTGCAGCCAGAGGCTGGTTACTAAGAGCTCAGTCCTTTGCTTGGCTACTCAGAAGTCCTATTATATTCAATGGAGCTTACTCACAGGAAAGTGTGGACAGGACTGTAGCCTTAAGTAGTGGCTTAGGGAAAACCTCAGCCTGCAGTTGGACACCACAGACTCTGGCCCTAAACCGTAGATCAGAGTTTCTCAACCAGTGGTATGAGCACCACCTGTGGAACTTGTGGTGTGTCTGCTGTATTAGGCTCCTGCATGCAAGTGTCACATGTGCTCCCTGAGGCAGCTGGTGGGCTGCTGTGTGATTCAGGAGCTGGACTAGATGGGTCTTTGGGGTGATCCAGTGGAGGCCTTTCTCATGCTTTGATGTTCTTATTAGTGGCATCCCTGCACACATTCCTCCTGAGAGCACAACAAAGCATCATGCACAGGCATATGAACTTCATGCACTGAACTCGGGGGCTTAATCCTGATTGACGCAGTCACAAGTGATACAATTTTTTTTGTAAACTAAGGGTTAAAATGGTCATTAGAACATAAAAAGCAGGCCTCCGTCAGTCTTGGAAGACTATGGTATCGTGCTTGGCGCTGCATACGCTGCATGCGAAGCACGAAAGCCTGGGTTGGATTGTTATGGAGGATAGACTCTTACCCAAGCAGCAAATCCCCCCTCTCCACGCCACTGAATTAGTCCAATGGAAAGGCAGAGCCCATACGATTGGATCCAGTTGGCGTCGCAGAGCTGGGCTAAGGACAGGAGCTCACCCTGTCTTGTGGGGTCTTGAACCCTGGCCTGCTTGTTAACAGGCACAGTGTCTTAGCCACTTGCGCCACCCACAGCCCTATAGAGAAGCGGTTATTAAAATATTTGAAGCCCACCATGGCCGCGCAGGACTGGGTTCTGAGGCTGCTGCAACCCTATCCACACTTTCCTGGGAGTAAGCCCCATTGGCTATAATAGGGCTTACTTCTGATAGACCTGCACAGGACTGAGTTCTGAGGCTGCTGCAACTTTATCCACACTTTCCGGGGAGTAAGCCCCATTGGCTATAATAGGGTTTACGTCTGAATAGACCTGCACAGGACTGGGCTCTGAGGCTGTTACAACCCTATCCACACTTTCCTGGGAGTAAGCCCCATTGGCTATAATAGGGCTTACTTCTGAGTAGACCTGCACAGGACTGGGCTAAGTCACTCCTAGTATTCAGTCCAGCTTAAAATACCTTGGATTGAGTCATAGAACATTTTGGTATCAGTCCCCTTGGAAATTTCATATAACATATCCTATGATCTGATCTGTAGTTATTTATTCCAATAGAGCAACACAGTTGCAGTAATTTAAGGTCCACTATGATATTTCAACTAACCTCATAAACAGGCATGACCACTCCAGGTGGCATCAAACTATCATCAATAGATATTATTAATTAATGAAGAGAGGATGATGGTACATAGAACTGGCATTTGAACTGGAATTTTCCCATCCACTCTGGACAGAAATATGTTGTCACATTCATGAGGAATTGCCATGGATTGTGTTTGTGATCTGGTTCTTCTATTATATTTTTGCATATGGACATGTACCTGAGTATCGCTAGGGTTCCTTGCGTGGAAAGGAAAAAAATATATGGTTTGAACCAATTCCTCCGTTTTTCATGATTAAAACAATCAATATAAGGCATGGAACAGAAAATAAGTAAATATTGTGCAATATATAATCCAAGAGGGAATGCTAATCAAAACAAAATTACTTTACATTATCCAAGCTGTCAATATTAATTTTAATCTCATTTGCTGCTAGAGCAAATCTTGTTACAGCATAAATAATATATTGGGATTTATTTCCTAATAAGAAGTTTGATTGTTCGGAAACAAGTAAATGAGTTAAATTAAAACTTGCTAAATGAGGTCTGATGCGAGTCGGTGTTTTATGCCTAAATAAGGGACATTCCAAAAATCAGTAGAAATTTTAGCAACTTCTCCAACAAGACAAAAGGCAAGTACATTTCCAGGTATTTCCTAATCGTGATGGTTTTGGAATAACTCATACTGTTTCATATCAAGAAATAGCACTACTTATTTAAAATTGGATGCAAATTTGACCTCAACCCACAACTTTCCCATTCCACAACTACTCATTTCTGGCTATTGAAGAGATTTGACCCCTCATGTTGAAAGGGCCCAAGATTATTTTCAGAGGAGGGATGCTATTTGACTTTTTATTTTTATGACATTTGGATCTCCTTTCCCTTGCATGGAAATGACATCAAGAAGACACCATCAAAAATGGCACCAGATACTAGAGTAAAACTTAACCATTGACTTTGTAAAGTCATCCAGCACTTGATAAAGTGTTTAGTCACCAAGGGGAATGTGGTTCAAATGATGAATGGATTCCTGTAAAGGACCAACAGAGTAGATCTCAAACATAGGAGCCATCAGAGGCGTATCATCAATATAGCATGAGGTGTCTTGTGCTATGGGCACATACATGCTGGTGGGTACCCCCCCCACCTAGCACTTCTCCCCCATCCCAGCGCCCTTCTATGCCAGCCTGAGAACACACACCAGTTGGTTTAGAAGGACATGCAGTTTAGCTGAACTGTGCATGCATGAGCCAGCTGGAAAATGCTCCCTGAGTTGCTCAGAATGGCACACACGTGGTTCCAGCTGAGCTGCACATTGGCCTTTCCATACCAGCTGGAAGGGCCATGTAAGTGTGACTCAGCTGCTGAGCAACGCATGTGCTCTTTGCAACCAGCTGGAGGAACCCTGTGAAGAGCCTATATGCATGATGATGTCATGATGCCACATGACATCATGTGTACCATGGGCACGCAATGGCATTGGTATGCCCCTGGGAGCCCTACAGCATAAAAATTGGGCAAGCCTGCTCCTTTGAGCAAACCCATCACCCTGGGCAGCAAAAGACAACTTCTCCTCCTCCTCTTTCTCCTTCTGTGTAATGTGACATTCAGACTGGTCCAAACTTTATTCCTGCCCTTTAGAACCTGACCCGCTTGTTCCAATGCTGATATTACCTTGTCTTGGCACCTGGGAATAGAGAGCTGATCCCTGCTAAAGCCTATTATTCACTCTAATCATACTTTAAATGCTTATCAGAGCACCCATAAGACTCAGATTCCTAAACTTCAGCAAAGTTCTGCATATAGACCCATATGAATATTTCTATTCTATAAGAAATATAGTATACTTATTATGTTATAAACATTATAGTAATATTTCTTATGGTTTTGTATTTCTACAAGAAATTTGATCTTCAAGAAATTATCATAAGATGGGTAAATAATTTATGGGGAAAAATTAAGTAAACGATTGTAGTAAATGTGTCAACATCCAATCAGGAAGAAGATTTTAGCAAGAACTAAAGATGAAGACCAAATAATCAAGCCTGAAACTCCCTGTGCAAGATAATGACACTGGCTCTACAATCCAGAGTAACTCCGGGAGCACATAAGAGACAGTATGTGCACCTGTAGTTCCTGCATCACCTAGTGAAAACCTATGGGAAATTCATATTGCAATCCAGAGTATATTGTTCTTACACTGGAGCAAGGACTCCCAGTAGTTACTCTGGATTGCGCCCATAGTTCTGTGATGGGGCCTCCTTTTAAAGTTGGAGGAAATAGGAAACATGGGGAATTCCAATGGGAAGCTGGAGATAACAGAGAGATCCCTATTTTTGATGTGAAACGGAGGGATTATTATCCAGATTCTTGTAGTTGTACAATCATCTAATGCTAGGACCAACATAGAGCACAATCCTACCAATGTCTACACAGAAGGAAGCCCCATTGTGTTCAGTGGGTCTTACTCCCAGGAAAGGGTGTTTAGGATTGCAGCCTTGGAAGCTCCTCAGAACCTGATTTAGATCAATTTAGGAAAGCTAGGTCTGGGATATAGATTGACATGTTCAAAGATATAGGGGAGGGGTTTCCAAAACCAGGCACAAGGATCAGTGCCTATTCGGGGGTGCTTGACTTCCTAGAAGTACATCATGAGTCTATTCCTGCTTGCTGGCTTGGGCAGATGAGGTCGAGTGAACCTAGGGTTGCCATAATTCTCTTTCACAAAATTGGGACAGGATGCTCTGTCTAGAGGTGGGATTCAAATAAATTAACAACTGTTTCTATGGCCCATTAGTAACTAGTTCTCAGAAACAGGCGCTCATTAGCAAAGCATTCTATAGAACCTGTGAGAACCCCTTGAAGCCCACCACTGCGCTCTGTCCCATTTACCAGTATGTGAATACTATCCCCCCAAACTAGGATTGTCCCTGTTTTTAGAGACATAGGGAAGCCCTAAGTGAACCCCAATAACCCTCTTTGGGAATGCAGTTTGTTCTCTGGTTTCTTCCAGCTTCTTTATAGGATGACGTCACCCTGATGCATCTAAGATGACCAAAAAAATTCTAGCTGGCCCTTCTCAACATCACATTCAGCTTTCAAACATCTAACAAATGTGTCTTTCTGAGTTATTAATGAAGCCTTTGTTCCATCACTAGCTTTCTTCTTGAGAGAAATTTGCCAAAGGTGTACATCTAAGTGTGTGGCACATTTACCCAGAAGCGCCACCTAATAGGGTACCTTTCTGCTTAGAAAAGTAATTGAAATGTTCCTGACAGAGCCTCCGACTTCCCGGCATTATCATTAATTTATCTGCCTGCCTTCTTGATGATTCATGTTTGATGTTGTCACAGTCCTTCTTCTCGGGGCTGTGAGTTCCAGGCTGTCAGTACATAAACATCTACCAGTGATTCAAATGGACTGGCTTTGATAAGCTATCATAGGCTGCGTTTTTATTGTGGTTTTTAAAAGATTTTCCCGCTAGGCTTGTGGAAGAAAAATTCTTTCAGATCTCTGTTGCTGTGTTTTTTTCCTTCTATATTCAGAGGGAAAATAGTTTCATAGTTAAGGACAGGAAGAGCTTTTGTGTTGAATTCCTACTGATCAGGGATTTTCCCCCAAATCCAGAGTAACTACAGGTTACATTATACTTCTGGTACATTATACTTCTGAAGAAGACTTACCCCCAAAATCCAGAGTAACTACAGGAGCATGTAAGAGACTTTACGTGCACCCGTAATTACGGAACCATCTAGTGAAAACCTATGGGAAATTCATATTGGAATCCAGAGTAAGTTGTTCTTACACCGGAGAAAAGTCTCCCCGTAGTTAATGTGGATTTTGCCTTGAATGTGATTCCACCCTCAAAGCAATTGGGATGCTTGTGCCTGTGCTTTTCATATGACCCCAGCCATAGAGTTGCAGCCCCACAAAACTACCAGGCCATGATTCAGCCAATTAGCATTGTACAGGTATCCCCCACTTTCTAATGGTTCATTTTCTGATGACTCACTCTTTCAACACCTTTCGGTTATACCTAGAACTCATTCATTCAATGCATTCAATGGCCATTAATTATGCATCCAGCCAGTGCGGAGGGGAGGCACTGCCTATGAGTGGGACAAGACTTTGACCTGCCTGGTTGCCAAATATTTATCCTATCTTTGATGGCTTTACCAGTGAACAAGTTTAGGAGAGTCCCCAGACCTTTATATCAGTCCATGACCTTTATATCAGACATTAGCACTAGAATCTGGATATGTCTTGCTTGTTGCATTGATGTGCCAGTGTGAATTTCCTGCAGTTCCACCCTTTCCCAGCAAGTTGATTCTGGATACTTAAAATACTATGGGTTGTGGTGCAGTTGACCTCACTGGTGAGACTCCATGATTGATACCCAAGACTTGAATCCCAAAAATTTCAATTGGATTTGATAAGTTTGACTGTGTGTAAGGTTTCAACAAAGTCCCATGCAACTTGTTTACCATACACTAGACCTGGTAGGAGAGATGTGGGGTAAATAGCAAGACCATACCTTCAGGCTTTGGCACATGTATATGGGCTTCTGTGGGACTTACTTTGGCGCAAACATGCCCAGGATTGCATTGCAGCTCAGATGCAATGGATCCTTTTCAAGGCTGCATAAATTGCTCAAACAAAAAGGCATGACACATGTCAGATTTTTAATTACACGTCTCTGTCCCCAACAAAGGAGTGCAATTAAAGCTAATCATTACTATTATATTATACAATCCCTCCATTACTAATGGAATTAGGAAGGCATGAAAGAAAAACAGCTCAACACATAAACACTTATTTTTTTTCCCCAGCCCCAATGCACATTATGTACTCTAAACACACTTCGGATATAGCGGTGCTTAATTATGCATTGCATAACTCCGTCAAAGGCCTGGAGAGAGCACAAAACTGAATTTAAAAAATTCAATTTCTCCCCGTAGATGCTCGGCCTCCTTTATGCGCCGAATGCAACCAGAATGTCTTTCAACTTTGGACTTTGACAGCTTTCAATGCTTTTGAACCAACCGGAGAAGGTCTCGTCAGTCAATGCTGTGACCAACTAACTCCGCAGCAGCCATCAGAGCTACAGGTGTTGTCGTACGCCACCCAATTGACACGCCGTACGAACAACGGCAATGATCAGAGCTTCGGATAGAGTTTATATGACACGGTTCAAAGCAACACTGTGTTTGCAAGCTTGAAAAGACACGTTGTGATGCTCTGGTGTGTTCATTATTCCGTTGCGCTGACAAGACCTCTGGTTGAAGGAAGGGAGGATCTGCACACCTGCTAGAGATTTCACAGTGGTTTCTACCACCATCTGAGAACTTCCATCTTATCTGCCATGAGCTGGTGGTGGTAGAAGAGAGATCAGCCTATTTCCTGGTGGCTGCAATGACAGATCCATATTATTTTGCATTATGATCAACTTTTTAAATGGATCATAAATGGTTGATCATAAATTAAATTAATTATTCAAATTAAGCTTGTTTGAGTATCACTAGTAACAGTTCAAAATGCTCTAAAATGCACAGATTTTATAGACAATTTTTTTGCAGCAACACCATAACTTCATTCTGCACAGAACCACTAAGGGCAAAATCCAGAGTAACTATGGGGAGTTCTTGCTCTGGTGTAAGAACAACTTACTCTGGATTGCAATATGAATTTCCCATAGGTTTCCACTAGGTGGTACAGTAACTACGGGTGCATGTAATGTCTCTTGCGTGCTCACATAGTTACTCCGGATTTGGCTGAATATATACTCAAAACTTAGCCCCATTGTGTTCAGTGGGTCCTACTCCCAAGATCTTTAGGATTGCAGCGTAAGTGAACCCAGTTAAGAGGTGGACTTTTTTTAAACCCCAAAGGGCAAAATCCAGAGTAACTATGGGGAGTTCTTGCTCCAGTGTAAGAGCAATTTGCTCTGGATTGTAATATGAATTCCCCATAGGTTTTCACTAGGTAATGCAGTAACAGGTGCATGTAAAGTCTCTTACATGCTCCTGTAGTTACTCTGGATTTGGGGGTAAGTCTTCTTCAGAATTATAATGTATCTTTTCAGAGGAAAGCAAACCAGCCACTGTGTCCTTGTTAATCATGTTGTATCCTTGCGAGTATAAACATCCGTTTATAATTTTATTTTACTTAATGCTCTCAAAAGCCCATCACAAAGTCTCTAGAAGTGCTAGACACTTTCATCTCTACTGCAAATCTCAAAGGGCCGTCAACCCTAATTCGGTATTTCAGAAACAAGAACTTACTGGGAAGAAAAGGTACATAAATCAGGAAAAAGTCCAATCCTATTTCCCGACAGCTCAAAGCATGTGGTGTTGCCAATAGAGTATTGATGGGAACGATCTTTACCTGAAATCTTATAGGGTCATTGTCAAATGGTGTAGAAAAGGGATTTGCATGTTAGAGATTGCAAATGTTTATTTTCTGAAACGTGAAGGGCAAACAAATCAGACACAATTTAATGAGTTATTTTCCAATAACTGTAGTGGATGTTCAAAGTACAACAGTTTTGAAGTTCAGGACATGACAATTTGTGTTCCCGGTAATTTTGGAACGAAACTGGCTTTAATTCAGCTGACCGATCACAACAGTAGTATTTCCAAGCTCTGGGAGAGATGCCAGCATCCCAAAGACTACTCCATTATCTCTTCCTTGAATCCAAGGTTTTCTTGTACTGCAAGCCAGCAAAAAGTACTTAGCCCAATTTTAAGCAATTACAAAAGTTGCTTTTCTCCAATCAAAGGGAGATATTAGTGAAATGAATGGTAGCAATTATATCTCATTTAGACATGCAAATGAGTTTAATTAAAAGAAATCTACACTTTAATAACTTTAGGGGAAAATAGTGTTCCTCAAGGAGTTTGAAATTGAGTTAAGCTAACAAGACAGTAGCTGAACTGATGAGCCCGTAGTGTTGCAATCTCCTTATGTAAGTAGTCATGCGTATCGTATTTAGACAGATTCTTCTGATAGGAAAATAAAAAATAAACAAACAAAACATTTTCATGTGATAAATTAGGGTGCAAGCACCAGATCTGTGAAATCCCCCCTTCCAATTCAATCGATGACAAGCAGCAATTGTTTAGGATCAAAAACAGGTGAACGGGACCATGAATTCTCCATATCCTTTAGATTCCGAGAGTTGTTCATATAGGACACAATCCTAATCATGGCTACACAAAAGTAAGCCCCATTGTATTCAGGATTCCAGTATATCGTTCACATGCAGCAATGTAAGTTTAAGAAGGCCAAATTTAAGGCAGGTTATGCATGGGGCAGTAAATCAGCTAATGATGGAATAGTTCGAGGGCCATTCATTCATTCATTCATTCATTCATTCATTCATTCATTCATTCATTCATTCATTGTTTCAATGAGTTAAGAGATGTCCAGCGTGGAAGAGGAAGCAACCGTTGTTGGAGGTATTGATATGCCCTCGCTATCACCTAGCCGAGGAGTGTCCAAATATTTTGGCAGGAGGGCCACGTCATTTATCTGACATTATTTCGGGGGACAGAAAAATTATTTACATTTCAAATTTGAATAAATGTACATAAATTTAAAAATAAGAGTGTATTAGATACATTACAAGGCTTGTCCTCAGGCCAGATGGAGGGGTCTTGCCACAGGCTGCGTTGAGGCTTGCCGTGGGCCACTTGCCATGGGCCAAGCCGGAGTTTGGGCACCTATGAACTAACCCTATAGGCTTCAAGTTAAGATTCAGGTTCATAAAGTTAATACAGTGTAAGTCTGGGGTCCTCAACCCCCAGTCTGTGGCCCAGTGCCAGTCCGTGGTGCCTTCCCCACTGCCCTGCACCAGTACTCAGCCTTGGACTGGGGCAGGAGCCCTAAGGTGCTCAGCCACAGCCCAGCCCCAACTGGGCACACATGCCCTGATCACGTCGACGCTGGGGCAAACTATACAGGTGCGGCCCAGCAAAACCCCAGTTAGGCCAGCATAAATACTGGCATAAGTCCTTTGCTGGCCTGAGGGTGTCACAAAAGTGGGCACTACTGTACCACTCCTACTGAGGTTAGACCAGTGCACAGGATATAGGACTGAAAGCTGTGAGATAGTGAGAGAGCATATTGTGTTAATAGGATGTCTTTATGCAGCTGTGAAATGTTCTTTCAAAAAAACTTATATAAGTATCTTTTCTGAAAATAGCCAAAGCATTACTGAAAATTCTAAAGGGTCTCAAAAACTTTGATCTAATTGAAACCTTAATTATCAAACGCTTTTTCTGTCTGGGGGGGGGGAGAAAACTGTGCTGTTTAAAATGTTTGATAATCTGACAAGGCCATAAGGCTTAATGGAATCAATGATTACACCCAGATGGATGATTAACTCTTGAGGTTTAATGTTTTTTAAAAACCATCTAACTATGCTGGATTGCGACTTCATCGAATCGCATTGCCCATATGGAACGGAGCAATACCCTGACTATACCCAGAATTATGGAACAGGTGGTGAAATTTGGGCTGGACTGCTTGGCACGCACAGTCGCAGCCTGAACTCGTAACTGCCAGGGAAAATAAAAGAGTCGTTCAAATTGTGTTAACTTTCCAGATCCGAGAATTTCACATGACAAAAAAATTGCAAAAATGATCCCTGGGGCCACTTGTTTTACAGAACAATAGAAACACATTGTGTCTCTCTGCCCCATCCTTGTATTAATTCTTTACATGATCAAACCCTATACGCATCAAAAGCAGTGTCAGTTTATTCCTCCCTGTGATAGGAGAGGATATAGACCTTCTCTGCAGATATAAATATAAAATATTTCCTGTCTGGGAGGTAGGCAAACTTCCAAAACAGAGAAGGAAAGGCTGAATTTGACTGGTTTTGGCTGCAATTCTATACATGCTTACCTGGGAGTAAGCCCCACTGAAGTCACTGTGGCTTACATCTGAGGAGGATGTACAAGATTGCACCGTTAATTGATACTCTGCTTTTCTGCCCCAGATTTGAAATTATTAAATTTAAAATAATATAATTAACCCTACAATCCAGAGTAACTACAAGACCACGTAAGAGACATTACGTGCACCCATAGTTTACTGCATCACCTAGTGAAAACCTATGGGAAATTCTTATTGCAATCAAGAGCAAATTGTTCTTACACCGGAGCAAGGACTCCCTGTAGTTACTCTGGATTTTGCCCATTATGTGTTCCTGTAATTACTGCACCACCTAGTGAAAACCTATGGGAAATTCTTATTGCAATCAAGAGCAAATTGTTCTTACACCGGAGCAAGGACTCCCTGTAGTTACTCTGGATTTTGCCCATTATGTGTTCCTGTAGTTACTGCACCACCTAGTGAAAACCTATGGGAAATTCTTATTGCAATCAAGAACAAATTGTTCTTACACCGGAGCAAGGACTCCCCATAGTTACTCTGGACTGCGCCCTAAATTTTAAATAATTTTAAAATACAATTAAAAATCAAAATGATTTTTTAAAAATAAATAATAAATTCACAAATTGATTATGAGGCAACCTAAGGCCAAGGGAAGGGGTTGTGGGCCTTGAAACAACCTGGAAGTGGGTACTGGGAGCACCAGATAAATCCCTGCAACAGGTGTGGTTTGTGATGGCTAGGTAAAGAATGCTTTTCAAACCTTCCATCCCACAGGTTTCACTTCATTCCAACCACCTTAGGAGTTCAAAAATATTATTTCCTTCTGAATTTGGTATGGTTTTTTAAAAGACCCGTTTGTCTCTTGTATCAGAAATGGCATTCACTAAATAAGGCTACCCACAATATCGTCCCTATGGAACATAGGGTACTCAGCAATTATATGTGCGCTTTTTCAGAGCTGCCATTAAGACTTCTTTTTGTTATTTGTCAGTTAATTAGATTTCAGCTCTTTTTTCCATTTGGCATTATATATCCCTCCTGTTCAGTCTGGCTGGACACCCTAATCCTGCGTTGGCACCGATCAGGGCCTGCGATTCTGGATCTGAAAACAAATGCTAAGCCTGGCTTCTGGTTCCTGTCAATCTGGATTGCACCATATCACCATGCATTCACACAGATTCCCATATAAGCAACAGATCCCATCAGGAGCCTACATAGCTGGAACTAGACCGGGGTCCCAAACTTCGGTCCTCACAGCTTGTCTGCCAAAGTGTTTGTTTAAAGATCTATGGCAGGCATTTGTTCATTTGGTGGTTCAATTGCAGATGATTATAATAATGCATGGTAATTATCATGCATTGTCTTAGTCCTTAAGGCACTTATTGGCACTGGTCAGCTGGCACTTAGATTAAGTATTTAGAGTATTTAAGTGCAAGCACTTATGTTGGACTGGCCTTAAATGCTGCAGGTTCCATTGGAATTTTTTATTTTATTATATTTTATTTTATTTTGCAGGGCCCCAGTTTACAGCCAAGGTCTGTAGCATCTTAGAGATACAATTAAAATTTATTATGAACTTTATATATCTATGGAAAGAATCAAAATGTGCACTTAAAAAGTGCGTCTGAATTACTGAACCAAATGGATCCAAGCTCACTTTAATATAAAATTAGATACAAAGATAGAGTAGATTCTCTTAGGTGCAAGGCCAAATTGGAGGAATTGGTCCAATTGGCTTATAGCCAGCCGTGACTATCTTATCACATAGCACAATCCTAACATTGGGCGCAATCCAGAGTAACCTACGGAGAGTCCTTACTCTGGTGTGAGAACAATTTGCTCTGGATTGCAATATGAATTTCCCATAGGATTTCTGTAGGTGGTGCAGTAACTATGGGTGCCTTGTAATGTCTCTTACGTGCTCCCATAGTTACTCTGGATGCAAATGAGCACCAGCAGCAGGCCTCCGTCAGTCTTGAAAGACTATGGTATGGTGCTCGGTGCTGCATACGCGGCATGCGAAGCACGAAGGCCTGGGTAGATTAATATGGAGGATAGGCTGTTACCCAAGCAGCAAATCCCACCTCTCCACGCCACTGAATTAGTCCAATGGAAAGGCAGAGCCAATACGATTGGATCCAGCTGGCGTCGCAGAACTGGGCTAAGGACAGGAGCTCACCCTGTCTTGTGGGGCCAACCCGGGTCTCGAACCCTGGCCTGCTGGTTAACAGGCACAGAGTCTTAACCGCTTGCGCCACCCACAGCAGACTAGTTACTCTGGATTGTAGGGATTGTCTACTCCAAAGTAAGCCCCATTTTTGTTCAATGGGTCTTACTCCCAAGAAAGTGTCTTTAGGGTTGCAGCCACAGAAAGTTTGAAAAATAGATGTGCTCCCGCTTGCAACATAAAAAAACACACTTTCCTAGGGGTAAGCCCCATTTAATATAATGGGACTTATTTCTGAGTAGACAGGTATATGATTGCACCCTAAATTCCTTCATACAGGTACAAGTCTCCTTCCTTCCACTCGACTCCAAGTTTTAAGACCAGCGTGGTGTGTCTGGCAATTAAGCAGACGACGTGACGTTACAGTATATTACAAATCTTAAGCAGTCATAGCCAAGGTAATGGCTTTGCCCATAATGATTTGTCATGCAATTTTAGCTTCAAAGCTCGGCATTAATTACAAACAAGAAACAAATCACGCTGCTAAAACATACATTACAGACAAATTATGCTCTCAAAATAGGTAATTTACAGCTTGGAAGCAGTAATTGATAAACCTTAAAGTGTTTCCAGACATTATTTTGAAACGCAGAGCCGAATATCTGGATAAGTTAGAGCCAGTTTATACAATCACTCTAGTCAATGCCTTGATGGGGCATTTCCACTCCACTCCCACCCCAAGCTGGATTGCGCCATGCATGCCGTGAACAGATTGTCTGAATTGTTTAGCACAAGCGCATCATGAGTTTGGACACTGTTTCTTGGTCCCAAGAGCAGACAAGAATATTTTTGTGCAGCATGTGAGACCGTGATGGGGGTGACCTGATGCCCAAACCCCAAAAGGAGGTCTTGGATTCCTCTCAGCCTGGCCTTTCTGGCAGACAATGGCATGTTTGCCTACTCATGAGTAAAGCCGTGATAGTGGGCACTTTCACTTTCCCATAGAGCTCAATGCATATTTTTTATTTTCAGTTTTTTTTTGGCTGTAACTTTATATAGGAAAGGGATATTTCAAAACTGCTTTTGCATTGGATTCTGCTCTTCAGTATGAATCCAGTGACATATGACATAATGGGGTACTGCACACCGTTGCAAAGTTCCAAAATGAAGCCAAAATGGAGGACAATGATGCCCTTTTGGAGGACACCTGGTCAGGAGACTAAAAAAGAGGACAAATCCAGAAATTTCCTGTCATATGGTCATCCATAGGCATTAAGCTATGTGCCTTCAAAGGACAGTGAGCCCCAATCCTATCTTCCCCACTGATGCAGCCATGCTAAAAATGGATGTACCATGTGCAGAGGGGGCAGTTCACAAAGCATCTGGGAGCAATTTCCCTTTACCCCTTTATAAAAATCATACTTCACAGGATCTCCCCTTGGATTGCCATATGTCCTGAAAAACAGGGTGATCCATGCAACCTGATCCATATAAACCACCTTGTGCTCTCCATATCTTTGGGGACAGCATGAGAAGGAGGCAGCAATCCTATTCATAATATGATTTTGGTGATGATGCCTACTTTAATGGCAATGGTGAGAGAATAATGAAATTCCGGCATGACAAAAATCCTATCATTAATACCGTGCATTTTAATCAAAGTGAGAGGTATAATTATATCTGGGTATACAAGAAAAACTTGAAAGGTTCTAACCAGCATTTGTTTGCTCCAAAACAAACGCTAAATTAGAGTACAGTATTAAGACCATGTCAACCTTATAAGTCTGCAACAGATTTAGATCTTGAACCAAAAGGGGAATTAAAAGTTTAAACCCAGATATAGTTTAAACCCAAACCTAGATCGTAATGATGGCCTCCATATGTCCCAAAAGTAAGTAATACAGTAAGTAAGTAAACAAACAAACAAACAAAAACAAACAAATAAATAAATAAATAAATATGATCCAATTAAAAAGTTCCAACCCAATAATAATCACATGAAAATGAATTTTGCATAGATAGTTCCTTGCTACAGAAGCTTATTGCTATCTCCATCAAAGGATGCATCCAGCCTCAATCGGGTCAAAAGTGGGAGGATGAGATATTAAAAAATATTTTAAATAATGTAGGTGTTGCCAGACAATTGATTTTCAAAGTCGGGGGACCAAACCCCATGAAGAGGTCACCATTTCAGAAGGGTCACAAAAAGCTGGACACTGCCATCTTGAAATGGCTCGCAATGGGGCTTACTTTTGAGTAGACCTGGTTAGGATTATGCTCTAAGAATATTAGCACATTCTAACCTCAGTATGATAATTTGACACCATCCACCGTCTTGGAATGGGACACTCAGGATGCTTTCCTGGAAGCAAGTCTCATGGAACACAAGGTGACTTATGTGTATAGCTGGGAATTGACCATTTTTTGATTAAACCAATATTTACATTATACAACATTAATAAAGGAAATATTTTCACAGAAATGCACTTGGCTTAGATGAATATTTTACTTTTTTTCTGAGTTCCTCCCATTGATTCTTCTAACTACTGTTCTTGCTTTAGCATCATTTATTCCCCTGATTCCTGCTTTGCCCTTCTTTGTGGATCATTCATCTGAACATCCCACCCAAAAATGCACTGATGTTATAAGGCTACCATAACTCATCTGAGTCAGCTATGTTGTGGCATTACTAAAGGCACACAAGGAGAATTAAGATTGAGGACAATATATACAAATAATGGGCATATTTGCATGGCCACAAAAGGTGGTGATATAGGCACTGCAGAATACTTATAGTAAAGTCTCATTATCTGCTGTGGTTAGGTTCTTGTACGGTTGCCATATGTCCTGGAAAAGTGGGACAGTACTAATTTTTTGGGATTGTGTTCACATACTGGCAAATGGGACAGAGGGTCCTGTCCTAATTTTGTGGAAGAGAATTATGGCAACCCTAGGTTCCTGGAACACCCAGTAGCTACCATCAATGGATATTTAATCACTCATCTTACGGGATCAATGGATTTAGGGTAAGAGTGGCTATTCTGCTCAGTAATACCAGCAAAAAACAGCTTTAGAACAGCATAGACAGCTTCAAAGGGGCGTTAGGGGATTTATACCTTGTCTTTCCCATACCAAAGCCAGCTTTAGTTCCTGTTTTCCTACCGTCGTCCTCACAACAACCCTGTGAGGCAGGTAAGTCTGAGAGTGAGTCACCATGGCCAAGTAAAGATTTGAACCTGGATCTTCCAGATCTCATTCCAACTCACTAACCACTATACTCCTAAGTTGACATCTTCCATGCTAAGTTGCACAGGTCCAACCTCGTTATACACTGATTTTTTTATACACGGATTTGACTCAACATGAATAGCCGCTTCAAATCACAGTTTAACAAACTGCTTTTCTACTGTTGTAGAGAGGCAGTCATGCAAGCAATCATTCCATTTTTCAGTCCTAGAAACTGAAAATATTGAGAGGTTACCTGCAGATATTGAGACATTACCTTACTACCTTATTCCATCAGGTGCAACAGAGAAGCAAGAAACCTGGAAGTGGGGCTTTAAACCTATTTTTTCATTCTTTTCTTTGTACACTGATTTTTTTCAAATCCATGGGAGTTTCTGGACACCTGTATTTGGGAGTCACATTCTCAAAATACAAGCCTGGTGACACTTTGACACCCACCACCTCCCTGCCAGCCTGGTGTGCCTGATCAAGCTGTTCAAACAACTGGAAGACATCAGAAGTTAAACACTCATTATTTTAATTTGATGCTAATCATGTGTTAATGAGTCTAATCCTTGCAATGATTCCAGTAATTTGCTTAATGGCTGCCCAGAGTGCAGATTACAGCAATCAGTCACGTTTGATAAGATGTCTACTGCGGAGGAGTCAGTCGGGTGAACAAGGTGGGGAAAGGAGCAAGGAGTAGGGGCCCAGTGTCGTGCGAGGGAGTTTTCACAAGTGACGTAAAGCCTGACCCATGTAATTGGCTTTTTTTAATACTTGTGAATGTGGCCGGTGCACATTCATGCCAATTATACTTGCCAATTCATTGGAACTCATATAAGAAATGAAACCATAGAAGTTCTCATCATCCAAACAGATGGCATTATTAGGCATCAGTCACCATTAGGAGTCTACACAGAAACCAGGCCAGAGGTAGTAGCATGTCACCGAATACCAGTTGTTATGGGACAACACTGGTGGAGGGACAGGGTCTTCACAAGCTGCTTGGACATCTGGTTGGCCACTAGTATGATATCGCACTAGATATATGTTTAGGCTGCAATCCTAAAGACACTTTCCTGGGAGTAAGACCCATTGAACACAATGGGGCTAACTTTTGAGTAGACCTGGTCAGGATTGTGCTCTTTAGTCTCATTCATCCGGGCTTTCCTTAACGCTCCCATTAAAACTTGCCCCCTCTTGGGCTCCTGTGGCTTGTCCTCTGTTTGATGCTTCTTCTAAGTTTGGGTGTTATTTGGAAGTGTGGCAACATTTGACCATGCATGAGGTTGCGTTTTGTGTACCAGAAGCAGTGATGGGAAAAGTTGTGGGAGTGCAGACTCAAGTTGAGTTACGTCAAGTGACTCAACTCAAGTTGAGTGATTCAGGGTTTTGCCACAAGTCCCCAAGTAAGGCGTTTCCAAGTTAAAAGCACTTGAGTCACCTCAACTCTACGATTGATATGAGTCAAGTGCCCCCAAACACATAAATAAGGATCCCCACAAAGCTGACCATATAGAATGGAGGAGAAAGTGTGCCTACATTTAAGCATTGCATAGAAGAGTGAATTGAGGCATAGATAGATAGATAGATAGATAGATAGATAGATAGATAGATAGATAGATAGATAGATAGATAGATAGATAGATAGATAGATAGATAGATAGATAGATAGATAGAGTTGGAAGGGAAGACCCAGTGGATCATCTAGTCCAGCCCTCTGCCTGTAGCAGGAAATCCTCGTCTTGGGGGACCCGTGTCTCAAACCCTGGCCTGCTGGTTAACAAGCACAGTGTCTTAACCACTTGCTCCACCATATAAATGGATGGATGGATGGATGGACGGGCGGACAGGCGGATGGACAGAGACTCACTCAAGTTGGGGAAAGATTCAAGTCTGGGAGGTCCAACTTGAATGTTTTATAGTTTCCAAACTTTTTGCAACTCTAGAGTCTTCAAATGATATAAAAAAATTGAATTTTCACAACTTGAGTCCAGGTTTTTGGACTCAACACACAATTCTACCGTACTTTGTGTTTGTGGTGGTTATCCCATGAAGGTTAAATAGTTCACCCAGAGTTTTGACAAAAGTTCTCCCCATGAGTCATGTACAAGTCGAAAGGGAAGCAACCTGTGCCTGACCTTGCTGATTATTGACTTGTGCAAGCAAGGAACTTACTAGCAAAGGCTGCACAGTGGGACTCCCATGTCTCAGTGAATAATGAGGTCCCTGTTCCTTGACCAGCTTCTATCATGATCAATATTTGCTTGGGGGGTGTGAATGAATATTGCCAATACCAACCTCAAAATAAAAGAAGAAAAGAATCAATACATCCTTGTTATTTACATCTAGAATTTTTCACATGAATGGCTCAGTTTGAGACAGCGATCAGATCCATTTTTACGTTGGACAATAGTGTCTGTGTGCTGTTATAGAAAGCAGTAATCCTAATAACGATTAAGATTGAAAGAGATGATTCACATTTTTTTTTCTTGTAAGAATTATAACCAAGAGTACAAGCCTAACCATGTCTACTTAAAAGTCAGCCCCATGGTGTTCAATGGGTTTTACTCCCAGGAAAGTGTCTTTAAGATTCATTGAAAAAGAATGATCGGTTATAGGAATGATGTGATGCAAATATTTATTTATTTATTTTAAAAAATGTGTATCCCCCCTTTCTCAGGTCATAGACTGACTCAAGGCGGCTCACATTAAAACAAGTTCATGTGTTAGGAATCCTTGTGAGGAAAATAGTGTGGGCAAAGATGGTATCATTACCATTACCGTAACCTTTATTGGCATATGAACAACAAACAACATAACAAACAATACTAATAAAAAACGATCTTACAATATAGCATGACACATACTAGTCTTACAATTCGAATAAGGAAAGGGGTAAAAAGGTTTTATCATATTTAACAATCATACAAACATTTGATTAGTAAGATGGTATCAAAATATGAAAATGTATTGCTTAAAGGGAATATATTGTCATATCAGATTATTGCTATGTTGTTGTCTTTAGCTTTTATCTATTGGACCAGATAGGACAATACCCATACATACATGTATGTCCATCACTCATACATGCACATCTCAGAGCACAATCCTAACCATGTCTACTCAGAAGTAAGCTCCATTGTGCTCAATGGGTCTTATTCCCAGGAAAGTGTCTTTAGGATTGCAGCCTCAGTCTCTTCCAAGACACTGTTTTTAACCACATGGTGAGTGGGTTGTCAGTGGCATATCTAGGGTGCAGCAAGAGGGAACATCTGTCCTGGGTGCCATTTGAAAGGGAGGGCATAGGTATGGACTTAGCCCCAAATCCAGAGTAACTACAGGAGCACGTAAGAGACTTTATGTGCACAGGTAGTTACTGCATCCTTTAGTGAAAACCTATGGGAAATTCATATTGCAATCCAGAGAATAACCCTACAATCCAGAGTAACTACGGGAGCACGTAAGAGACTTTACGTGCACCCGTAGTTACTGCACCACCTAGTGAAAACCTATGGGAAATTCATATTACAATCCAGAGTAAATTGTTCTTACTCCAGAGCAAGGACTTACCGTATTTACTCTGGATTGCGCCCTAAGTTGGTCTTACACCGGAGCAAGGACTCCCTGTACTCTGGATTTTGCCCATAGTCTGGATTTTGCCCATACCCATATATTACCAATGGTGCATGTCCACACTCAACCAATGCTGTATTTTTGAACTGGTGTCAGGGGACCTCCAAAAAGAGGTAATTGCATGCAGAAATAAATGCGAGGTGTTTCCACATACTTGAGACAGAGCATCACAAGTAGCAAAGGGAATCTTCTTTGCTGTACTGGCCAGGATGCTGACATATAGATCCTTATCTGGCCCTACAATCCAGAATAACTACGGAAGCACTTTAAGAGACATTACGTGTACCCGTAGTTACTGCACCATCTAATGAAAACCTATGGGAAATTCATACTGCAATCCACAGCAAATTGTTCTTACACCGGAGCAAGGACTCCCCGTAGTTACTCTGGATTGTGCTCTAAATCACAGAAGCTGGTAAAACCATTAATGTGAATGTATATTGTTGGCTGTCTGATGTTTAGCACATGATGTGGAAGATCCGATGATGATCTTGACTGATTACTGAGTGGCCAGACTTTGAAGTTTAGCATTCCTGAACCTTATATTGGCCCTTTATTTCTAAGTAAATAGGGTGTCAGACTATTGCTCTTATACCAATAGAGCACATGATACTATCCGTAAGTGTCGGAGAGGCAGTATCCCCAAAACTTATTTTTACACGATAGCACTTAAACCAATAGAGCGCATGACACTATCCGTAAGTGTCGGAGAAGTAGTATCCAAAAAACAGCTTGAATAATATTTTGATTATTGGATGATTTTTAAATGGACTCAGTAGTTTGATGGTGATTGATGGTGATTGAAAACCTATTTCTTCCTTGTCTGTTCCAAATCCCTATTCCATATAAGAGGTATAAGGATGCCAAGTTACAGGCCCCCCTTCAAAAAAGCAATCTGTAGACTGAAAATGCTTCTATCATTTGATGAAGCCATTGACAGCTCATCTATGTGCGGCAGCCAATGTTTAAACCCCAACATCTTGGCTATTTATTTTTTTCAAATGCCACCAACCATAAGTGAATGTTATAGACAAGCCAATTGTCAAAACTTGCTTATTTGCCCCATTATTTGAAAAAAACTTATTAGTGTTCTTCAAAAGTTCAAAGAAGCAAGTTAAACAGACAACATTCTTTTTTCACACTTGCATCAAAAGAATATAGCCTATCCCATAAAATTGGCAATGCTCCTCGCAACAACACCAATCGCTCCGAGTAAAGAAATCTCTGCCTGCCAATTTTTGATGTCTTTGGAGATGTGGATATGATGCAAAGCCTCCTAGTGGGAGAACATTATTGGACATTTTAGCATCCTACCCTATTTGCTTGAATATAACGCTCACCTTTTCCAGCCAATTTTACTGTTTCAGTGTCTTGGAGAAGGGGGATTTGCTGCTTGGGTCACAGCCCAAGCTCCATATCAATCTAACCAAGCGTTTGTGCTTTGCATGCAGCGTTGAGCACGATACCATAGTCTTTCAAGACTGATAGAGCAATTCAGAGTAATTATGGGAGCTCTTACGTCAACGTAAGAAAATTTACTCTGGATTGTTCTATGAATTTCCCAAAGGTTTCCACCAGATGGCGCTGTAACTACGTCGATGTAAATTTCTCTTAAGTGCTCCCATTGTTACTCTGGATTGTGCAAAATTGAGGCACACGTTAGATTCAAAGGCACGTTAGATTCAAGTAAATATGGGTATCTATATATATAAAAGAGAAAAGTCACTCACTCACTGACTCATTCGCTGACTGACTGACTCATCACTGCCCTGCCAAAACCGGTGGGCCTAGAAGCGTGAAGTTTGGGGTGGGTGTTCCTTCCGTGACGGAGGGGTGCACTAAGAACTGGTTTTCAGAAATTCCAACCGGAAGGGGGTGAAAAGGGGCGCAACGCGTTTTCCTCCCTATACTTTGCATTGAGAATTGCTGACTCAGCAACATTCCGCCCCAACTGCTGGGCCTGAAGCATGGAATTCTGGGAGTTCCTTCTGTCACCTGAACTCCCACCAAGAACCATCTGGAGAAAGTTAACCCTTCAGGGGCTGAAAAGGGGGCAACGTGTTTCTCTCCTATACTTAACATGGGAGACTGAACCACATCCAGCCAGTTTGGTGCTCAGACCCTGGGCACTGGGGGATGTTGTTCGGAGGAAGAGGCTGCACTGGCGAGGATGCTGCGCATTGGGGGAAGTTGCGCATGGGGGGAAGTTGCATATGTAGGATAAGTTGCGCATGGGGGAAGTTGCGCATGGGGGAAGTTGCGCATGGGGGAAAGTTGTGCATGGAGGGAAGTTGCACATTGGGGGAAGTTGCGCACGGGGGGAAGTTGCGCACAGGGGGAAGTTGCACGTAGGGAGAAGTTGCGCATGGGGGGATGATGTGCATGGGGTAAGTTGCATGTGGGGATGATGCACACAGGGGAATGTTGTACATGAGGGTAGGTTGCGCATGGGTTGTTGATGCGCCGTGGAGGATGTTGTATGGGGAAGTTACTCCCGCAATGCGGGTACGCCTTTCGCTAGTTTTATTATAAGTATAGCCCCCAAAGCCAGAGTAACTACGGGAACATGTAAGAGACTGTACGTGCACCCATAGTTACTGCAACACAGAGTAACTGTGCGAGCACGTAAAAGACATTATGTGTACTGTAGTTACTGCACCACCTAGTGAAAACCTACGGGAAATTCATATTGGAACCCAGAGTAAGTTGTTCTTACAGCGGAGCAAGGACTCCCCATAGTTACTCTGGATTTTGCCCTTAGGGCGCAATCCAGAGTAACTATGGGAAGTCCTTGCTCCAGTGTAAGAACAATTTGCTCTGGATTGCAATATGAATTTCCCATAGGTTTTCACTAGGTGGTGCTGTAACTACCAGTACACATAATGTCTTTTACGTGCTCCCAGTTACTCTGGATAGTAGGGTTAGTCAGTGTTTAGTTTAACAGTTTACTATATTGTGTTTAAAATGTAACATAAACCCACTGTAGTATAAAATAGTGCAATTAGGTAAAAATCATAGCATAAATCCATTGCCATTTTTTTTATTATCATATAAATCATTATTATAAGCAGTAAAATTAAATTTGGACGGTTTACAACTGTGCACAACAATCGCCTGTAAACTTTTTCAAAAATCTCAAGCCTTTAAAAATAGGGGTGCACATTAGATTTGATGGCACATTAGATTTGAGTAAATGCAGTATTTTCCTACAAAGTCCTGGAAATATTCAGGAAAAAATTAAACTTTTCTCCAAAAAATCAGAGAGAAAATTGGGGTTTGGAGGGGGGAATCTCAAGAGAAATATTCTGTAGAGACCATTGGGGAAGTTATCACAACTACGAATACTGTACATCAATTTGTTTTTCTTTTTGGTTACTGTTGCTTTCCTATAAATCGGAATGGTCTTCTGTGATCTTCTCCATAGTTTCTGCTTCTTATGGTGTAACTTTTAGTTTCTAGGAGACTTTTCTGGGTTCTGCGTCTCTTGTTTCTGGAGCAGTTGTCTATGGTGATGGTCAGTGATGGTCCTGGCCACTTTGCTGCCTAGGGCAAGCCTAGGAGTGCTAACCCAACCTGCTACTTGTGAAACCTCTGGATGGCCTTTAAAACATCACAAATCAGAAATGGTGTTGTAAGGTCCTCTGGAGGGCTTTGAAGGCCTTCAGAGAGTTGGGGAGGCTGTGCGGAGTCCCTCCTGAACTCCAAATACCCCTGGACAGGGGGTAGCAGACATGGATTAGCATGGCAGATGTGTGCTGCAGGACTCACAACTGTGCCAACCAGAGGCACTTCCACCCATGGATTCCCCCCTACGTATGTCATGCCACCAGTAGAGGAGCACATAGAGCAGAGTCTTAACCATGATTACTCAAAAATAAGCCTCATTGTGTTCACACATCTTACTCCCAGGAAAATGTTTTTAGGAGTGCAGCCATAGTTATTGAAGATAGTTTCCCTAGAAATAGAACCAGGAAAAGTCTCCAAACAATTGTACTCCAATCTCCTGTCACATATCTGCAGATCTTTCACGTCACACAAATTTGCACAGCACACAGGTTAAAAATTGTTCTGTTCGGTGATAATAATAGGGAATAGTTGCATTCATATACTTGAGTCAAGGGAATGGGAGGTTGAAGAAGGTCCTTGTCCAATGATAGAGCAATTGATTCACCAGGTTCAGGGTGATCTTTTCTGAACCACATTAATATCTAACAAGTAAATATTGTTGTCGGTGTATGCAGTGTATATTCTGCGCCCCCCCCTCCCCAAAAATTCCATTTTTATAGAAAAAAAATTCAATATTTCTCTCCAAACCAGCTCCTTTTCAGAACCAGAACTGATATCCAAATCCATAAGACATTAGATTTTTATTTCAATATTGCATTTTAGGACTGAATATTATATATTATATCAAATAGTCCATCAAAAACAGTAACTTGGAGTTTGCAAACATTCTGATTTTTCAGTTTGGGTCAGTACTATTATTTCCTTTTCTAACCCGGTTCAACTTCATTGATTGATTGATTGATTGATTGATTGATTGATTGATTGATTGATTGACTGACTGACTGACTGACTGACTGATTGGATTAGTATTCTGCCTTTTCATCCTGAAGGGCACCCAAGACGGCTAACAACAATAAATTTAAAAACACAAAAACTGTTTACATATAAATAAAACTATCTAGAACAAATAAAAGCCAGGAATCAAGGAATTTTGTTCTAGTCTGCTATTTTTATTCTCCTTGATTAATTGCTTGGTTCACATGCTGAATCACATGCTGAGTATAGGATTGCCATATTTCTCTTCCACAGATCAGGACAAGACCCTCTGTCCCATTTGCCAGTAAGTTAACACAATCCCCCAAAATCGGGATTGTCCCTGTTTTGGGAGATATATGGCAACTCTGTCTGAGTGGGAAAACATCACCAAGCTTTGTAGCTAACCAGATGTGATGACACCTCTGTGGAAAAATAAGGGAAGTGGAGAATTAGAGATCCCATTTAATTAGGGGTCATCTTACCAATGCAACGGAGCCCATCAGATTTGAACATAGACGACTGAGGGCAAGTGAAGGCATTGTAAATGAAGAAGTGGCTAAGTTTGCAAAATTACAAAGAAATTCTTGAAAACAGGAAAAAAACAGTTTTATGCTAACAGTTTTATTTTTGGCAGTACTCAAAAGTCATTAACTTCAGTAAAAGCCGTTTTATTTATTCTATTTAAGTTCACTGGAACACTCCAAGACTCTTTGCTTTCATTGAACCTTTTCTAGTGAGCAAATATCCTTTGACTCAGTTGCATGCAAAGCAATTCCTTTGCACATGAAAACCAAAACACTTGTTCCTTTTAAGTTTGTCCAAGTTTTTCCTTTGCGGATTCCCTTTCGGGTCTCCGAGATTTTATTTTAATCCGAATAAGAACTCCAGCTGCTGCATATCATTGGACAGTTACGCAAAGGACTCTTCCGTAAGTCACATTGATTTGATGCTTCTGTACCGAGGGGTTGCAAGCATATGCTTTCCATTCTCCTTGGCTGTCCTGAGTGTTTCTCAGTTTCCCGTAAATGCTGCCCCGTGCTTTAAAATTGGGTAGGCAAATGCTTTCGAGTGCAATTCAGATGCGCTTTTGGGATGGCACATGTCTGTACGCATTTTTGTGTCACCGTGGGAATCAGGAGACTGATACAAGGATGCGCAGTAGCATGCGCAGTATACTACTAAGTATATACTAAGGGCAAAATCCAGAGCAGTTACAGGTCCACGCAGTTATGTCACTCTCTAGTGTTATTTCATGGAAAGTCACCTTACTGCTCCGGAGCAAAGGGCTTAATTTGACTTTAGGATATGGGCCTTAGTAGTATATACTAAGGATGCACAGTATATACTAAAGATGCGCAGTAGCCTCTGCAGCCAAATCAGCCTCTGCTGCACTGATAACAGGTAAGCAAGTATCGGCCAAATCAGCCCCCCCCCCCCAATAGGGATTTGAGGAGCAAATCCCACTTCTTCCTTATAAGATTAGCCAGAGAGGCCACCCTGATTTGGTGAAGACATCATGCACGGTGGTCCCACAGATGTGGAATCTCCTCCAGGTGCCTGATCAAACAGCCAGAAGACATACAATGCTTTTCCATTTGGCTGTGTGCAAACGTCTCTGAATTCTTTGCTGGATTTTGACTGGCTGCTGAATTTTTCTGTTTTTGTTTTAATTTGATGTTTATTCTGTATGTTGTATTGTTTCGACATGCAGCAAGTGGTAAGGAATTAATCAGGAAGAAATCAAATGATGTACAAGCATGTGCAAAGCACTCCGAAATCCCACTAATTTCAAGAGGACGTACTTCCAAACTTCCTTGTGTACCCCGAAATAAATCTCACATTTTTTAAACACACAGGGCTAGGCATTTCTACTCAGAAGTAAGTTCTTCTTTGTTCAGTGGGGCTTACTCCGATGTCAGTGTGCATTCTTCAGGCTAGTGGCATAGCTAGAGGGGGTGAAGCAGTCAGTCTTGGAGGGAGGCTTACAAGGGCAGCCCTTCAGAGTCATTCCAGGGTATTACTAATTTCTGTAGTATATCCAAATATAAAAGATTTAAGCAGTTTCTCTGAAAGTGCCATATATTTCAATCTTCCCCTTTATTCCTTTGCTATT
Source organism: Cryptoblepharus egeriae (assembly GCA_030015325.1). Lineage (NCBI taxonomy): Eukaryota > Metazoa > Chordata > Lepidosauria > Squamata > Scincidae > Cryptoblepharus > Cryptoblepharus egeriae. The sequence goes on along the minus strand of JAREYC010000007.1, from coordinate 7,987,324 downwards.
CAGTGGTCCCAGTTCCTTCCTGGCAAGTTTCCTGCACTGAATGTATTTAAAGAAGCATTTATTGTTGGTGTATTTAGCCATAGCCATAAGCTACACATATTGTTTTTTCACACCCCTTATTGTCAGCTTACATTTCTTTGCCAGAATTTGTGTTCAAAAACAGAGAGAGAGAGAGAGAGAGAGAGAGAGAGAGAGAGAGGAGGAGGAGGAGGAGGAGGAGGAAGAGGAGAGGAGATGGAATGAGAGAACCAGAAGGAATGTGGTGAACTTTTTGTTAAAAAGCAATAAATAAATACAGTTGATTGATTTGATTTGATTTGATTTGATTTGATTTGATTGATTGATTGATTGATTGATTGATTGATTGATTGATTGAATGTCCCAGAGCATTGAGGCAATGGTGTAGCTAGGTCATTTGGCACCTGGAGCCGACCAATTTTTTTGTCACCAAATAGGTCAAAATTATTTAATTAATTATTATCTGTATGAATGATTACAATTTATCGGAAATTAATAAATATTTTCATATTTAAAAATCACCTTATCAATTAAACCTCTGTTTTATTTTTGGGGAGGAGGGGATGAGGATGCCTTTTGGAGCAATTGTTGAGCTCCACTTTCAGTGGATTGGGACCATTCTAGTGGCTTTGAATTCCTTTGCATTGAGCCAGACTTTCCATAGGGCTCAATGCAATTATCAGGGGCTTCCTTCGGGGTTGATTTGTGGAGGTTGCATTTGTTGAATCAGGACCACTCTTGGGTCATTGAATTTCTCTCAGTCTGCCCTTTTCAATGGACTAAGGGCACAATCCAGAGTAACTACAGGGAGTCCTTGCTCTGGTGTAAGAACAATTTGCTCTGGATTGCAATATGAATTTCCCATAGGTTTTCACCAGTTGGTGCAGTAACTACAGGTACACGTAATGTCTCTTACGTGCTCCCGTAGTTAACTCTGGATTGTAGGGTTAGGCACATTTGCCTACTGGTGGGTAAAGGCACAGAATGGCTCAGTTTCATTTTCCATAAATTTTGGTCACCCCCCAGTGTGTCACCCCCCCTAAGGGTGGTATCAGGCTCAGGGCCCCCCAAATCCGCTAGGAACACCACTGCATTGAGCAAGTGATAGGCTGTAATGGAGATCTAACAGCCTAACAACTGAAAAACTGGGAGGTGGCTGTGATAGTACAGATTACTAACTGAGTAAGTAACAGAGAAGATGGACAGTGAACAATCATTTCATTCTTGGAGTTTGGAAATCAGTGGAGTTTATTTGTTATTTTTTAATTTTTTAAAAAAAAATTTAATTTTTAATTTTTTGAACAACCGATGCAAATCTCTTTGGTTTTTTGGGAACCAAACCCTACTGAATTAAATGGGAGTCATCACCATGTCATGACCCTCTGATGGCGCATAAGTCACTGTGCCTGTTAACCAGCAGGCTAGGGTTCGAGATCTGGGTCCCCACAAGATGAGGATTTCCTGCTACAGGCAGGGGGTTGGACTAGATGATCCACTGGGTCCTTTCCAACTCTATGACTTGGATTCAAATCCTTCTCTATGCAAATGGAAGACACGTCTCCGCACATAGGGATGTTCACTGATTTCACTAATTTTCCCAATTTGCATCTTTCACACAAGGAAAGGCCCCTCCAAAGGAACTATTTAGGGGCTGTTTGAAAGGATCCGTGACTCTCTTGCACGCATGGGCGCTCCTTCCACTCGGGACGCCTTTGGATACAATCCAACGCGTTTGAGATGGCGAGATCCGTTTGTAAACCAGTTGTGCTGTTGTTCTCTTCTTTCACTCCTCTTTTATCTCTTCCCCAGCCTGCTTTTTTTAAAATCCTCTGAATCTTCCTTTCTTCCCAAGGTGACTTTTTTGGAGTTGTTTATTGACTGCAAGGTCGTGTTTGTGATCTGTCTGTCCCCAGCTGCCTTCTTCAACTTGAAATGAATTTCCAAGCAAAGAAATACTTGTACCTCTCAAGGGGTAGAAAAAGAGGCATTGTTTTTAATACACTTGTACCTAATGCTGCCGGTCCTTGGGGAGGTTCAAAGGACCTCAAAGGCAATAGTTCTCTGCCCGGGAGCAAGGAAACCATTACAGCTTGTACTCGAAGATTTAATAGGTGTCATAATTTATCATGTAAACCGAAAAGTGTTTCTTAATTAAGTGCGTACGTTAATGAATTTTTTAATTTGATCCCTGTAAGTACCTTGCTATACTAATTGCAATATTCTACACATTAGTCATCGGCTGTTGCCCTTGGCTATTTTCTACCCGAAGAGGGAGAGGCAGAGCTTTTCAGTTAAAGTTCATTTAACTCTTTCCACCCAACAAATTAGGTCCTCCTTTCGACTCATGCCAGGGAGTGACAGCCATATTTCACTCCCACCACATATGAAAAGTGTTTCCTGGGTACACAGGCTGGAGTGGCTCGTGTTTGCCATCAAATAGAGATTAAGCAACTTCATCATGACCAAGTAGCAGAATCAGGGTGCAATCCTGACCAACTTTGGCAAGCATAACTCACCCGTCACCCTGTTCCCGTGGTGGTATGGGGAGGTTGGCGCATATCTGTGCACATGCCTCACCTTCCCAGGAATGGCACAGAAGTGCCAGTTTTGTGACAGCTCCAGGTCTGCACAGGACTTGTGCTGGGACTACGTTGGCCTAACTGGAGGTTAGGATCGCAGCCTCCAAGACATAAATAGGGACACCACCATGTGCACCCAGCCAACAGGGGTTGCACGAGTACCCCCAGCCTCTGTTGGATGGGGACTTCCTCAGCAGAGTAAACCACTGTAAGGGCACAATCCAGAGTAACTACGGGAGCATGTAAGAGACATTATGTGCACCCGTAGTTACTGCACCACCTAGTGAAAACCTATGGGAAATTCATATTGCAATTCAGAGTAACTTGTTCTAACTCCGGAGCAAGGACTCCCCGTAGTTACTCTGGATTTTACCCTAAGTTGCAGAGACACAGAGCACAATCCAAATCATGTCTACTCAAAAGTAAGCCCAATTGTGTCCAATGCATTTTATTCCAAGGAAAGTGTCCTTAGGATTACAGTGCTAGGTGCCTTTACCTCTAGCACACCTTAGTTGTTTGCTAAATTTCAGGCACGCACGTGCACGCACACACACACACACACACACACACACAATAAGGCTGAGACTAGAATCAAGTTTCAGAAAGGTTCACTCAAAATTCATGTTGGTTCATATTTCCAGCATCTGGTTTTGACCAGTCACTATCACTTAATGGACCTCGAATCCTATATAGCTGCTCCTGCTTGCATTGGAAGAGAAAGTGCAACTTCCATTGCATTTTAGCGACAGTTGGTCCAACTGCTAGGCATTACCATATATTTCTATCAATCTACTGTGGGTGGTGCAAGTGGTTAAGACACTGTGCCTGTTCACCAGCGGACCAGGGTTTGAGACCCAGGTCGGCCCCACAAGACAGGGTGAGCTCCTGTCCTTAGCCCAGCTCTGCAATGCCAGCTGGATCCCATCGTATTGGCTCTGCCTTTCCATTGGAGTAATTCAGTGGCGTGGAGAGGGGGAATTTGCTGCGTGGGTAACAGCCTATCCTTCATAACAATCTAACCCAGGCGTTCGTGCTTCACATGCAGCGTATGCAGCGCCGAGCACAATACCATAGTCTTTCAAGACTGATGGAGGCCTTTTTTTTTAAATCACTCTACAGTATTTATATACCAAGTTTCAACTAAAAAGTTCACAGAGCGGTTTACAAAGAAAATGAAAAATTAATAGCTAATTAATAGATATTGGATCCCTGTCCCAAAAGGGGTCACAATCTAAAATGCAAAAATATATCTGAAAGGATGTAGATATCTGAAAGGTATGCTGGATATGGCTTATGGATCGCTATTAGGGTCCTGCTAGATGCCCTTTCAAATGTTTGTTGAAATGTTTTAAGGTGATGTTTCTCAAACTGAGTGTTGGGACCCACTAGGTGGGTCAGGAACCAATTTCAGGTGGGTCCTCATTCATTTCAATATTTTAAAAAATAGACTTGGTGCTACCATGTTATGTGACTGCATTTTGGGAAATGTTACAAATCTTTTAACGAGCTATTGCTTTTCATAATAGACAATGCGACTTCTAGGTAAGTGTGGGTAGGATTGTAGCCTAGGTCAGCAATCCTAAAGATACTTTCCTGGGAGTAAGACCTACTTTTGAGTAGACATGTTTAGGCATTTGCCCAAATGTAAAATTTTCCTGCTTGATGACATCAATTCCGGCAGGTCCTGATAGATTTTTCATTCTAAAAAGTGGATCCCGATGCTAAATGTTTGGGAACTACTGCTTTAAGGGAATAGATTCCACAGCCTTCCACAGAACATGGAGCTGAGCCAGTGATGGGCTTCAAAAAATTTAAGAACCGGTTCTCTGCCCATCTGGCAGCCACTTTTAAATGGCTATTTTTAAACTTTATATGTCCTATCTCTTGTTAAGAACCGGTTCTATAGAGTAGGTGCGAACCTGCTGGAGCCCACCACTGAGCTGAGCCCCACATGTGGCACTCACACCTATGGCCAGATTGCACCACATTGGACTTCAGAAGAATGATCTTGCATTTGAATGCTTCAGCATGCACTGTAGATGAAAGAAAACCATCATAGCCACATGCCCTGACTTTGGAGGGGATGGTTTAAAATCAGGTATTAGAAGACGACATTTGTTGAAGTGTTATTAATTCCAGATTATTTTCAGGACTTCCATTTTTTGGTATTGGCTGCTAGAGCTCTCTGTCTGTCTGTCTGTCTGTCTGTCTGTCTGTCTGTCTGTCTCTCTCATTAAATCTGACTGAGGAATTGCAAGGGTTAGAGCAAAGTACATTCTAAAACAATAATATTTCATCCACTTATGAAATATTCACTGGGAGAAAGACGGATATTCATCCTCCATCTTCTTCTCATAATACTGCCTAAGTTTAAAGGATGTTAATGTGAGCAAATCATCTCTTACACCACAGAAGAGAGACGAGGCCGATTGCTGTGCTAAGAGTACAGAGTACTGGAATACTATATTTTTCATACAATGAAAAAATAGGAAATAGGAAACATCCGGATCCAGAGTCCGGAAATTTCAATACAGAATTCATCCAATGTGATTTATTTCCCAAAGTGGAACAAATAAGACCAGTAGCCAAGCAAGTGGGGAGGGATCTGCCATTGTTGTTAGGCTGGAAAAGAATGTTGTGTGAGGCCACAGTGACCATATGTTCTGTTTTTTTTTCCAGGACATGTCCTCTTTTTTTAGCCTTGTGTCCCAGATAAAAATTTTTTATTGTCCTCCTTTTCCTTGTGAACAGGTAGCATGTAGCCTTCTTGTAATTAATAAATTATATGGAATAGTTTTAAATTTAATAAGTCATTTTGAGCACAAGCCTAACCATATCTACTCAAAAGTAAGCCTCATTATGTTCAGTGGGTCTTACTCCCAGGAAAGTGTCTTTAAGATTGCAATCCTCAATTGCATTTAGACTGGCTTAAGCTCCAGAACAAGTGCTGTGCTGACCAGGGGGTGTCATAAAAGTGCTATAAGCCAGTGGTGTGTACCCCTGGGGTGGGTTAGGCCTGTGTGGAGACATGCACTTGTCTCTCTACATCAGCAAGTGAATGGGAAGACCAATGAGTTGTGCCAGCCTATGTTAGGATTGTACCCTATATAGTGCTTTCTTTGATAACCATCCGAATCCAGAGTCTGGAAATTCAAATGTATGCAAATTAGGTTATTTTTAGATGGGCATCTAAGGGTTAAATTAACCACCTGACAGCAATATATATGAGAGTTTTTAGCTTTTATTTTTGTCATGTCCTACATTTTTTTGTATGAACTACATTTTTGCAGGGTTTTATGACATCTGGTCACCTATGTAAGTTGATGATGGTGGGAGGAGCAGAATTAGACTGCTCACATGGTCACAGGCAGACCATAGACATGGTCACAGGCAGTGGCATAGGTAGAGGGGGTGGCGCAGTCACTTGGAGAGGATGTGCCAGGAGCACATTCTACTAATTTCTATTAATTAGAAATTCTATTTTTGATTCCTACTACCTAGAAATCTATCGTAAACTGTGATCTTATTTAACCATTCCAACGGACGTTTTAAAAAATCAGAGTTACTGAACAATTGTCTACTTGTCAAATCCATAATTCACTTGACTCATCATCCCTTTCTTGTGCAGAAAGTCCACGAATAGTTTCCAATTGTCCATAAATGTTTTTACTGACTTCTCCTTAAGAAAAGTAGTAGTTTGTCCATTTTGGCAAAGTCCAATATCTTGATCCACCGTTCTTCAACAGAGGGTATCTCTAAAAAAAGTGTCGTAAGGTAGTTCTGCGACACTCCTATTGGGGTAAGGCCAGTACATAGACATATATCAGCCTCCCCATGCCACAATGGGATCAGGGAATTGGGTGAGTGACCTAAGTTGGTTAGGATTGTTCCCTGAGTTCAATGGGATTTATATCCAGGATGATGCGCCTTGGATCATGCGTTGCAGAGGACCGATGAGATTCTTCAGCCTCATCTCTGGAAGCTGTGTCATAATTACTGTTAGCCCTACCAATGCCTCCAAGTTCAACACAGCCCACAGTGCTGTCAGCAACCATCGGAGTTGGATGCCGAGAGTAACACCCTCTACTTCACTTGCTGTCATCTCTATTCATTGTGAAGATCCCATTTCTTAAAGAGGAGAATCTAAGAGCTCCGTGCCCCAGGATTGACCCAGCCATTGACCCTGGAAGTCTAATTCACCTCTGGATTCAGAGAAGCTTTACATGACATTCTCCATAATTCTTTTTTATTAATTCCTTTTTGTCACTTTTTCTGAAACCTGTATTGATTTGCTTTAGCATCAAGTCCCCCTGACAAGCTACTACATACAATTAACTGGATTACAGGGCACATGTTTAAATAGCCTAAGAACTTCTGAAGTTAAAAAAAATATAAAGGCCTAACTAGAGAAAGTCCTCCGAAATCATTCACTCATCAACCCACGCACCCGTTCACACGGAGGACTTCTGAAATGTATCGCACTCCTCCATGGGTGCTTGTCACCTGCTTTTCAGCACATCTCAAACCACTTTGCCTCCAGCAGCCCTTCGCACGAGATCAAATGAGTCGTGACACCTTTCTTTCTCTATTACGCTCGGCCGTGAAAATCTGGAGATGCAACCCCACTACAAGATTTCTTCCCTTTCTTTAATGAAGAAAACACTGTCCAGCCATTGCCATTGGCTAGGTCTTGTGAGCTTTGAGGTTAACAGATGTCTTCCTATGTGTGAAATTCCATCATATGCACCGACTGGGGGGATTTTGCGCGCATTAAACCCTCAACACGTATTCCAGAGTGAGGACACCCTGATTATCATAAATATTTGGGAAGAAAAAGCTTTTCTTTGGGAGAAAAGGGCTTATTTGCAGTCTTGATTTCCACAGAGGCAGCTTCTCAGAGGCAGCTAGTGGGAACCATATTTATTTATTTATTTATGTTTGTTTGTTTACTAGCAAAAAGCATAGGGACTAAAATTCCCCCGAACGCCATCCCCCCACGGCGCATCAATCCCCCATGCACATCATCCCCCCATGCATATCACCCCCCATGCACAACATCTCCCCATGCACATCAGTACCCCATGACCATCAGTCCCCCATGTGCATCAGTCCCCCATGAGCACAACCTCCCATACGCAACAACCCCCCATGTGCAACATCCCCCATGCGCATCAACCCCACATGCACAACATCCCCACATGTACATCAGATCTGGCCACGGTGACCCATGCCCTTGTGACATCGAGACTGGATTATTGTAACACGCTCTACGTGGGGCTGCCTCTGAAGACGGTCTGGAAGCTTCAACTAGCCGAGAATGCAGCGGCCCTTGTGGTTGCTGGGGCTCGTCGGTTCAACTCTGTCGGGCCACTGCTTCAGCGACTACACTGGCTGCCCATTCGTTTCCGGGCTGAATTCAAAGTGCTGGTCCTGACCAAGCCCTAAACGGCTTGGGTCCAGGGTATCTGAGGGACCATCTTCTTCTGTACAATCCGACCTGTCACCTAAGGTCATCTGAGGGGGCCCTACTGACTGTGCCACCACTAAGAGATGTGAGAGGTGTGGCGGCCAGAGAGAGGGCCTTCTCAGTGGCAGCACCCCGGCTTTGGAACTCCCTCCCCTTAGAACTGAGGAAAGCTCCCTCAATACAGAGCTTCAGGCGGAGCCTTAAAAACTTTTATTTTAAAAAAGCTTTTTAAGGGGGCAGAGGTCGGGTGCTCTTGTTTTATTGTTTTTACTCTATATGTTTTTAGCTTGTTTGTTTTGATTGTTTTTATTGAATTATTCTATTTATGTTTTTAATTATGTTTTATGTTAGCCACCTTGAGTCGGGCTAATGGCCCAAGAAAGGCGGGATATAAATTTTTAAAATAATTAAAAAAAATAAATGCACATCATTTCCCCATGCTCATCAACCCCCAATGTGCATCAACCCCCAATGTGCATCAACCCTCAATGTGCATCAACCCCCATGCACATCATCCCCCCATGTGCAACAACCCACATGCACAACATCCCCCCATGTGCGTCAGTCCCCTACGCGTATCATCTCCTCATGTCCATCAAACCCCCATGCGCATCAACCCCCCATGCGTAACATGCCCCATGTGCATCATTCCTCCATGCGCAACATCCCCCCATGCTCATCAACACCCATGTGCATCCACCCCCATGAGCAACATCCCTCATGCGCATCATCTCCCCATGTGCATCAACAAGCCTGATGCAGCACAGCTTTTCTTATATTCATTTTATGAATAAGAAATCTACATTTTGCAATAAAGTGGTCACGTGATGCAAATGAGTGTCTCTTGTACATTGCATTTTATATCCAGATCTATTTTGCATGGATGGGCAGCCCAAACCTGCACTGATATAAAACCCTGTGCTGGTGAACCTATGTTCCTCTGCACTGATTCAGTGTGGCTTCCATTCAATCCTGTAGGGGAATTTTGGCTGCTGGAGGCAGATAAGGTACATCTGTTTTTTGATGGTTTTTTTTTTGCCTTGTAGAAAGTTCCAGTACTTGGAGTAGGTCAATTATATAGGCGTCCCGCACAAGTTAGGAACCAGAACCCCATCCAAAACAGAAACCCATTGCAAAGTGGAACCCAGCGTTCACATGCCAAAATATATCTAAATATCAAAAATACACCAAAAATACATAAATATCACTTGTAAAAGCCTAAATAATACATATTTATTAACACATAGCCAAAATACATTGCAAATTACAGTAAAATGAGCAAAGGCATGAATATCTTATTAACTGGAATGACGGTTATTTACTGAAGAAAGTCATAAGGAAATGCCACAAACAGTTGGATCACCATGTCATATGCAGATCAGGGAAGAGAATTTTAGCCTTTAGACTGGCAGAAAGATGTTGAAAAAGTGGAGCATGTGTTGAAAGAATGAGTTCTGGGTATAACTGAAAGGTGCAGAAAGAACAGGACCATCAGAAAATGAACTGTTAGGAAGTGGTGTCTGCCTGTATAGCTGGTGGAAATCAGTGTTGGTTCATGTTGGTAGTTCAGGCCTGGAATGGGGGATAGGATTTGGCACATGCTGGCACCACCAGTAACACTGGTTACTGGTTATGAATAACACTGGCTCTTCAGCCGTATAATGTTGATGAGCACCACGCTTAGAATAAATCAGAATTAGCAGCACAAGCTGTGGGGAACTCCTTTACTTTTTTAATCAGACCACAATCTTTGAGAAATAAGAAATAAGTCACAATAATAAATGATTATTTCACAATCATTCAGAAATAAGTCTCACTATGCACAGTAGGGAATTGGGACTATAGGAATCGGGATTGCATAGGATCACAAACCTGTTTTTCGGGCCATATGGCAACCATAGACCAATCTTATGGGCCTCAGCGCCACTGCTACACTCATAGTATGGGCAAAGGGGTGGTCACAAAAGTGCTGTATGATACTGCCAGTTGGTGGGAGACACATAATGCCAGTCTCAGTCAATGCCGGGCCTCTATGCCAGAACCATAGAAGAATCCTGGTTGATTACCCATCAGGTAATGGGAAGGCTTTTCGGTGTATGGGAGGGCAGTGAGAAGGGGGGGGGGAGAAACCAGACAAGAGAGGATGGATGGGAGGCAGAATGGGCTTGGGGAAGGTGTGGGACAATGGCTGAGGATGCCACCGAATCCTAAACCATGGATCCCAACATGCCGCCATTTCTGCCGCCTTCCCAGAACCGGTCCTCTCCACCACCTGCTCTCTCTTCATCCAGTTCTGTCCCTCTGTCTCCACCTCCCCCAACCCTAAAAACTCTTGCCATTGACCTGTGGTGATACCTCCAGCCACTCCAGCTTACCTGGTACATATAGGTGCCTGCAAAAATTAGTTCTTTCGCTACATCCCTGACTGTAGAGCGTTTGGCAGGTTTCTCCTTTCTGCCATACATTTTATTTTATCTGCTGTTACACTTTGTGTAAACATGTCATCCAAGCTATGAATGGGGAAGGGGGGGAAGAAACAAATAAAATCACCGGGATCTGGCAATTTCTTTATAACTGGCTGCTACAGCGACCATAATATACCCAGGCATATTACAGTATTTGCTGTATCAAGACTGACAACTGCTTCAAGCATTACAAATGGCATGTCTTCGTGCCGTGTAGGTGGTCCATCTTGTCTGGGAAAGGAGCTCGCAGAACAGATAAGCAACACCTTCTATGCGGTTTCCCGAGGTTTGCTTCCTGTACTATTTATGAGAGTTGTTCCAACCCCCCATTTAAATATTTATCTAATATTGATCAGCTGACATTGATCAGAAAGAGACATGTGAAGAGGGGGGAATTCTTCTCTTTATTCCAGCAAACTTCCATGCAAATGAGAGTTTTGCAAACCGATTTTAGGAATTTTGCCAGCCAATTTTAGGAAGTCTATGATGTGTATATATATTGATGACATTTTTTAAAATCCTTATTGCAGCCTAGTTACTTGACCATCTTGCCAGGGGTTTCCAAAGCCCAGCCTGGGTGCAAAATATAGTCCATGGTCTCTAACTGGCCCATAGTCAACCTCTGGTCTTTGGCCAGTTGACCAAACAGGACTGGAGCTAGGATGATGGGAGAGGGGAGATGGGGGTTCATTTAAGTGTGTGCATTATTTCTGTGCGGTGTGTTGGTGTTTTCAGAAATCCTGAAAATTAGAGCCTATTTATTCATTAATTAACTCTAGTATATTTAATTTTTTTTTGGGGGGGGGGGGGTCCTTGACACTGTGCCAGGTATTTTATGTGATCCTTTAGCTAAAAAGTTTAGCGAACCCTGATCTAGACAAGCAAAATTGTGTTATTCAGTTGAATTCAGCTGTGTCTTACCATTTCAACCTGAGGTCAAATGAGTCACCTAGGGATGGATGGACAGAGAAGGTTGGACACCTGAAGTTTGGCAGGACAGGGAGATGGCTGATGAATAGCCTCCAATAGCATAGGTTCCAGCAGCCTCCATCAGACCAGGGGTCATTGTAGACTGGGGGCTTCCTGTGGGGTGAATTGGAGGGTCTCCAAAGGCTGCAAATGGCCCCTGGTCTCAGTTTTGTTCACCCTTGGAGAAGATTCTTCTAATGCAGAAGGCTCATGTTCTGCAATTCATAAACTTTTCAGGTAATTAAGTTTCAGGCAGGAGTGGTGCATTCTAGGATGGGAAAGGGCAGTCAGAGGGGGGTTCTGGGGTCGGAGGCAGGTCTAGAACCTAATGACATGCTGGATCCCACCCCTACCTCTTGCTGCTTGCATCTGCTCTGTTTGTGCCACCTCCAGAAGCAGTGCAGTCAGATCCATGTCGGTCCATGGGGGCTGCTGCAGCCCTACTTAGAGGAAGGGAAAACTTTTCCCCTCGCCCCATGGTATGGCAGCAATAGCCCCAATGAAACACTGGATACAGTGCAGGATGCCAGCCTGCCCATTCCAGCACAAGTTAGGATTGCACTGCATGTCCTTAGATAAGTCACTGCCATGAAAACACATTCTTAAAAAGAGCAAACCCACATTTCAGGATCGTATATGTTCAAGTAACTTCCATAATTCCCAAGATGATGTGTCTGGCTTCCACCATTATCATCTAATCATCATTATCATCGTCTTCATCATCGTCGTCGTCGTCGTCATCATCATCATCATCATCATCATCATCATCATCATCATCTCTCTCTCTCTCTCTCTCTCTCTCCTGTGTGTGCATGTGTGTTTACTTCCATTATATAATATCCTCTACTCACCTTTTCCAAACCAAAGTTTTATAGGTTTCCCTGTCTATCAACAAGAAAACAAAATCTGGTGGTACAGCAGTGACACCCGTGGCAATATTAAAGTAATGCATGGCTGTTAACATCCTAATAATAGTATGTGATCAGTTCTGAACATAGATGTTCCCAGATTTAATTGTTTTTTTTATAATCATTTTGGTATTCCAGAAGAAAAAAGGAGGCAATGCAATACCTAGCATCCCAATACACTCCTTGAAGAAAAATAGATCTGTGTTGTCTTCTAGCTGAACTGAAGGTAACCCAGTGTGCTGACATCTGAACACAACTCTGCCTTGTGGACTTTTTTATCACTATACAGAGGAAAGACATTCAGGAAATTGGATCTGGCACAAGTTTATTTCAAAATAGAAGTGGAATCAGCAGTAGCATAGCTAGAGGGGATGCAAAGCACTAAGTTCTGCAGATGCTTGCATGCTAGGGTTGCCATAATTCTCTTCCACAGAATTGGGACAGGACCCTCTGACCCATTTGCAATTATGTGAACACAATCCCCCAAAACTGGGATTGTCCCTGTTGTCTGGGATATATGGCAACCCTACTGAATGGAGTATGCAAGCAGCCCCTTCCTCTTTGAAGCCATTTTGAGGCATCAACCTCTTCTCTGGATCTTCTCTAGTATTTGCTTTCATTTTGCTTCCACGGCCTGGAACAGCTGTGAAAAGAAAGGGCCACTTGCATGGATCAGGTCCTCAGTTGCATACTTGGATTCTAGAAGGACAATGCTACATTGGTCACCTGAAAAGTAAACATACAGGTATCCCCTGCTTTCTGATGGTTTGTTTTCTGTTGATCCACTCTTTCAACATGTATCAACTATACCCAGAACTCATTCATTCAAGGCATGTTCTACTCTTTCAACCTCTCTCTGCTGCTCTAAAGATCAAACTGGGCAATCAGTCAATCAATCAATCAATCAATCAATCAATCTATCTATCTATCTATCTATCTATCTATCTATCTATCTATCTATCTATCTATCTATCTATCTATCTATCTATCTATCTATCTACAATACTTATATACTGCTTCTCAAATGTGAATGGGCTTTCCAAGCGGCAAAGGATTATGCTGTTTAGGGACATGTGCCAATACATTAAAACCCAGAACTGGAAATTACCTTGGCATGATATTGAAGCATGGTTGTTACCAATCCCAGCCTGCCTTTAGGAGGTCCCTGAACCTGTGATACCTTTAGAACAGTATACCATATATACAGTAAATAATGCTGGGCACAATTCTATCCAACATTCTTGGACTGATGCAGCCACAATGCAGAGTTATGCTTAGGGAACAGAAATTCTCTTACTTTGAGGAGGTCTCTAAAGGCACAATCCAGAGTAACTACGGGGAGTCCTTGCTCCGGTGTAAGAACAATTTGCTCTGGATTGCAACATGAATGCAATAACTACGGGTACACGTAATGTCTCTTACATGCTCCAGTAGTTACTCTGGATTGTAAGGCCAGACTGCCTCCACCCCATTCAGCACATGCCCCATTAGAACAGCTTTGTCAGTGCTGCAAAGTTGGATAGGATTGGGTCTACACACACACACACACACACACACACACACACACACACAGGATAGGATTGCCTTAGGGTGCAATCCTAACCTAGGCCAACACAACTCATTGGTCTTCCTGTTCTTGTGATGTAGGGAGACAAGTGCATATTTGTGCACTGGCCTAACCCTCCCACAGAAGCGTGTCTTACGACACTTTGGTGGCACCCCCATGTCAGCATAGGATTTATGTCAGAGCTTAGGCTAGCCTATCTGGAGCTTAAGATTGCAGCCTAACAGGACAATCCAGAGCAACTAATCCGTCCACATAAGAGCCCTTAGGTTGCCCTATCTAACACTAGGTTGGAGCAACTGCAAGATGCTCCAGCCCAGTTACTCTGGAAGAGGCTTAGGGCAGAGCAAGGCAAGATAGGGTGCCCTAAGAGAGGTGGACCTGCTCTGCCCTAAGTGGGGCAGCCTAAGCAGCTCAGGAGAGGCAAGTTGAGGGCATGTTGAGCATTGCCTAGGGCAGAGCAGTTACTCTGAATCCAGAGCCTGTTTCCAAGGCAGAAATGCCCTCTTCCAGCCCTCAGAGTTATACCACCTCAGGAGCAGGTATAGTAATGAGTAGACCCATAGGGGTCCATGATAAGGCCCGAGTAAGAATGGCAGTGTTGACCAAAAATCTGAGTTCTTGGCCAGCCTAGCTGCAACCCCTTCCTCTCAACCTCAGGATATGGAACAAACTACGGCTGCCCACAAACCTCAGGATACAGCAGGCCACTCCAAGAAGCCCCTTGTATTCACTGTAGAAGGTACTGGCATCTCATCAGGGACTCTTTATAAGGCGGGTGCCGAGTGGCGTCACCAGAGTGGTGCAGCTGGTGAGGGCCGCATTGTGTGACGCGCTCTGTATGGGGTGATGCGCCGGAGGAGTTTGACAGTCCTTTGGCAGGCCCCATGCATCAGCACGCCATTCAGGCCTGCTCCAAGGCAGAGCAGCAGCCAGAAGCTGCCACTTTGTCCTCGGAGCCGGCCCGAACGGCCAGCTGAGGTACACTGCACAGAAACACACTGGGCATGCCGAACAGCTTCAAAGGAGACTTCCTTAGAGTGGAGGAAGTCCACCTCTGCATGGCCATTTGGCCTCGCTCGGGAGGTGGAGCGGCAGCTCAATGGCTTCAAAAGAGTACTGCACAGGCACCAACTCTGACGCCTGCACAGTCTCCTCTGAAGCCAAAAGGCTTCAGAAAATTACTGCGCAAGTGTCAGAGATGGTGCCTGCGCAGTACTCTTTCTGAAGCCAGTTGGCTTCAGAAACAACTGCGCAGGAGCCAACTTTGGTGACTGCGCAGTCCAGGTGGGGGGGGGGGGCGCATCCCAGGGATGACGCACAGACCTCGCACCAGGTGATGTGCAGAGTCATGTCACCACTGTAGGCACCACAGCTGTTCCTTGTTCAGTGTGATCTGAGGGGTGTCTCCTCAGGAGCAAGTCTTCCCCTTGTGTCAATTACTTAGCATGCTCTGGAGCAGTTAGGGCAGCCCAGGCTTCCTGACTCTCTGGATTCAGCATAACTTTCTGCTCTGGATACAGAATAGTTGGGAGAGTGCAGTTAGGTCAGAGCAGGCTGAATTTGTTCTGGATTGTGTCCTAAGGCTGCAATCCTAAAGACACTTTCCTGGGAGTAAGACCCATTGGACACAATGGGGCTTAATCTGAATAGACATGGTTAGGATTGTGCTCATAGTCTGATTCAAGGACAAATAACTTCTGAGCAGACACATTGTTCTGTCGGGCATGAGAAAAACCAATAGGAGGACCCCTCAATGATATTCCTAAATGATAAATATTTAAGTAGGCCCTCTTCATCTGCAACCAGCTCCCTCCCCTACTCCAGCAGCATATGCTGATACCTCCTTCAGTGCATAAAACCCAATTCCCCCCTGCTGCTC
Source organism: Cryptoblepharus egeriae (assembly GCA_030015325.1). Lineage (NCBI taxonomy): Eukaryota > Metazoa > Chordata > Lepidosauria > Squamata > Scincidae > Cryptoblepharus > Cryptoblepharus egeriae. Next base: position 7,971,472 of record JAREYC010000007.1, on the reverse strand, counting down.
CTGAGCACCAGAAGTCTCTGAGTGGTGATTAGTAGATTACGTGCATCCGAAAGGCTGCCTCCAATCACTTTCTCCCTGAAAATTGCCGGAGCTCGATGCAAGAGCACAGGGCTGAACGGGGTCTCTCGCTGGGACCTGGTCCTCATTAGAGCTGGTAGGACTTCAGGAGTTTGTTTACACGGCTGGGGCATCGGCTTCCCTGGACAACTAATCAGCTTTCCCCAGGGTTTCTGCTCCATGAATACTTAAAGGTAATCAGCAGCAGCCGGCGACATCGGGAGTGCATCTAAGCAATTTTGCCATGTCAACTGACAACAGCTTGAAGTATTATTAGCCCCTGTTAGAGGAAGACAAGTGCTCTTTCCATGCAATGATACTGGAGCCTAGCACCACTCAATAAATCAGAGCATCAGTCTTCAAAGCTTGCAATTGGTTTTGAGTCAGTAGTAGTAGTAGTAGTAGTAGTAGTAGTAGTAGTAGTAGTAGTAGTAGTACAACAACAACAACATTAGTAGTAGTAGTTGTTGTTGTACTACTACTACTACTACTACTACTACTACTACTACTACTACTACTACTACTACTACTACTCGTATTTACTTGAATCTAATGCACCATCAAATCTAATGCACACACACACATGAATGTACAAGGCTTTAAAAGGTGAAGGTGTCCCCCTCAGGTTATACTGCTTTTCGTGACCAACTGTAGGGTGCGGTGCTCATACCCGTTTCTAGAGCCATAGAGCATGTGGCTCTATGAACATGTGGCCTGCATGCACATGGAATGCTGTTACCTTCCCTCCAAAGTGGTACCTATTTATCTACTTGCATTTCCATGCTTTCAAACTACTAGGTTGGTAGGAGCTGGGCAAAGGATGGGAGTTCACCCCATCTTGTAGGACCTGAGTCTCAAACCCTGGCCTGCTTGTTAACAGACACATGGCACAATCCTTTACTTGTCTACTCATAAGTCAGTCCCATAGCATTCAATAAGGCTTACTTCCAGGAAAGTGTGTATAAGATTGCAGACAGAGTGTCTCAACCACTTGTGCCACCACAGCTTGGAAAAAGACTTGCGATAACAAAAAAATGTTGACTGGTGATTATAAAGTGCATCTGCAAAGCAGGTCCAAAATTTAATTTTACTGCATACGTGGAGCATCCTCTACTTTCTTTTGTTTACTCAAAATCTATTACCAATCAGTGTCATCATAAAATGGAAAAAGGAATAACAAAATCAATAGCTGCAATTGTGGGATCATCATGGCATGACAACAGTACAACATACATAGGCTGCAATCCTAAAGACACGTTCCTGGGAGTAAGACCCATTGAACACAATGGGACTTACTTTAAAGTAGACATGGTTAGGATTGTGCTCGTAGTCAGATTTGGTTACGGCATTGCCTTAGGCACAAGAGGCAAGTGGTATAGCTAGAGGGGGTGGAGCAGTCAGTCTTGGAAGGAGTCTCACTGGAGCCACTGGAGCCATTCATTTGGAGTAGTGTTGCCATAATTCTCTTCCACAAAATCAGGACAGGACACTCTATCCCATTTTCCAGTATGTGAACACAATTCTCCAAAACTGGGATTGTTCCTGTTTTGGGAGACATATGGCAACCCTACTTTGGAGCCACTTGGAATGGCTTCGAAGTGGCGAGGCTCCCTGCGAGATTGACGGCTCCACCCCCTCTTGCTACGCCACCAAAGAAAAAGCAAGGTAAATGACGAAGTAACATTTTTGCATGAAGTCCTGAAAGAGGAGGTTTGAGTCACTGAAAATAGAGTAACTTTGGCTTTGGTCTAGTCGGATTAATTACAGAAAATCAACTTTACCAAAGGTTTGAACCTGTGAGATTTCTCCGCGTTTCATAAACAAAAACAACACTTGCCGGGAAGTTGAGGTACACAAAGTCACACAATGGCTTGTTTTGCTCTGACAGCCTCTCTCTTTTTTGGGTTGTTGATGAGCTATTTCATGATGCGCCATCCAGGACCTCTTTGCTTTGGGGGAAATCGACGGCAGATGGGCTCCGCAATCAGCCTGAGGGGACAGCCGAGGCAAAACTTCACAGCTCTGAAGTACGTTCAGTTTCTTCCCTTTCATCACACTGGCTAATGGACCCACAGAGACCATCGAGGCCCACTGATCCCCCTGCAAGATCATACGGGTGGCTGACACTGAAGAGAAGACCTGCTGGTTCCAAGAAAGAGGAGGAAGATCCTCTCCTGCAGTTTGGTGGCAGAAGTCTGGCAGAGGCTAAGAGAAAGGGATTTGAATGCTTGCCGCATAACCTTGTCTGAGTGAGATCCGGAATAATAACAATATGCGCTACCCGTTGCTCATTTACTTTGTTTCCCTACCTTTCTGGGTAGAGACACCAATATTTTCCTTCCCGTGTAGTCAGGCCCGGTTCCAACACAATGAACGAAGCAAGCAGCGGGACCCCCTCAAGGATATGTGCTGGTACAGATGCTCTTTAATTTGTTCACAAATGAGGATCCTTATCGGGACTGGCGCTATTTAATTTGTGCATAAGTGATTTGGGGTCAGAGGTAGCCAAGTTTGCAGATGACACCAAATTATCAAGACCACACGCAAAACCCGAAGAGATCCAAAGATCATAATACACTCTGGAGAGTATATTAAATGTACTGTATATGTTCCAAGTTGGGATAGGAAAGTATGTTGTTGTTCTTATTTGCGGCTGCCAAATAAGGGAGAAATTTGACACTACGTCCCTTAAGCCTCAACTCTCTCCAAGTAATATAGGAAGTTGCTTTGTGGCAAAATCCTATTCTTTGTTTATACTGGAGCAACAAAAGCATAGGGTATCACAACAAGTATGTTGGGACACCCAGAGAATAAGCAGTGAGGAGATCGTCAGCCTGCCTCTTTAATGTGATGGTTACCACATGAGCCAGGTGGCCCCACTGTGCCAACACTGGTTAGAATTGGGTTGTTTGACTGATTCCATTGGTCTGTCCAATATGGCATTGCTGACATTGTCCCGGCTCTCTGGTTTTTCAAGTAAAATACCCTTTCCAGGAAAAGACTTGGGCATGCCATGGGTTGAGCCTGAGACTTTCTGAATACAAAACCTGTTCTACCACTGGGTTACATTCCCAACCCAAAAGTATTGTTTCGTGTTTCCTCCACATGTGTTTTCTTTGACCATAGCACATGACGAACAGTGAATTAAAGTCAATCCAGATAGTCTGTAATGACCCAGATGGACCAATGCTGTGACTCAGTAGCAGCTAGCAACATATGTTCATATGAATAAAAAAAAGCAGGCCTCTGTCATGGTATCGTGCTCGGCGCTGCATACGAAGCACGAAAGCCTGGGTTGGATTGTTATGGAGGATAGGCTGTTACCCAAGCAGCAGATCCCCCCTCTCCATGCCACTGAATTAGTCCAATGGAAAGGCAGAGCCAATACGATTGGATCCAGCTGGCTTCGCAGAGCTGGGCTAAGGACAGGAGCTCACCCTGTCTTGTGGGGCCGATCCGGGAATCGAACCCTGGCCTGCTGGTTAACAGGCACAGCGACTTAACCGCTTGCGCCACCCACAGCCCATATGAATAACCAGCACTATATATGCCAGCAGGCGCAAAGCCTTCATGATCATGGCTGAGCCTCATCACTCTCTTTAGAGATTGACTATTTGGATCCTGGAGAACTTTCTCCCTAGCAGTAAGTGGCAAGTACAATTAAATCATCTTAAGGAGGAAAACTTTGAAACAAACAAACAAATATTGTCATATGCATTTATTTATATCTGCTCCTAGCATATAGGCTAATTTTAGCAATGAAGAGATAAATAACAGACCAACAACTTTTCCTGTGGTTAAATAATAAATGTGTTGTTTTTGAATTGTGAAAATCCAACATAAGGTTGGATTGCAAAAAAGTCCATTATATTATTTTAAATATAAATCCATTATTTTATTATAAATATAAGTATATTTTCCAAAAACGGGAAAAATATTTGGACCGTTAAACAGAGACATCTGAACTCAGGGGATATGCACCAAAACCACAAGGCTGTTTCACAAAATTAGAGAGAAATCTCTGCCCAAAAAAGTCTACCAACAAGAATTTAAAAAAGATAAATAGAATAATTTCTAATTAGCAAGTATTAGCAGTGTGAGCAATGTAGGACACATTGCCTGTACTTTTCATGAACTTCATTTGGCATTAGTGATATTGATATTTAGGGCTCAATCCTATTGTACTATCCAGTGCTGATCCAGCCACATTGCATCCCACCATGGCAATAATCTGTATAATATATAATAACATATTATATAAAGTTTAAAAATTAAAAGTAAATTTTTTTAGATCTGGGTTTCCCCCCTACATTCCCAAGGGAAGAGATTATAAATTATAGTTATAAATTATTATCTAACATAGATTATAAATTATTAGTTTTACAATCTAATAATTTATAATTGAGTTACAGTAACTAATTTATAATTGAGTAACTAGAGCACAAGCCTAGCCATGTCTACTCAAAAGTAAGCCCCACTGTTTTCAATGGATCTTACTCCCAGGAAAGTGTCTTGAGGATAGCAGCCTCATTTATAACTGCATTACAGTGCAATCCTAAGCATGTCTTCTCAAAAGTAAGTCCCATTGTGTTCAGTAGTACTTACTCCCAGGGTGGTTAGCATTGCATCTCTCTCTCTCTCTCTCTCTCTCCTTTTACTATCACACAGGAGGACAAGATGGCACAAAACACATCTGATTAAAACACATGCATGAGTTGAGGAGGGGCTCAGAAAATCCATCCATTTCTAGGTCTCTAGAAGAGGTAATATGTCAACTCACAGATGTGGTAACAAATGGTCCAACACAAGCTTTCATTTTAAATATATAAAGGGGGGGTAGAAGCAGACGCATCTTCCTCCTTCAACTTTTGCTAAGGAAGGATCCGATGCAGCTTGCCATGATAACTAAATTTATTATTAACTGTGTATTTCATGATGTTAGTGACAATATGTTAATGTGATTTTTCACGTCCTCCTGCAGCGAACAGATGGCTCCTTTTACTTTACTTTCCACATCAAGTGTGATTATTTCTTGGTGCCAAGAGCTGCCTGCCGCTCCTCGGTCTCCAGTCTAATTTTTTATGTTGGTAAAACACAGCAGGACTTGTTATCTGTTGGATGGCATCTTAATAAAAGGAGACGTGCCAACATATTGACATCATGTTCAAGGGGAAATTTCATCCCTCCTGACCCTCACCCTTGCTGCCCCTGCCCTCTTTCCTTCCTCACATTTTTCCCCTTAAAAAAAAACTGAAAATGAAAACAAAGAGAGAGACCACCAGTTTTAAGATGCCTGGTTGCCAGTTTTGGGCCCGATGCCAATTCCACGATCCAGCCCCCTTTTGTTCTCCTACCCGAAACCTCACTCAGGGCTCTGATCTGTCGTCCTGTGTAATGATAATTAGCCGTAACATATTCCGAAGTCAAATGTAAGCAGGAATACATTAACATTGAGATCAGTGCCGGGGTAATTTTCATTGGGAACATGACAAAGAAGGATCGACACAGACACCCATTAAAATACCGGACGTGGAAGATTCACAGTGTAACTTTCAACTCCGCGAAGGTTAAATTAATTTGTTGTTCAATCATGAGCAAGAACCTCTTGCCAGACAGCTGCAGTTTATAGTAAGCAAGCAATACACATTTTTTTCTGGATGTTTGTTCTTTTTTTCTTGGAAATCAAATGGAAAAGTGCTACGTGCAAGGGCAGGGTACACAGGGGTTGGCCATACACACCTAAGTTGAAAAACATTTATTAAATGTGCATATTTTCCTCTTTTCCCTAGTTAATGAAGAGGCATCTATCCACAAGTAGTCCTTGAAGCCAGAGACTCATGCTGCAATCCTATCCACACTTTTCTGGGAATAAGTCCCATTGGTTGTAATGAAATTATTTCTGAGTAGTCATGCATAGATAGGATTGGGCAGTCAATCCCCAGAATGTTACATTTTAAATATATAAATTTAAATATATATTGTTACAATTTAAATATAAACTCTGTACTTCACAGCACAGATGTAGCAGATCCACTGGGATGCACATTCCCTTCCGGGAATGGGGCAGGGAGAGTCATGGGGACTTCTTCAAGGTAAGGAAATATTTGTTCCCTTACTTTGGGCAGCATTGATGCTAGAAACCTGAACCACTTTTTAATGGGTTCCATGGTTTCTGTATGCACGGGTTGTGTGGGAACTATATTTCCAACGGTTACACAGGGACCCCTGTTTTTGCATATTTGAAATTAATGATCCAATTAGCCACTAAAATTTCAAATGTGGACATTTCGAATTCAAAATCTGAATTTGTATTTTGAATGTGAAATCTTACCTCTCGGTTTCACCTATACTTTTGACTTATCGACATCTTTAAGTTGTTTTGTTTGACAGGCCTCCGTCAGTCTTGGAAGACTATGGTATCGTGCTCGGCGCTGCATACGCTGCATGCGAAGCACAAACGCCTGGGTTAGATTGTTATGGAGGATAGGCTGTTACCCAAGCAGCAAATCCCTCCTCTCCATGCCACTGAATTAGTTCAATGGAAAGGCAGAGCCAATACAATTGGATCCAGCTGGCGTCGCAGAGCTGGGCTAAGGACAGGAGCTCACCCTGTCTTGTGGGGCCGACCCAGATATCGAACCCTGGCCTGCTGGTTAACAGGCACAGCATCTTAGCCACTTGCGCCACCCACAGCTCTTTGACAAGCATGTTTGACAAGCATCAGCTATAAGTGAAATCTCAAAAGCTGTCTTTTATCAGGTGCAAAAATACAGTTACTGGTCCTAATTCCCACAAATTTTAACCAAATTATGCCCCATTCTCTGCAACCTTCTATATTCAGTAATTAAGGAGAGACCATTATGAAAGGAAAGGAGAACAGACCCATTCTTTCCCCATTTTCATTCAACCATTGATCATTCCATAACATCTATCACATCTATATATATAAAAGAGAAAAGTCACTGGCTCACTGACTCATCAAAGCCCTGCCAAAACTGCCAGGCCTAGAAGCATGAAATTTGGGGCAGGTGTTCCTTCCATGACCAAGGGGTGCACCAAGAACCAGTTTTCAGAAATTCCAACCAGTAGGGGGTGAAAAGGGCGCAACACGTTTTCCTCCATATACTTTGCATTGGAGAATTGATGACTCATCAACATTCCGCCCCAACCCCTGGACCTAGAAGCATGAAATTCGGGGAGGGAGTTCCTTCTATCACATGAACACCCACCAAGAAAGGATGTGGAGAAATTTAACCCTTAAGGGGCTGAAAAGGGGTGCAACGTGTTTTTGTCCTATACTTAACATGGTAGACTGACCAACCTTCAGTTTATTTGGTGCTCAGTTCCGGGTACACTGGGGGGATATTGGTCAGAGAAAGAGGTTGCACCGGGGAGGATGCTGTGCATGGGGGGTTGCAAATGGGGAGATGATGTGCATGGGGTGGATGTCGCGCATGGGGGGCTGTCGCGCATGGTGGGTGATGCGCATGGAGGGACTGATGCTCACGGGTGTGGATGTGGGTGAGGAATTGATGCGCAGTGGGGGGATGGCGTATGGGGGAATTTTATTCCCGCAACATGGGTCCGCTTTTTGCTAGTATTAAAATATAAGTGACTAGCGAAAGGCGTACCCACGTTGCGGGAGTAAAATTCCCCCGTTTGCCATCCCCCCATATGCATCAACCCCCCCATGGATAACTTTCCCCCATGCGCAACTTCCCCCCATGCACAACTCCCCCCCATGCACATCAACCCCCCATGCACAACTTTCCCCATATGCATCAAACCCCAATCATAACTTTCCCCATGCGCAACTTTCCCCATGCGCAACTTCCCCATGTGCAACTTCTCCCCATGTGCAACTTCCCCCCATGTGCAACTTCCCCCCATGCGCAACTTCTCCCATGCACAACTTTTCTCCATGTGCATCAACCCCCCATGCGCAACTTTCTCCCATGCGCAACTTCCTCCCATGCGCAACTTTCCCCATACAGAATTTTCCCCATGTGCAACTTCCCCCCAGGCGTAATTTCCCCCCATGCGCAACTTCCCCCATGCGCAACTTCCTCCCATGCACAACTTTCTCCCATGCACAACTTTCCCCCGTGCGCAACTTTCCTCCATGTGCATCATCCCCCATGCACTTCCTCCATGCGCAACTTCCCCATATGCACAACTTCCTCCATGCGCAACTTTCCCCCGTGCGCAACTTTCCCCGTGTGCATCATCCCCCATGTGCATCATCCCCCATGCGCATCACCCCCATGCGCAACTTCCCCCATGCGCAACTTTCCTCCATGCGCAACTTCCTCCCATGCGCAATTTTCCCCATGCGCAACTTTCCTTCATGCGCAACTTCCTCCCATGCGTAATTTTCCTCCCATATGCAACTTCCCACCTGTGCAACTTTCCTACATGCGCAACTTCCCCTCATGCGCAGCATCCTCGCCGGCGCAACCTCTTCCTCCAAACAACATACCCCAGTGCAACAGGGTCTGAGCACCAAATTGGCTGGATGTGGTTCAGTCTCCCATGTTAAGTATAGGACAGAAACACGTTGCCCCCTTTTCAGCCCCTGAAGGGTTAATTTCTCCAGATGGTTCTTGGTGGGAGTTCAGGTGACAGAAGGAACTCCCAGAATTCCATGCTTCAGGCCCAGCAGTTGGGGCGGAATGTTGATGAGTCAGCAATTCTCAATGCAAAGTATAGGGAGGAAAACGCGTTGCGCCCCTTTTCACCCCCTTCCGGTTGGAATTTCCGAAAACCGGTTCTTAGTGCACCCCTCCCTCACGGAAGGAACACCCACCCCAAATTTCACACTTCTAGGCCCAGCGGTTTTGGCAGGGCGGTGGTGAGTCAGTAATGACGATGAAGATTAGTTTTATAAAACGCATTGCACCCCTTTTCACCCCCTTCTGGTTAGAATTTCTGAAAACTGGTTCTTAGTGGATCCCTCCATCATGGAAGGAACACCCTCATCAAATTTCACGCTTATAGGCCCAGCGGTTTTGGCTGGGTGTTGATGAGTCAGTGATGATGATGAAGATGCCTTTTATATATATAGATAAACAGGTTCTATCAAAAGTCAACTGTTAAGTATCAAACTTCTTTATCAACAAGACCCAATTTATAAAATGACACTGTCAGATTTATTTATTTAGGTTTATTTATGTATTTATTTGCACATTTTAATAGAACCTTTCTTCAAAGGACGTCAGAATGGTGTACATGGCTCTTTTCATTTTTTTCTCACAACCCTGTGAGGTAGGAGAGGCTGAGAGTGAGTGACCGATCCAAGGACACCCAGGTCGCTTCATGGTCAAAGAAGTATTTGAACCTGGACTAACAGGCTATAAGAAAGATCAAGAAACAAATATTTTATAAATAAAAATTTATAGAGTTTATCTCTAGTTAAATATGGGCGCAATCCAGAGTAACTATGGGGAGTCCTTGCTCCAGTGTAAGAACAATTTGCTCTGGATTGCAATATGAATTTCCCATAGGTTTTCACTAGGTGGTGCAGTAACTACGGGTACATGTAATGGCTCTTACGTGCTCCCATAGTTACTCTGGATTGTAGGGTATGTGACTGAGCAAGAGCTCAGTTAGCAACTGCAATATCGGATTTTTTTCCAATAGCCTCAGGACTCGCTGCAATTAATTATCTGATTTTTCCATAAACTTTTGGAGATCCATCAAAATCAGGTCATGACCTACCACTGTGTTGCAATGCAAAGTTTGGGAACCATTGATCTACACCTTAGAATGTCAAAATAAAACACATTTCAAAGATAGAATCAGTGGTGGACTTAAGGGGGTCTCCCAGCTTCTATAGAACCCTTTGCTAATGAGCGCCTGGTTCTGAGAACCGGTTACTAATGGGACAAAGAACCTGTTGTTAATTTAGGTTATTAGGACATAGAACCTGTTGTTGATTTAGGTTATTAGGACATAGAACCTGTTGTTAATTTATTTTAATCCCACCACTGGATAGAATATATACAGATGTTCAGACTAGCCCAAAATCTTCACTCCCCAATCTTCACAACAAATGTTGTGCGCCCCAAATATTGCGCCCGCAATAGAACAGGATATGTTTTGGGGCCAAGAGTGAAGTTTGAATGGAGGGACTTGGCACTGAGTCTTGAGCTTCTCTGGAGCAGGACCCAATGGCTGACCGTCCCTGATTCCCCCCCCCTCCCCAGAAGTCCTCTTCAAAGTAACATCATGCCATGATACTCTGCCACAGTTTTAGTGGTAGGGCAATGGTGGCCATTGGCTCCATCAGTGGCAGTGACCTTTACCCGTATAGGGTCCTTAGTTTCTCTGCCATCTACATGTACCTCTTAGCTCCTTTAAAGTTAAATATTAACAATTATAATATGAAACATTTGAAACACATATGAAACACATTTGGGCTGTGGGTGGTGCAAGTGGCTAAGACACTGTGCCTGTTAACCAGCAGACCAGGGTTCGAAACCCGGATCGGCCCCACAAGACAGGGTGAGCTCCTGTCCTTAGCCCAGCTCTGCGACTCAGCTGGAACCAATCATATTGTCTCTGCCTTTCCATTGGACTAATTCAGTGGTGTGGAGAGGGGGGATTTGCTGCTTGGGTAACAGCCTATCCCCCATAACAATCTAACCCAGGCTTTCGTGCTTCGCATGCAGCGTATGCAGCCCGAGCACGATACCATAGTCTTTCAAAATGACGGAGGCCTGTCAAACAAAACAATGTAGATTTTCAGAGAACTCACTAGCGCAGCTTGAGTTCTCATTCGTTTCTCATTCATTTTTTCGGCTCTTGTTCGGCGTCTCAGTTGTACACTGGAAAACATAAAAGAATTGCTCCAGATTAATATCCTTTAGCCAAGCACTCAGTCCCTAAATTCATCATTACTTGTTTTTTTCCCCCCCTTGTAACAAAGTGGCTGATTTTCCAAGCTGAACAGTGCAGGAAGCGCACATAACCTTAATGACAGAATTAAACTCTTCATTAGGCGTCATTTTGGTGGCTGGAATGTAGTCTGTCTCCTGATAATGTCTGGTATCATTTAAAGCAAATTAATTTCTCATTTCTTACTGATGGTCATAATTCTTAGCACGGGACACATTATCAGTGACCTTAAGGATGGACATACAACAAACATCATTAGCAAAGGAAGAGAATTTGGGTTTTTTTTTGGGGGGGGGGGGGAGTCACTCAAAATTGCTATATAACAAAAGGAATTTTTTCCCTTCACCTTTCTGTGGCCTCTGAAACCTCATTTTCATAATTTAATTTATCCGATATTGGTCAATTATAGACTTCTTTCCCCTTAGGCTCCTAGATCGCCTCTGTATACTCGATTATAAAATTGGTTAATTAATAAATTCTCTCAATTGCCACGAAGCAGACCTTCTTGGTTAAATTAAAAGGAAGGAGCCACATGTTGAACCAAGTGTTTTATTGCACAAAGAAGTGTGCTATAGACATTGCATGTGCTAGGAGGATCCAATATACTACAATATTTTAATTTCATTCCATATCACTTAAGAGGTGAGAAGCAAAGGGCACAGTCCTAAGAAATTTAGGCCAGCCTAAGTCACCTGCCCTATCTTTCCATGATGGTGTGGGGAGGTCGGCATATACCTGTGCACTGGTCTGATCCTCTCAGGAGTAGGGCAGAAGTGTCTTACTGCACTTTTGTGACACCTCCAACTCAGCACAGGACTTATGCTGAGGCTTAGGTCAGCCTAAATGGAGATTAGGACGGCAGCATAACCTCTCTGTTTATGGTGTCCCGAGTATATGGAGGATCAGCACCAGCCCAGGGCCAGTCAGTGCTTTTTGATTCGGAGAAAAAATATGCTGATTTAATGATGGACATTCTTATTTGTGAACTCATGGCCTGTTTGTGATCATTAATGCTGGTCAATGGATTTCATAACCTTGTATACTTCTATACAAGAAAGTGCAGAATGTACAAGATTCCCTGTATCTCCATCACCTGGCATGGAGATAGAGTGGCACAGGAAAACATAAAGTATGAAATATTCTTAAAGAGTCCCTGTATTCTAATATTAATAGCAGCAATAGTAGTATGTGGGTCTTCCTAGCTTTCTCCAGCATTGCAGTGGTGTAGCTAGAAGGGGTGCAAAGCACCTAGGGCGCAATCCAGAGTAACTACGGGGAGTCCTTGCTCCGGTGTAAGAGCAATTTGCTCTGGATTGCATTATGAATTTCCCATAGGTTTTCACTAGGTGGTGCAGTAACTCTGGGTACACGTAATGTCTTTTACGTGCTCCCATAGTTACTCTGGATTGTGGGGTCTGTTTTGCAAGCGCTTGATGCTATGCAAGCATTCTTCCCACACTCCTTCAGATCCATTCTGTATAAAAGGAGTAGCTTAACCAAGATGGCTCAAGCCATCCCAACACCTGGGATGGCTCCAAAGGAGAGCAGAGGGGATGCTTACATGGTACATTCAGACACCTGAAAAACCTATGCTTTGCACCCTCTCTAATTCTCCCTCTGCATCCATGATAGAGACATTTCCACAATTTTTCCCAATCTGAATGTTTTCCTAGATTTTGAAGTTAAGCACTGCATGATCTTTTTTCAAAAACAGTATGTGTGTTAGGAAATCTGCATTATTTCCTTAGAAATTCTAGAAATTCACCCTAGAAATTCTCTTAGGATGCAATCCTAAATCATCGGTTGTCCCATTCCCATGATGATGTAGGGAGGCAAGCGCATATCTGTGCACTGGCCCATCCCTCCCCCAGGAGTAGCACACAAGTGTCTTATGGCACTTTTGTGACACCCCCAGGTCAGCACAGAACTTATGCCAGGGCTTAGGCCAGCTTAACAAGGTTAGGATTGCAGCCTTATTTAAATCAGAATTCAAGAGATTAATAATAATGAATGTGCAGGAACAGGTAAAAGAACAGTGAGTTTTGCTCACTCCTATAAACAAAAAACAAACTCACAATACCAAAACGAGGATGAAGAAAAGTCATTTGTTTATACTTAGAGATGTGCCAGCATTCCAGCATGCTTTAATTCCAGATTTTGAGAATGGAATATGCACTCCGTGCATGCTTAGAGGCACACCGATTTAACACTGGTTGAGCCCAGGAATCCCAAGCGATTCTATTACAAACTATTATATATATATAGTTATATACAGTGGTACCTCGCTTAACAAGCAGTTCACATAACAAGCAAAAATTTCCAAGAAATCTTGCTTCACATAACAAGTTTTATTTCACTTAACAAGCAAGCATGCTATGGGCACGCGTGCTATACAGCCCTGACGCTCCACATAGAGGCTCTTTAAAAGGGCTGCCGGCCAGCGCTTCTGCCTCTAACTGCCCCCAACTAGGGGGCAGTTGCCTGGAGATGCCAGAGGCAGCTGTCCCTAACTGCCCCCAAGTGCCCCCACTGACCACCTTGAACCTCCAGCAGCAGCCCAGGTAAGCCTCCCAGGAAAGTGTCTTTGATTACAGTCTCCTAACTATGTCTACTCAGAAGTAAGCCCCATTGTGTTAAATGGGGCTTACTTCCAGGAAAGTATCTTTGATTACAGCCTCCTAACCATGTCTACCCAGAAGTAAGCCCCATTGTGTTAAATGGGACTTACTCCCAGGAAAGTATCTTTAGGATTGCAGCCTAAGTAGATTTCATAGGATCATGCACATTGAATGCATGTTTTAAATTCAATTCCAGTGTTTTGTCATCATTGTTACATCCAGTTAATATTTTTATCTGAATATTTTGTGGGTTGTGGAACCAATCGTCTGAGTTTCCATTATTCCCTATTGAAAAATCTGCTTCATTTAAATAGCGTTTCACTTAAAGAGCATGCTTCCGGAACGAATTAAGCTCTTTATGTAAGGCACCACTGTAATTAATAATTAATAAATAATTAATAATTAAATTAATACATTCCCTGGTTATGAGTCTTAGGCTGCAATCCGAAGCACACTTTCCTGGGAGGAAGACCTATTGAACACAAAGGGATTTACTTTTGAGTAGATATGGTTAGGATTGTGCTCTTAAACAACTAAACATCAGGGAAAATGTTCCCTTTTCCATTGCTGACCATTCAATCTATTAGAAGCATTGCTAAGAGTTCAAGAAAGCCGTGGATATTTCATTACATCTGTCTCTGCTTTCCTGTAGCCTATTAATCACTTTTTCACAAGGTGTCATCTGAGTTAATGACGTGATCCATTTCACCGCTATAGGTGACTGTTTATCTTTCCAATGTCATAAGATAATGCTGGCAGCTTCATCTTGGTCAATAATGCAACCTACAGTGCTTTCTTGCTTTGATGTTCATCTTCAATAACAAATACAGTGATGCCTCACGTAACAAAGGTAATTCGTTCTGGAGGCATGTTTGTTACGTGAAATGTTCTTTACGTGAAACGGATTTTCCCATAGGAAATAATGGAAACTCAGACGATTGGTTCCACAACCCCCAAAATATTCAGATAAAAATATTAACTGGATGTAAAAATGATGACAAAACACCGGGATTGAATTCAAAACATGCATTCAATGTGCATGATCTTATGAAGTCTACTTAGGCTGCAGTCCTAAAGACACTTTCTTGGGAGTAAGGCCCATTTAACACATTGGGGCTTACTTCTGGGTAGACATGGTTAGGAGGCTGCAATCCAAGACACCTTCAAAGTGTCTCCCCACTTCCTCCTTCTCTCCATCCTGAGCCTCTCTCCCCACTGCTCCCTTCTGGCCAGCCTTGAGCTGCTTCCCTCCTCTCCACTGCTCTTCTCTCCCTCTGCCCAGCGGACACCCAGCCACAGGAGGAACAGCATGGAAGTGTTGCTTTCACTATGGGTAAGTGCTAGGCAGCCCTGATGCTTTTAAAAAAGGCTGCTGGCCAGCGCGTCTGCCCCAACTGCCAACGAATGTGTTCTTTACGTGAAGCACTTTCTTTACGTGAAGCAGAATCCTAGAGAAATTTTTGTTTGTTACGTGAAACATACTTTACGTGAGGCGCCACTGTATATTTAAAGGTAGTTGTGAGCACATGTACTGATACACAGGGTGGGCGCAGTCCAGAGTAACTATGGGAAGCTCCGTTGTAAGAACAATTTGCTCTGGATTCCAATATGAATTTCTCATAGGTTTTCAATAGGTGGTGCAGTAACTACGGATGCACGTAACATCTCTTGCGTGCTCCCATAGTTACTCTGGATTGTAGGGATTGTGTGATCTTTTGCCCATGTAAACGCATGTACCAACTTTTGCCCATGTTCAACGCATGTACCAACTAAAGTGTTTGTGTGGTGCAGGGAGGTGGCCGTTATTATCTAGAAAGAGGTCTGATAAAGTTTCTAGCCAGATCAGTTTTCATTGAAAAGTCAGATTTTAAATATCTTTCTAATGTTTAGGACTGTTTGCCATTGGAACAGACTACGGGGAATTGAGGCAGGTGCTGCTTTTTAAAACCTTCTATCATGAGCTACACCTGCCTCAATTCCCTCTTCCATGCAGTGGTTTAAATATAAAGGCAATCTGTCCTCCAGTCTATATGTTCACCCTGGCTTGAAGGCAAAATAGCAGGCTCAGATTTGAGAAACCCCATTATGGGAATAGGCTTTTCCTGTGGGAAAGGAATGAAAGGCTTATTAAAATGAGGTTGCCAATAGGTGTCTAAAGAAGGAGCAGTTTTCAATTCAAAGGGGATGTAATGTAGCTGAGAAGGCTGTATTGCGGGTGTTATTTCCTTAACCCAGTGGTGGGCTTCAGGGGTTCTCACAGGTTCTATAGAATCCTTTGCTAATGAGCACCTTGTTCTGAGAACTCGTTACTAATGGGACATAGAACCTGTTGTTAATTTAGGTTATTAGGACATAGAGCCTGTTGTTAATCTATTTGAGTCCCGCCATTGCCCTAACCCACTGATTTTCAATGTGCCATGGCACACTGGTGTGCCGCAGAAGGTCCTCAGGTGTGTTGTGAGAGTTTGGGGAGATCTCATTAGTATGACAATTTAGGGATTTGAGCCCCTTCCCATCAGCATGGTGTGCCTTGTCAATGGTAAAATAACACATGGTGTGCCATGATGCCAATTTCTGTGTCTGGTTAGTGTGCCATGATGTCTAATGTCCCAAGTGTAGGCTCAGGCACACAAGTGAACTATATATCCCAGAATTTTCAGTGGTTACCATTGTTAGATGCCAGATTGAGGGTGTCTCCCTGGCTTGGATTGGGATCCAAAGGGCTTCTGAAAGGCATTGGGCTCAGGTCATTATAGAATGAAGCACTATGAGTTGGATAAATCTGCATACCACATTTTTTTGCAGCATCACTACAGATATGTGTTCCTATTGCCTTCAAGAGGTCAATCACATATGCTCTCATATGCAAACCCAAGTGTAATTAGGATTGCTGATGAAGTGATATTTCCATACTGCTAACCACCGAGTTACATGTATCATTGATCTTCACAGCATGCTGTGACAAGACGCAGCTGTCGAATTGTCCTCTGAACCCACAACAGAGTATATCCTGCTCCTGGGCCACCACCTCCCAGGAGAAGAGCATTTGGTACCAGCTTCTTAGCTTGAGGGTGCGGAAGGAGAAAGTTGATGCACAACAAAGCAACAACCTCTGGATCTTCATCTGCTGAAACTGCCTGCCTGCCAGCCATAGGGAAGGCATATATATGACCTTGATGTGACAAGCCGACTCAACACTCTATGTACTTCAAAGCAGGCAGTTCTGTCATACACATGCCAAAGCTATGACCAGAAATCTTGATACTTGATAAATGTTGATAAAACACAAGAACTTTATAATCCTAGGCATTTGTAGTAGTTTTGTAAATAAAGGCATCCCCCACTTTCTGATGGTTCAATCAGGGTGACCAGATGACCGGAAAAACCCGGATTTGTCCAGATTTTAGCCTCCTGTCTGGGTGTCCTACATTTTGGCATCATTGTCCTACATTTTGGTTTCATTTTGAAACTTTGTGATAGTGCACAGTACCCCAAAATGCCATATGTCATTGGATTTGTATTGAAAAGCAGAATCCAATGCAAAAATCAGTTTTGAGATATCTCCTTCCTATCAAATGTTATGGTCAAAAAACCAGAAAACAAAAACAAAAAAATACATTTTTGGCAATTTTTTTCAGCAAGTAGGAATTTTGGCCTGGAATTAGGAATTTTGACCTTGGGGTTCAGGAATTTTGGGCTTGGCATCTGGTCACCCTGCTCTTTGTACATCTTTCAATTATACCCAGGACTCAGTCATTCAATACATGCTTCACTCTTTCAACATCTCTGTGCTGATCTAAAGGCTAAAATTGTCTTACCTGATGTTGACTTGCATGTGACGTGGTGATCAAACTGTTTTTGGCATTTCCTTAGGACTTTTTTCAGTAAATAACCTTCATTCAAATACTCAAGATATTCATTGCCCACACACGCCTTTGTTCATTTTACTGTAATTTGTTGTGTATTTTGACTCTTAAATATGTGTTATTAAGGCTTTTATAAGAGATATTTATGTCCTCTTTGGTGACCATTTTGAATTTGCAAGCTGAAAAACACTGGGTTCTACTTTTCAATGATTTCACTTATGGACAGTGCTCTGGTCCCTAAACTGTCCAATAAATGGGGGATGCCTGTAATTTTGTATAAATGAATAGTTCTGCCCATCGCAAAAATCAGAGGGTAGTTCCACCTCCATAACTGGATCGAGACTGGAATCCTAATCCCTAGGTATGATGGCATAATTCCTGGCACAAGACCTGTGCTAGCCTAGGAATGTCACAAAAGTGTCATAAGGCACTTATGTGACACTCCTAGGGCGGGGGAGGCAGAGGTTAGCCCAGGCCGGTTCTCACCGATTCTATAGAACCGGTTGTTAAATTGGGCCCAATGCTAGTGAACCGGTAGCTAGCGTTGGGCCCAATTTCTGGCACCCACCCATTCCGGCTAGTTCCGAGGTGGAGCAGCAGCCAGAAGCTGCTGCTCTGTCTTGGAGCTGCACTGCACATGTCCAAGACTTTGGACATGCGCAGTGTGTCTCTGCGCACCCATTGGGCCTTGCTCCAGAGGCAGGGCCAGCTGCTCCACCTCCGGAGCAAGGCCCAATGGCTGCGCAGATGCACTGTGCATGTCCGAAGTCTCGGACATGCGCAGTGCATCCCTCTGCGGGGCCATTTGGCCTCGCTAGGGAGACGAAGCAGCAAGTGCCACTCTGCCTCTCTAGCAAGGCCAAATGGCCCCGCAGAGGCACAGACCTTCTCCTTGGAGAGGAGGAAGTCTCCTCTGAAGCCAACCGGCTTCAGAGGAGACTGTGCAGGCACCAACCTTGGCACCTGCACACTGCATCTTCTGACACCGGCCAGCTTCAGAAGGCGCACTGCGCAGGCGCCAACGTTGGCGCCTGTGCAGTGCATCTTATGATGCCAACTGGGCTGGTGCCTGCACAGTGTTCAGTGGTGGCTGCGAACCAGTTGTTAACCGGTTTGCATCCCACCACTGGGGGGAGGTTAGAGCAATGCACAGATGTGCACCAGCTTCCCCACAGCACCATGGGATTGGGAAGCAGGTAAATCATGCCAGCCTAAATTGGTTAGGTTTGCACCCTCAATCTGATTGATTTCAGCCAACTGCAAGTTTGGAGCAGGGGCCTCCAAAGGAAGGCCACATCATCTCTCTGACACTCTGTCGGGAGCTGGAAAACAAATTTACATTTCAAATTTGAATATATTTACTGTATATAAATTTACATCGAAGAATGTATTGGAGTAGCTTACAAGGCTTGCCCAAGTGTCAAATAGAGGGGTCTTGCTGGAGGCCACACTGAGGCTTGCCGACGGCTGCTTTTGGCCCCCAGGATGTGTTTGGAGACCCCGATCTAGAGCACTGTACTAAACAATAACTTTTTGAGAAATAATAGATGGCTGTTTCACAAGTTATTCGACATTTCATCATCTATGATGTATTCCATACACAAGTACAATACCATTTCAAGGTAGGACTTTCTACTCTGTTACTATCAATGTGTAACCATTTTGTCATATACACATCGACAGACAGAACTTCTGTCTCAGACAGATAGAACGAAGCAGCTCTCTTCAGCACACATTGACAACCTACTGACTCAACAAAGCAAGCACTGCATCACTGGCAATGGCACTACATCAGTGTGGTGACCATTACTTGCAACCAGGTGTCAAAAGCTAATAGGATCAGGCTTTGGCTATTTTGAATTTCCAGGATTTATAGCCTAATTCTAACCAGGGAACACCATAAATTGCTTTGCAATAGCTGCACAAGACAAAAGTATGTGGATAGGAAGGCTGGAGTCTTCCCACTGGTACCAGTGGCCATTGAGTATCCCACCAGGAAGCCCAGTGCATTGGGTATTGGGTATCCCGCCAGGTAAGCCCAGTGCAGGGGCAGAAGAGGGTGAGGAAATATGGGGATTTATTTGGGGTTGGACTGCCCATCTTATTACCGGACTCTTATTGCCTTTCTGCATTTAAATCCAACTTTTCAGCGTTCACTTTATTGATCCGGACTTGCCAAAGCAAAATCAAGTGGGCAAACACCAGAGCTGATCTTGTTAAGGGACACTCTTGAGTTTTAACTACCAGTGGGGGTTTATGACAAGTGAGAAGCCAAGCTTCCAGCTGAATTTCCGTTTAGTTATTTTTGTTTTAATGTATGTGTGAATCAATTAATCCTGTCATAGAAGGGCATCGTAAACTGTGTGCCAGAGTTAATGAGTCAGACATTATCACATCATTACACCAGCTGGCATAATGTAGCATGTGTTGTTTGTCATAATATACACTGCCATGCTTAACAACCATTAATTGTTTACACGAGCAGTCATATTTTTTTCTTTAAAGAACCTTCGGTGACTGGTTAATATTTTGATAGGGAGTTACTCTTAAAAGCAGTAAGTGATAGATCGCTTGATTGATGGTGCTTACAATGGGGTAAACGGTTGCAACGTTGTGATAGGATTCACCAGTTTCCAATTTGGGGCCTATTTTTGGACCCTTTCAGTTCCGTGGTGTGTCAACCTCCTACGAACCTGAGATGTTCTGCTGTGGTCCCTGTTGTCCTGAATCTGCTTGAATTCAGCGCCATTGCACCAAAGCCATTGTGTGGACTATCTTCACGTGTGTCATTGTGTGTCTTCATGTGTGTCTTGTTGTATGTCTTCATTGTGTGGCTGTCCTCCAAACAAAAGATGCATGGATCACATCCTGCAACAATAATACAATGAGAACAGATATCATGTTTAGTTGACAATGTCTGCTGAATTCATTTAATTTGGCCAATCCTTTACCTACCCATTAGCTATTAATTAGCTATTAATTTTTTCATTTTCTTTGTAAAAAACTTTGTGAACTTTTTACTTGAAAAATTGTATATAAATACTGTAGACAGACAGACAGACAGACAGACAGACAGACAGACAGACCGACCGATCGACCGATCGACCGACCGACCTACTGCTGGTCCTTTGGAGAGTATTGACTTGGTTTTGATGGAAGTTTTGGTATGATTCTCTTATGTAAATGTCCTCAGCTCTGATTCAACTCCTTCCATTTGTTTTCCTGGTTTACCTTCTTGGTTCGAGTTAGCCAGGAATTGATGGATTCTCTTCTCCATCTCTTTTTAGACTCTTTTTAGACTTTTATTGATTTGTTTTGTTATGTAAACTGTTTTGTGAACCATTTTATCAAGCCATGCTACTGAGAGTGTCGTATTCTGCAACTCAGTGTATTGACCCTTTCAATCAATCAGTGAATCAACTAACCAAACAACCATCCAATCAATCAATCAATCAATCAATCAATCAACAGCATTTATATACAG
The DNA here is from genome assembly GCA_030015325.1 of Cryptoblepharus egeriae. Taxonomy (NCBI): domain Eukaryota; kingdom Metazoa; phylum Chordata; class Lepidosauria; order Squamata; family Scincidae; genus Cryptoblepharus; species Cryptoblepharus egeriae. The sequence continues at coordinate 7,950,551 of JAREYC010000007.1, read as the reverse complement.
CTTTTCAACAAAAACAATGACTAATGTCTAATGGCTCAGCCCAGGATGCCCTTCTGAGAATGACAAACTGGTCCAGGACACACAAAACAAACACACACATGCTGGAAGTGACATCATTGCTGGGAGTGACTTCAAAAAGAGTGTGATCCCACTGTGATGCCAGAGCTCCTCTACATCTACACATAAGTAAATTCCATTGTGTTCAATGAGACTTACTCCCCAAAGAGTGGCTTGAGTACCCTATTCCAAGATGGTGGCACCCAGCTTTTCATGACCTCCCTGAAATGGGGTGAGAACCCAAGGGGGTTCTGATGCTATTTTGAGAAGCTCCACTTGTATCTGCTTGTTTGCAGATACTCCCACTTTCCTGGGAGTAAGTCCCATTTAACACAATGGGGCAAACTTCTGGGTAGACATGGTTAGGAGGCTGTAATCAAAGACACTTTCCTGGGATTAAGACCCATTCAACACAATGGGGCTTATTTCTCTGTAGACGTGGTTAGGAGGCTGCAATCAAAGACTCTTCTTCTGCATCCAAGACACTTTCGAAGTGTCTCCCCACTTTCTCCTTCTCTTCATCCTGAGCCTCTCTTTCCACTGCTCTTCTCGCCCTCTGCCCAGCGGACGCCAGGCCACAGGAGGAACAGCGCGGAAGTGTTGCTTTCACTATAGGCAGGTGCGCTAGACAGCCCTGATGCTTTTTAAAAAGGCTACTGGCCAGCGCATCTGCCCCAACTGCCAACAAGTGTGTTTGTTACGTGAAGCACAGTTTGTTACGTGAAGAGAGAAATTTTTCTTTGTTACATGGAACATACTTTACGTGAAGGCTCCACTGTACTGCTTATGGGAACTCTGGAGGCCTCAGATGTTTTTTGGAGTGCCCACAGATACAGCACAGGATTTCATCTGCCCCTAGAATGACTCCAGGGGGCAGGCAGTTTAAGCATAGTGGGCAGAGGGAGAAGCAGCACCACGGTGGGTTGCCAAAGTTCTCTTCCACAAAACTGGGCCAGTACCCCGGTCAAACTTGTCAATATGTAGATGCAATCCCTGAAAACCAGGACTGTTCTGGTTTCCTGGGACATATAGCACAGATATGGTGCCAGAGTTTCCCCCCGTGTACCTTCTCAGGAACCCCTAAATTCTGTTTTCACCTCTGAAAGAACTCAGGTTCTTTTAACTTTCTGTCCCTTCCCTTTCTTTAACATGCTTGAAGTATAATGTATAAGTATAATCATGGCACTCCTTTACACTTTATCATATCATCTTTATCATATCATCCCACTGACACCTGCTAATTAACAGTGAGGTACTCTTATATTTAGCAATGGGGATGGAAAAATCAGTAAGCTCAATCCTTCAGGCTATTCAAAAATCAGGGAGCTGCTTGTTGCCTTACAAAGAGCTCACATCTTCTCTAAATAAATAAAACCATTAAATAAAATAAAATATTATTTCTTTCTATATCCCTTTTTTAGATCAGTCACAGAACCTTTATTGGCATTTAAAAGACAGAGCATAAAACAGAGTCAAGAACATAGAATAAAATAGATAAAATTATGCTACCACAAGCAATAGAGGTAGAGGACTCATTAGGAAAGTCCATTATTTTTAGATCACATAAATCAGGGGTTAGGGAACTTTTTTAACTTTTACCCCAAGATATATCTAGATATGCTGATGTTACCCCCTTGATTTGAAAGGAAGGAAATCATATATTATTAATATAGTGCACTGTGTCATATCCTTCTACACTAGAGTACTGTATCACACACAGTCGGGCATGCATATAGAATGTATATATATAGATTCTATATGCAATGAAATGAAATTCCTGGGGGTACTGGACAGTCGCGCTGCCGAGACACAGCCGGGCATGCATGTGGATTCATATGCACACCCGGCTGTGTCTCAGCAGCGTGACTGTCCATTACCCCTAGGAATTTCATTTTTACCCCATTTGGGGTAATTTACCCCTATTCCCTGACCACTGACATAAATCTAGGAGGAACCCAATAGAGTGTCATTTTAAAAAGTGGGTCCCAGTGTAAATTATGTTTATATAACTTAAGTAAATTATAAAGTACATTATGGGCACAATCCAGAGCAAATTCAACTTGCTCTGCCCTAACTGCTCTCTCCTAACTATTCTGTATCCAGAGCAGAAAGTTATGCTGCATCCAGAGAGTCAGGAAGCCTGGGCTGCCCTAACTGCTCCAGAGCATGCTAAGTCAGTGACAGCTGGGGAGGGCTTGCTCCTGAGTAGACCCCCCTCAGATCACATTGAAGAAGGAACAGCTGTGGTGCCTACATTATAAGGAAGCCCAGCAGTTCCTGACAACCAGTTACAGCTGCAGTTCTTCTAGTGCAAGATGAATGCTTGGAGTGGCCTGCTGTATCCTGAGGTTAGTGGGCTGCCATAGTTGTGCCATATCCTGAGGTTGAGAGGTAAGGGTTGCAGCTAGGCTGGCCAAGAACTCAGATTTTTGGTCAACACTGCCATTCTTACTTGGGCCTTATCATGGACCCCTATGGGTCTACTCATTACTATACCTGCTCCTGAGGTGGTATAACTCTGAGGGCTGGAAGAGGGCATTTCTGCCTTGGAAACAGGCTCTGGATTCAGAGTAACTGCTCTGCCCTAGGCAATGCTCAAAATGCCCTCAACTTGCCTCTCCTGAGCTGCTTAGGCTGCCCCAGTTAGGGCAGAGCAGGTCCACCTCTCTTAGGGCACCCTATCTTGCCTTGCTCTGCCCTAAGCCTCTTCCAGAGTAACTGGGCTGGAGCATCTTGCAGTTGCTCCACCCTAGTGATAGATAGGGCAACCCAAGGGCTCTTATGTGGACAGATTACTTGCTCTGGATTGTGCTGCCTGTTTCTGCTTCCAAAAATGAGATGAAGGGTGCAATCCTAAACACATTTTCCTGAGAGTAAGACCCATTGAACACAATGGGGCTTACTTCTAAATAGACATGGTTGGGATTGTGTTTGAAGCCTTCCAAATCCAGAGGAATGGGATATTTGGTGTCTTGTGACCCTGGCCACCTCCCTGGACTCTAGCCTTTGGGAAAAGCAAAGCTTATAGAACAAAACTTCATAATAGTCCCATATTACTATGGCCACCCATTTAGTTCCCAAGGGCAGGAAAAAAAGACAGAACCCAGATGAGATCTTTGACTTGCAATAGTGGACCTCCTGATTGAGGAACCCAACTCAAGAATTCTATAGGATTCTATGGAGCAAACAACTATAAAAAGTTAGCCTTGTGCTTCTTGTTCTCCATTGACTTTTGCCTGCTATTCTGCCTTGCTATCCATTTGTAGAGCATTAACTAGCTGCTTAACAGTGCTGCATCAAGTCACCCCTCTGGATTTCAGTCTCCCAAGGACCATTATTCCAGCTGGAAGCCAGGATTGACAATCCTGCACCTCCTTTTCTTTCCGGTGTTGTCTTTCTCCCCAACTGCTGCTGGAGCTGCTGAAGCAATCCTGGGTCTGCCTCTCTCTTTCCAAGATCCGTTCCATGCCTCAAAAAAGGGGCGCATTTGTCCGGCTCTCTTCCAAGCTACTGTGTTATTGCACGATGATGATGATAAATGTCAAGTGCTTCATAGCCCCTTTTCAATCTCTGATACCCTCCTTGCCCTAGGAGTTTTGTGTGTTCTTTTCCACTGTGTTCCTGTTGCAGAATATGACAGTAATTACCATAGATTTTGATACACTGCTCTTAAAAAAGCTCGGAAGTCATTCTATGTATGGTTAAAGGTATAAAAAGTATATTGTAGAGATTATATTGTCACCTTAGATAAGAGATTATGGGCAAAATCCAGAGTAACTACAGGGAGTCCTTGCTCCTGTGTAAGAACAATTTACTCTGGATTCCAATATGAATTTCCCATAGGTTTTCACTAGGAGGTGCAATAACAATGGGTGCACGTAATGTCTCCTATGTGCTCCCGTAGTTACTCTGGATTTGGGGGTATGAACCTTAAAAATTATAAATGATGGAAAAAATGATAGAAATTGGTTAATTAGATGTATGTAAAGTAGAATTACAGAAATGTAAAAGAGTTGTTGTGCCTGAAGAACCTTATGTGTGAACCTTTTTATACCTATCCCTACTGTTGTACACCAAGTATACCTTTCCCCGTATCTGAAATAAATTAAATAAAATCCCCCCCAAAGAATTAACTCTGTGTCATAGGTTTGTCTCAAATAGTTTCCACAGGCACAGGCACCTGTATGACCCAGAACAAAACCAGGCAATGGAAGAAAAACTATTTGTCCGGAAGTCCTAAAAGTTAAAAAAAAGCCTTTAAAAGGATTGCAGCCCCTTCTGTAACCCTTTTTTCTCCACCATCTTCTGAAGTCTGTCCAAATTTATGTTCATTGCCTCGATTTAACCAGCTCCTGGAGCATGAACTGATCTCCTTGCAGTCCAAGGGACTCTCAAGTGTCTATTCCAGCACCTAATTATGTTTTTTTTATCTAATTATCTGATAACCTAATTATCAGTGTTTTATTAATAATATAATTAATAACCTAATGATCAGTGTTTTATTTATCAGTAATTTTGTCTGAACACAAATAATCCTTTAAATTAAAATAGAAATATTCCTTAAGTAACTGTCAATGGCTTAAAAGCAGCCTGCTTACCTGCTTACCAAGCAGGCAATTAAGCTTGTCTTAGAAATGTTCACGAAGGGTTCAGCTTTGGTTTCAGGTAGGAGGCAGACTCCCCTCCTTTCTCCTTGTGAGTATCACATCTGTGATAATCACATCTGAATTGCTTCGCAAGGAGAAGCTTCTGCCTCTGAGCTGAAACTAAACTGTTTTAAGCCCCTTGAAAGGAAACTTGATTCATCTGGATTCATTGCCTGCCTTGTTACCATTGTAAACAATTGCTTTCGTATAATGCAAAAATGAGTAACCTTCAGGGGAGTACCAATGGTCCTGGATGCCCTTGGCACGCATGACGTCATGACACCATATCACGTCCATGATGATGACACCATCATCATGTTGTGTCCATGATGATGACACCATCATGATGATGACACCACCATGATGATGACACCATCATGCGCACGCACTTCGCAGCCAGCTAGTGAAACCCTCTGGCTGGCTGCAAAGAGTGCATGCATGGCTCACCTCAATCACTTTCAATCACTGAGACCCACCATGGGACCCACCAACAAGTCTCTCACAAATAATGCTATGCCCGTAAGGCTGCAATCCTAAAGACACTTTCCTGGGAGTAAAACCGATTGAAAACAGTGGTGCTTACTTTAGAGTAGACATGGTTAGGACTGTGCTCTTTGTCTCTCACAAACTGTATGCCCACAAACAAGTCTCTCAAACAGCACAAGTACTGTACTACCATATTGTAAGTGCTCCATAGTTATTATGTGAAATGCAACAGAATGGCCATCCCTATTTATAGGTCAAATTAAAAATAAAATAAAAGAGAAACACAACATATTGTGTCTGGCTCCTTCCACTTTCCCCCTTCCCATCTCTGATCGCCTAGGGCTGTCGGGCATGAGTTCAGAAAGTGGTCCTTTTGATCACACAAGCTTGGCTGAAATAATTTTCTTGGCTGCTGATAAACAACATTTGGCCACTCGTTGCAACAAACCTGAGTTTACCAGCTTTCTGTGAATTGGAGTCAGTCTGCTTCTGGCCAGATTTTTTTTTGCAGCCATATGGCTTTGAATAGCCAAAGGCTAGTAATATGTTTTCAGGATGAGATTATTAGAGCAGTCAGGAATGCTGGATTCGACCCATGAGCACAACAGAGAGGAAAATCAATAATCAAAACCAAAAGCTTGTTTGGAATTATCCCTTTTCAGAACATTCATCTGCTATGAAAAAACCTGTCAAAATTTGAGATAACAGCAAATCCCCCCTCTCGACGCCACTGAATTAGTCCAATGGAAAGGCAGAGCCAATACGATTGGATCCAGCTAGCGTCGCAGGGCTGGGCTAAGGACAGGAGCTCACCCTGTCTTGTGGGGCCAACCCGGGTCTCGAACCCTGGCTTGCTGGTTAACAGGCACAGCGTCTTAACCGCTTGCGCCACCCACAGCCCACATAAGTACAAGAAGTACAGGCTGTATATTGTCCACTTACAAGGAAAAGGAGGACACTGATTTTTAAACTTATTATTTCTTACTAAATTTAAGAATCGGTGTCCTTTTTCTTGTAAGTGGGCAGCATGCAACCTTCTTGTAATTAATAAATTATGGCTGCAACCCTAAACATATTTTCCTAGGAGTCAGACCCATTGAACTTCCAGAATTCTGCTCCCAATGCAATAGTTTTAAATTTAATGTAGTGTTTAAATTAACCACACAAAACAATATACAGTACTGCATATGAGTGTTTTTAGCTTTTATTTTCTCATCTCCTCCATTTTGCTTGGGTGTTATATAATATGGAGACATTGTCCTCCTTTTGTGGTTATGAGATATGGCCACACTGAACTTGCCTTTGTCACAGTGCAGCTCTGTGGAGTCCAATTTCAGACTGGAACCTGGCAAAGTTAATGCCGAGCAGGGAATCAAGACTGGCTCCAAAGGGAGCTGGTATGGAAGGCTGTATTCAAGGCAAGTCAAATTCCAAAGGACTTTGCTGCACCAATCATGATTCTCTAGACCCAACTGAAAGCCTTTCCCTACAATCCAGAGTAACAGAAAGACGAAAGAAGCACTTACTCTGGACTGCTCTATGTGTTTCCCATAGGTGGCACCATATCTGCTTCGGTGTAAAAGGTCCCGTAGTTACTCTGGATTGCAGTCAGATTTGTCGATCTGCAGTCAGGGGGTTGATTCTAGTTCTCTCTCCCTCCAGGAAGTTATTGGAGGGAGAAGCCATGTCCTGATCCTCATATTGGAGAGCCATGTCATGGTCCTCACGTATAGCCTTCAGTAGAGAAGAAGCTTCCTGTACCACTTACTATAGGCTGGTAACATCAGGGTGTCTTTCTGCACTACCGAATGCACCATGGAGCAGCCTGGAGTCACCATGGAGCAGCTTGGAGGCCAGTTGGGAGGCCAGTTTCTACCTCTTGACTCTTCTTTCTTGAGACAATCTTTGGCAAGACAAACTTCTGTTGTTGACGCTGGGCATGGTCTTTCCCATCCTCTGAGTCTGAGTCCATATGTGGCCAAATAATTTAATCAAGAAAAAAAACCATGGTAAAGGATAATGGTGCATCAGCACATGCACCTAGGGCACTGCCCCATCTTCTGCCCAGGAGAAGGTCTATTATGGAGGTAATGTCCTGGTCCCCTGCAACCGGGTGACCATATTAAATGGAAGACAAAATGCCTGTATCTTTAACCCTTGTATAGAAGAGGGAATTTAGGCAGGTGCTGCTTTTTTACCCTTCCATGATGAGTTAAACTTGCCTCAATTCCATCTTCTATGCAGTGGTTAAAGGTAGAGACACTCTGTCCTCCATTCTATATATGCCCACAACAGGTGACGCAAACCCTAGTGATACCACCGTACTGGAGATAGGATTTATTAAATTAAAATGGATTTATTTTATTTATTTCCATTTCCACAGCAACAATTCTATTTTCCAATACAGTGGCTTCTCACGTAAAGAACGTCTCACGTAAAGTATGTTTCACGTAACAAACAAAAATTTCTCTAGGATTCTGCTTTACGTAACAAACTGTGCTTCACCTAAAGAACACACTTGTTGGCAGTTGGGGCAGACGCGTTGGCCGGCAGCCTGTTTAAAAAGCATCAGGGCTGCCTAGCACACCTGCCTATAGTGAAAGCAACACTTCCATGCTGTTCCTCCTGTGGCCGGGTGTCCGCTGGGCAGAGGGAGAGAAGAGCAGTGGAGAAGAGGGAAGCAGCTCAGGGCAAGCCAGAAGGGAGCAGGGGAGAGAGAGAGAGGCTCAGGATGGAGAGAAGGAGAAAGTGGGGAGACACTTTGAAGGTGTCTTGGATTGCAGCCTCCTAACCATGTCTACCCAGAAGTAAGCCTTATTGTGTTAAATGGGTCTTACTCCCAGGAAAGTGTCTTTAGGACTACAGCCTAAGTAGACTTCATAAGATCATGCACATTGAATGCATGTTTTGAATTCAATCCCAGTGTTCTGTCATCATTTTAACATGCAGTTAATATTTTTATCTGAATATTTTTGGGGTTGTGGAACCAATCGTCTGAGTTTCCATTATTTCCTATGGGAAAATCCGCTTCACGTAAAGAACTCTTCACGTAACAAACATGCCTCCGGAACAAATTAAATTTGTTACGGGAGGCATCACTGTATAGATCTTTCACTTTAAACAATGGAGTGATACCACCGCACATTGGAGAGTAACACAGTGATGTTATTAGAAATTGGGTCTTTTCCGTTTAAAAACTTGCCTGTTTCGAAGAGAGTGTGGGAAAGATTTTTTATGACACCTGATTTTGCCTAAAGAAGATGGATAGAATGATTTTGTGTATGTGTGTGCGTGTCCCAAAATAAAATAAAATAAAACATGCACACACAATGAAACTGAATCTTAAAAGTAATACCATCGGACTCGCTGGTTCCATATTGAGGAAATGATTCTGTATCTTAGATGGACTTACAGTAATTGTCTAAAGACTTGCAATCTCAGAAAACTGTAATGAAATTTGTAATCCTGACCTGCTGGGTATGAGCGGTACAATTACTTGGGGTATATTTAGAAGAAATAATCCATTATCATAAAGCCTTGAATATTCTCCCTCTCATGATATAAATGCCCAAAAGCAGGATTATGATTACTTCTACAACGGGGGAAGGGGCTGTTGGTGATCTTTCCATAAGCCCTCATTCCATGTTTTTGGTGGTTTAGGAATAGCAATAAATGGCTTCTTTTATTTTGATATGTTTTGATTGGATAGGATAATAAAAAATGTTGTTGGGCAAAGAAGAAAGAACAAAGCAATTCATAAATGCATGCAATGGGATGTCTTTCTCATCATCCCACAAGGCTCAAATGGTGTCACCATCTTAAAATGAAGTGGTTCATTTTGAATTAATGTATTTACTCAAATCTAACACTCACCTTTTCCAGCCAAATTTAGGGTGCAGTCCAGAGTAACTACAGGGAGTCTTTGCTCCGGAGTAAGAACAATTTGCTCTGGATTGCAATATGAATTTTCCATAGGTTTTCACTAAGTGATGCAGTAACTACGGGTGCACATAATGTCTCTTACGTGCTCCCGTAATTACTCGGGATTGTAGGGTAAATCTCCAAAATCTGGATGCTCACTAGATTCGATGGTTAATCAGATTTGCAGAAATGGGGTATTTTGATTATAAGTATGGAGTGCACATTAAATTCGATTGCGCATTAGATTCGAGTAAATGTGGTTCCTTCTAAGTGTGCAATCGTAACCAGTTTAGGCTGACAGCTTCCCAGGACCACATCAGCTTCTTTGAAGTCAGCAGCTCCTCTTGCCCCAGACATTAGTTGCCTGGTTGGGTCTATATCTTGAGTATAGTAGGACAGGCCTGACTGTGATCAAGTAGAAAGAGGAGGAATTCCTGCACTTTTTCACCACATTGGGGCTGGCCCCACTGGAAAGATAGGGATGTCTCATGTTGCTGCTGCTACCACCTCTGTGGGAAAGCACACTATCTGGAAACTCAGTTGTGCCAGGCAATTTGGGCAACTGGGGTTCCGGTTGAGATCCCAGACAAAACATCTATATATGTAAAACTGAAAGTCATTCACTCACTCATTCATCAACGGCCAGCCAAAACCACTGGGCGTGGAAGTGTGAAATTTGGGGAATGTATTCCTTCTGTGACGGGAACACCCAACATGAACCAATTGCTAGAAATTTAACCCCTAAGGGTCTGAAAAGGGGTGCAACGCATTTTCAGCCTGTACTTAACAGTGCAGACTGACTGATGAACATCCAGCTGATGCTCTGGGAGAGAAGGTGCACAGAGCATGATGATGCGCATAAGGGGGACCACATGGGTGGTGGTCCACAGGAGGATTTGGTGCACTTGGGAAGGTAGTGTGCATGGGAGGGTGGTGCACATGGGAGGGTATTGCACATGGCGGGTTGATGCGCATGGGGGATGATACACAGTGGGGGGTGTTGATGCACATGGGGGGCTGGTGCCCATGGGAGGTTGGTGCGCATGGCGTGGTGCACATGGGGGATGGTGTGCATGGAGGGTTGGTGAGCATTAAATTGGTGTGCATGGGGGGTTGATGTGCATGGGAGGGTATTGTGCATGGAGATTGATACACATGGGAGGGTATTGTGCATGGGGGTTAATGCGCATGGGGGATGATACACAGTGGGGAGTGTTGATGCGCATGGGGTTTTGATGCACATGGGGGGGATGAAGCACATGGGAGGTTGATACGTATGGGGGTTGATATGCTGTGGGGGGATGGGATATTGGGGGAATTTTACTCCTGCAATGCAGGTACATTTTTTGCTAGTATTGTGCTTGTAAAATTAACAGATCACCAGCAATTGATAACATGGTCATGACTAAGAGCTGGCTGACAATATCAGAATATGTAGAAGGCTGATGGATCTACCTATACAGCAAACGGCACATGCGAAGCAGATTTCCATGTGCCTTCTTCTGAATTAATGAGGAAATATGCACAGAAATGAATGCTGCATATGATGAAGTGGCTAGGAACTTGTACTGAGACCTGGAAGATCTGGGTTCAAATCCCCCCCTCAGCAATGAAGCTTTCTGGGTGACCGTGGGCCAGTCACTCTCCGCTGCACCTACCTCACAGGGTTGCTGTGAGCACAAAAGGATTAAAGCTTTGTACACCATCTTGAACCTTGCTTTAGCATGGAAAAAACAAGATTTCCTTTAAATAAATAAAAATAAATGTGGTTACTCTCTCTGCTTCAGCTGCTGAGATTACACTGACATCACATTAATCAGTTGTTGAAGAGCAGAAATAGGAGGAGGCTGAATTTAGCCTTCCCGCCCCAAATCCTCCTTTCCTGCCAAACAACTCATGCTTTAGAGCTTTTCAAAAGATGTTTCGTATGCGCTAAGTTGGACCAGAGCCCAAAATCTTAAAACACTGAGCACTATTTGATCAAAAGACCTCTGGAGTGTTGTACGGTCAGTCCCAACCAGGAAAGTTTTCACATGGCAAAGATCTAATACTATTGTCAAAGGACCACTTATGTGCAGATCAGTGGATGTTCTCTAGCACCACTGAGATCACAGCATTTTACTACTACCAACAACATCATTTGCAGTAGTGGGTGAGGCATCCAGGCTCCTTCATTCTCATAAATCCAGGAAGTTTGAGTGCTGGAAAAGATGGGAACAGCTTGTTGAAAAGGGTTAACGCAGCTGGCCTCCAGCCTTCCTCCCTTTGGCTCTCAAGAGTACAGCAAAGTGTATTGTTTGGTATAATCATGACACAGATCCTCATGTGTACGTCTTCAATAATTCATGTTTGCAGCTTGTCGCACTGTGGGGACAGATGTCACTGAAATCAATGACAGCCGATCATGCTGATCCCTCGTATAATCGTGTGTGAGCTGATCCCATGGTGGCAGACCTCCTTGGAACGTGCCCATCAATGCCGATGGGAGTTCAAGGAGAAGGAGACATAAATCTGAATGAGTATGCATGTGCTTGATGTGTGTGTAAATAGATTTTCACAGTGCAGTCCCATGTATGTCTACTCAGAAGTAGTTCAGTTGTGTCCACTGTGTTCAGTTGACTTACTCCCAGCGAGATTTTTTAAAAAAAATCTTTAAATATCTTAAAATAAGGCTTGGGAAGGACTTGAAATTTAGAAAATTCCTGCCACCATCAGATGGGCTGTGACTGATCAAAACAAGAAGAAGAAGAAGAAGAAGAAGAAGAAGAAGATGATGATGATGATGATGATTGATTGATTGATTGATTGATTGATTGATTGATTGATTGATTGATGGCAACAACTATGAAGACACTCTCAGTGTATTTGATGTTGCGGTCACTACCCTTAATGGCTTTGATGGCAAGTGAGAGGTTCTGCTTACATGGATTACTGCAGATCTTTCTGTACTCTCTGTGCCACCCCCCTCTGGTTATGCTACTGAGTGTACATGCAAATGTTTACTTTCTACTAGAAAGAAAGACCAAAAAGTTAACCTTGGGGTTTTAAGGAAGATTATGTTTTAAGAATAAGCAGCACAATTCTAAGGGCAGACGTAAGTCACTTGTGCTGGCCCAGGAGTGTTGCAAATGTCCTGTAAACCATGTCTGATATCCTGTGAGGAGGTCGGCACAGGGAGTAGCTGGCACAGGCTGTAGCACTGGCTTCCACGCACATCAATCAATCAATCAGTCAGTCAATCAATCAATCAATCAATCAAACAACCAACAGTATTTATATATTGCTTTTCAATAAAGGTTCACAAAGCGGTTTACAATGAGTTGTGTTGGCCAATAGCCACCCAGGTGGATGGAGTTATGTGGTGGGATAGGGTGGGTGGAGGGCATTCCCAAGGGTGGGCAGTTGGCTAAGGAGTAGGAAGCTGTGCTGGAACCTGTCACTTGTGCTGGATCCAAGCGCTATTCCCCAGGCCGTGCAAAGCAGCCCCAAGAATTCTTTGTTAGCTAATTTCAGACCTGGCCATGCAGAGAATTGTAGTTCCTTGGTGGAAAGGATGATTAAATCACATCACATGCTGCAATCCTAACCTCCATTAGGCCAGTTAGGCCGTCCTGTGCTGACCTGGGGTGACACAAAAGTACTATAAAACACTTTTGCACCACTCCAGAGAGAGGGTTCGGCCAGCACAAGCATGCGGTTGCCTCTTTACATCCCCACGGGAATGGGAAGACCATTGAGTTAGGTTGGCCTGGTTTAGGATTGCACGCTTTGTCTGCAGGATGGATGTGATTTCCATATATGCACATTTCCTTCCTTTACTGCTTAAAATTGCATGGCTATTTCCGACAATGGCAGTGGTGAATGAGGCAAGAGCTACAACACAGACTCATCTAAGATCAATGCCTTTTTCCAAAAAGGCAAGCATAATTTTTTCATTATTGTTAATTCAGATTTTGAGGCAACATCATGACTGAGTCAAAGTATCTCATTACAGCTGCCAGGCAAATTGTTGCCTAACACCAAGTGCCATTTTTCTTCAGAAGGTACATTTACATAAATATTTCTAATCACAGCCCTGTAAAAAAAAAAAAAAAGATTCGCAGCATAATAATCATTTGCGACTTTTTAGGTAATATGTCAGCTGAATCTTAACATATGGCATTTACACTGGATGACGGCAACCTTGGCAAGGCTGAGAAGATCTGGACAACATCCAGTGAGTTGTGGATCAGCCAAAAACAATGGAAGAACCGTGGAGACGCTATGCCAGGATTACACCTTCCATTCAGCACTCGGAGTTACAGAGCAGATGGTTTAGTGCGAGAAGCAGAAATCGTAGCAAAATGTGGGGAATATTTCACTTCTGGCATTGTTTGCCGAGGCTCATCCTCAGGGGCTGATCTTCAAAAACTGAAGGAAGAACAATCACAAGAGTGGCAACAACCTCAAGGCTATTTTGCACATTGTAGCAAGCTCTGGTTGAACTGGGTTGTGATATCCAAGACGGATCTTCCGCTAGTGTTGGCTCTCCGACAAGTGGGGCCAATTTACAAGGAATATAGCAATGGAAAGGATTCTTAGTTTAAGTGGATCAAGGATCTAGTGATACCTCTTCAACCAGACAGCGAACAATGTACTCCTAACCCATGGTTAGGCTGTCACAAGTTCTGCCACAAGTCCTGTGCTGGCCTGGGAGTGTCACAAAAGTGCCGTAAGGCACTTCTGCACCACACCTGGGAGGGTTAGGCTTGCAAACAGACATGCACCAGCTTCTCCATACCACAGTCCTGAGTTGCCTAACATGATATTAGCTGCCGTCCTTCTGTCCATCACATATTAGCCCTATGTGATTCCTACATGAATTCCTATATGCACCTCATGATAGGTCTATGTGGATGTGGACAATGGTCAAAAATCACCCCAAATTAAAAAAAAAAAATCCAATTTTTACTGAAGGTTGTTGTAAGTGGGCTCTCTCATTACAGTTCAAGCCTTCGGAGCTATGAAGCACAATTGGAAACATATTCCGTGAAACCCCAGGAACATTGCCAATATGTAAAATGCATTTTAGCAGTGGTGATGCTAGGGTGTGGGGAAGTGGGCCACACTGGATGACATGCACAGGATGGGTGACACCACTACGGGCTCAAGCTTGTTTTTTTAATGTTGGTATTTTCAAATAATACCAGCATGTTCATGCAATGAAACAAACCACATCAAAATATCTCTATTCTATCAAAAATTATAGCCAAAGGACCTCAGTGGGGGCGTACCAGGAGGGACCACCATCCCCTGCATGTGAGGAGGGCCATCATGGGGGTGTCATACAGGCCTTCTGCATCAGGTGATGCAAACCTTAGTGATGCAATTGCATTATAGACTTTTTCTCTCCATGACACAATGGAAAGCAATCAAAATGTGCACTTAAAAAAATCACATATTTAATGGAGCACATGCATGTAAACACATTTTAAGATAGGTTTGTATGCATATAGGCCTACAAAGACACTCTGTGTTGAGGCTTTGTGTTAAAGAATGTATTGCTAACGCAAAAATCATAATAGCAGCAAAACTCCAGCAAGCGTTGGCCATTTTCATTTTCATTTGTGTTCCTTGGCTCAACTATCTCTGACACTCTCTCCTTAGATACTGAGCTGAATAAACGCATTGGTAAAGCGGCTACTACATTCTCCAGGCTTACAAAGGGAGTATGGCTTATTAAGAAGCTGACGGAACATACAAAGATCCAGGTCTATAGAGCTTGCGTCCTGAGCACACTCTTGTACTGCAGCGAGTCTTGGACCCTTTATGCATGGCAGGAGAGGAAGCTGAACACCTTCCATATGCGCTGTCTCCGACGTATTCTTGGAATCACTTGGCATGACAAAGTCTCAAATGACGCAGTCTTGGAACGTGCTGGAATCTCTAGCATGTTCACACTTCTGAAACAGCGGCGTCTACGCTGGCTTGGGCATGTCGTGAGAATGGCTGATGGTTGGATCCCAAAAGATCTCCTATATGGAGAATTAGTGTAGGGAAAGCGCCCTAGAGGGAGACCACATCTGTGATACAAGGACATCAGCAAGAGGAATATAAAGGCCTTGGGAATGGACATCTACAGCTGGGAATCCTTGACCTCTGATCGTTCAGCGTGGAGGCAAAAGACCCAGCATGGCCTTCTCCAACTGGAAGAGACACTTGTTCGGCAGGCTGAAGCAAAGAGACAGACCCGAAAGCAGCGAAACCTGGGCCTGGGCAGGGGACGGAACTTATTTGTCCTCAGTGTGGAAGGGATGGACACTCTCACATTGGCCTTTTTAGGCCAATTGAAACAACACACTAGATGTTGTTTCAGGACCTCCAATCAGAGCACGATACCATAGTCTTTCAAGACTGAAGGATGCCAATGATGATGATGATGAGGCCTACAAATAAACAAATATGTAGATTACTATTGAAAAATTAATAGTTGCAAAGTCACATGTTTTAGTGACAGAAGTCATTTAATAAAAATATTATTAATTTTTATTACCCTAGCATGGGGTAGCCATAGGTGTAGGCCCCAATTAGGTGCAATTGGTCCAAATGGCTTGTTCTGACCATGTACAACACATGGATTCAAGTTGTCAGGACCAGCATCTGCAATCCATCCTCGGAGTTCTGGTGACTAGTGAGCATTTTGCCAGGTCATTACATTAAGAGATGCACAATAATGCATATGGGGCTGATGTTGGGCCTGCCCAGCACCAAAACCAGGTTTCTCAAAACCAGGTTTCTACCGAGTGCAGCTGACACTCCTGTCTCTCTTTCAAGAACCCTTGTATGATATTGTGCTTTAAACATCTGCATCACATTCACATGTTCCACTCTCGGGTGTGCGTTCAAAACAGTCATGAGTCTATTTTTAAAAATTGCACTCTGTTTATGGAGAACAACTTGGACAGCTTGGATAGGCTAAGCAGGAAAAGGAATGATGTTGTGTATACATTCACATGTGCACCGTAAACAGTGCTTTTTATATACTGCATATATACAGTGCTACTTTTTCTGGGGGGAAAAAGGTCATCCTCATATGACCTAATTATTAATTAGGTCCTAATTAATAATTAGCTGCTAATTATTAATTAGCTGCTGGGTGAACAGATGGAAAAATATGCCGGTACTGAGTACCAGTGAGTAGCCCTAGTAAAAAGCCATATCAATATGAATATGTGATTCATGGGTTCAGTGTATAATGGGTTTAATTGATACATGGATTTTCAAGGACCATAATGAACACATTTGCTACATTGGTTGCTTGTTCTTCTCATGTTTTATACTGTTCTGATCATTAGTCATCAGGAACCTTAGTGCTGGTGCATGATGCCATGCGCATGCTCGGTTTATGGGAGAAATTACTGTTTCATTCTGCAATTAAGGGGCTTTGATGGAAGCCGGGTGACGAAGGTCCAACCCATATTGGACACTGTTGATTATGCCAGTAGGCTGGAGGAAACAGATGGAGGACATAATAGAGGTAGTATCGAGCCCCTCAGTTAAAGATGTTTTCTGCCTTTGTTGCTCATCTTGGGAGTCTTGCTGGATACTTGGCTGCCCGGGGCCAGATGGCTGTAGAGTCCATCTGCACTTGGCAGGAGGACTAACCTCTTTGCAGTTGGCTGCACACTGTGCCTCCGCACAGTCACAACTGCTTTGATCTATCGTGTGCCGAATGGATGTGCCTTACATTCAGCTGTTTCCTTCCTGTACCACCTCTCTTCGAAACTGAATTACTATACATATAGGACCTTCCGGTGCATCTCTCTGGAAAGGGAGAAAGGGATGGAGGGAGTCCAAAAGGCAGGAAGGTGTCAAGAGTAACCAGCACTGATTTGATGAGACAAAATGGTATGGTGATTCAGGAAAATAAGAACATAAGAAGAGTCTCCGCTGGATCAGGCCAAAGTCCATCTGGTCCAGCTTCCTGTCCCTCACAGTGGCCCATCAGATGCCTCTGGATGCACACAGGAAACCTGCATTCAGGTGATCTCCCCTAAACTAACAGCACCCAGTATTCCCAGGTGGTCTCTCATCCAAGTACTAAGCAGACCTGATCCTGCTTAACTTCCAAGATCAGGCCAAATGTTGGCACATCGTGTAATTATTTTAAACTGGGGTAACTTGAAGATCCAAGTTCAAATATGCTCAGTCATGAAGCGTCCTGGATCCATTTCTCAGTTTCCAGCCTGGGAAGCTTCCTGGTGACCTGAACCAGTAGTTAAATTTCAGTCACACTCACCTTACTGGGTTGTAGTGAGGTCAAAAAGAGGGGAGGAATTCTGTGCACCACCCAGAACTCCTTGAAAGAAGGGTGGTATAAACATGTAATAAATAAATAATAAATTTGCCGTATATAAAATCTACTCCTCCTTGCTTGTTCCCTGTTTTGAACAACATAGCGCCACCAACTCTATGAAGACAAAATGCCTTAGTGAAAGAATACAGCAAAATTATGAGCAACCCACTTCTACCTGTACACACTGATCTTTCTCATCTATCAATTGGCAGGTTTAAATCCAGGAAGCCTTCTCTGGCACTTGCACAACAGCTACCTAACAACTTTTACATCAATGCACAAAGGAAAGATAAATGGGTTATTAAATGCCCAGATATAGGCAGTTACTTATGTGATCCTACATGATAGGTGCCAGAAAGGTATCTTGCCAGCACTGGTCAACTCTGAACAGGCTATGTACCCAACACAGTGTCTGCCAGGACTCACTGTTTAAGTGGGGTCTTGTATCTACCCCTCAGTGTGACTGTGGTGCTCCTCGACAAAATATCATCACATTGTGTTGGAGTGTCCATCAAGAGTATGCCAGCCCAGTGTCTGATTTTTTTTCAGTATAGACCACCCTGTTCTTGAATGGTTAGTGGACTGGACATCTGATTTACCTTACGTCTATGTATTTGCAATAGGATAAGATAAGATAAGATAAGATAGGATAGGATAGGATAGGATAGGATTAGATAGATAGATAGATAGATAGATAGATAGATAGATAGATAGATAGATAGATAGATAGATAGATAGATAGATACATACATACATACATACATACATACATACATACATATGTCATACACAAATAGCCCAAAGTGTGTGTTTTCCAGTAGGAGCTAGTGAAACTTAGTTGGTGTACCTGTATTGACCAGGCAAAGACAGAAGGGGTTTCTCCTTTGGAAGCTCTCATTGAGATTATGGCTGCAATCCTAAAGACATTTTCCTGGGAGTAAGACCCATTGAACACAAAGGGACTTACTTTTGAGTAGACATGGTTAGGATTGAGCTCTATGACTAAACTGATTTTGTAAAAATATAAATTTTAATGTTAATACATTAATTTTACTTTTTCTTTTTCCCTAGTGGTGGACCTTTAGCCATAGTGGTAGGTACGGGGCCCAACAGGGAGCAATTGGTCCAATTGACTTAAAGCTAGCCCTGGCTCTATGATACTAAGTCTCACGGATCTATCTATCTATCTATCTATCTATCTATCTATCTATCTATCTATCTATCTATCTATCTATCTATCTATCTATCTGTCTGTCTATCTATCTATCTATCTATCCATCCATCTATCCATCTATCTATCTATCTATCTATCTATCTATCTATCTATCTATCTATCTATCTATCTATAGTATTTATATACCACTGTTCGACTAAAAAGTTCACAAAGCGGTTTACAAAGAAAATGAAAAAAATTAATAACTAATTAATAGCTAATGGGTCAGAAATGAACGCTAACCCCAAACATTCCTTCCTAAACTTCATGAAAAGAGGGCAATACATATAAGTGAAACTCCCAAAACATATACAGGAGGTGAAACTCACAGAAGCCACACAACAATAAATCACAATTAAAGATCCCATATGCTGCAATGTATGGCCGACAATCAGGAGAAATCTTCTTTCCCAAACGTCCTGCATCTGTGAATGTTCAAGTGACAGTGTTTTGCCTTGGATTAATCAGGGGAATAAAATATGCTGCAACTTCTGCCCACACAGCCCTTTGCTCCTGTGGCAGCGATGACTCCATCAGACACCATAGCTTTATTGCAACGCAATTTATTCCAAAAGAGGGCTTTGAATATTTAGCAGAGCTCCAGGCTAGCGCTTCTGTTGTGAGTTAGGTTTCCTTGTCTTCCAGGAAGCCCTTGACAAAGGTCACAAACAATTTGCTCATTCCTCTTATTAAAATCAAGATGGAAAGCACTGATGATAGCTCTGCCCAGCAGCTAACTCCATCATCTGTAGCCTTTCCAACATATGCTCGGGAGATAATGAAAAATATAGCATTAAATACAGTGGCAGATTGAATCTTGTTTCAGGGTAAATATAGTACGTAATTTTTTTTCCTCCTCATTTCCTCAGAACCTGTTTAGCATGACATTGTTAATATCACAGTTGAGACATGGCAAACTCATTGCATAATGTACTATGTTCCAGGCCAGCCTGCGCATAAATGTGAGCAACGGCAAAATGGGGACATTAGTCAGGCAATCTTAAATCATGGACTGCTGCAAGCCTGGCTTCTTTCTACAGTCCCCCCCCCCCCCACCCCCAGTAGACCTTCAAAGAACTTTGCTGGATTCCATCAAATTACTTCCATTCACCTTTCAGCCTGGTTCATGGTTGAACATCATTTGGTGGGGATTTCTGACATCCATATTAAACAGTCATACTGTTTTATTCATGCCAGTCCCAGAAATGTATGTTGTTCCTAAAAAAATGAGAAAAATGTAATACGTTACTTACGTGGAGGCAACATTCCTAGTTCATGGTTTTCGACATAGCAGATTCTGCAGGCAAATTCTAGAATCCATACTCAACGTAGGGTAGGAAAGGATTCAAGTATGGACTCTGGAAAGAATCCAGAACCAGTCCAATCCACCACCAGTCTGTCGAACGCAGCCCCGTCAATGGAGGGATGCACTTCATATAACAGTACAGGGCAATCAGTGGTAAGTAAGAATATATAAGCTTGGAAGAGTCATAGAGCTCAATCCTAACCATGTCTACTCAAAAGCAAGCCCAATTGTGTTCAATGGGTCTTACTCCCAGGAAAGTGTCTTTAGGATTGCAAACATAGTTGGCAGAAGAACAATTTTCTCTTAGGCTACAATCCTAAAGACACTTTCCTGGTAAGGAATGAGTAAAACCCATTGCTTACTGGGCAAGAGACACTCTTTCAAAGAGACACTCCTTCAAGACACTCTTTTAAGAGCCATTGCTTACTGGGCAAGAGACACTCACTCTTTTCTTTGGCAGGGGGAGAGTAACTGGCCCTACACACCCCAGCAATGTATGTTCTAGTGGCTTCTGCTGGTTTTTATTTTTGCACTTTAGATTGTGAGCCCTTTTGGGACAGGGACCCATTAGCTATTAATTAGCTATTAATTTTTTTCATTTTCTTGTAAACCACTTTGTGAACTTTTCAGTTGAAAAGTGGTATATAAATACTGTAGATAGATAGATAGATAGATAGATAGATAGATAGATAGATAGATAGATAGATAGATAGATAGATAGATAGATAAAGGGGCTTACTTTTGAGTAGACATGGTTAGGATTGTGCTCTTTGGGTCTTATTTATCCCAATAGGCAATCTGATTGCCATTGGGGATGCAATCCATGCTGAGAAGTTAGTCCCATTGTGTTCTATGGGACTGTCATGCCTGCCACTGTCCGTCTCACTCACCAACTCGACCTCTATCTCCTCCCGGTCCTCCGTGGTCATCTTCAACCCTTAATTTGACCAACCTTCTTGAAGAACGACAAGTAGTCAGGTGAGTAACTTTCAACAAGGTTCTTTCTTTAACTCTTATACAGAGGCACATAAGCGTAATGGTTACAGTTCTGTCTCTTTCTTACAGGTTGCAACTACTCAAGAACAATGTATGGAACACCAGGAACTTCACCCTTCAACATTCAGGTGAGTATTCAGGTAGGTATCAAACATCTCCCTCCAAACTAACTCTCAGCTTTCTTTCCCTTGCAGGTTTATCAAAGGCTTCTTCCAGACCTGGATCCCCAGGCCTGGGCAAACTTCACCATGGACAGCAGCAGCTCTCCTCTTTCCTCTCCTCTGCCCCTCCTTCAACTGTTCTCTCTATATATCCCGACCTCCACCCCTCCCCATCTGGGTCTCTCCGTCCATTCTCCTTCCCATTGCGCAGGAGGTGCCCGGATTGGGTCGAGCAGATATCGATCTCCTGGGGTACATCCAGTGGTGGGCACCAGCAGGTTCGCACCTCCTCTATAGAACCGGTTCTTAACAAGAGATAGTACATATAAAGTTTTAAAATAGCCATTTAAAAGTGGCTGCCAGATGGACAGAGAACCGGTTCTTAATTTCTTTGAAGCCCATCACTGGGTACATCCCCGTTCTCTTGTTCATATACCGTCTGAGCAAATCCCAATAAGAGTCAGACCAAGTCTCCCTCTCTCCCTCGGCCGACGCCAGCACCTCCGCCCAGACCTCCCTCCTTCTGACAGGTTCGCTCATCAAGTCCTCCCGAGGCTCAGGGGCTCCTCCACAGGGACTTACTCCCAGGAAAGTGTGTATAGAATTGCAGCCTAAAGGTGCAGTCCCAATCAATTTAAGCCAGCATAACTCACCTGAGCTGTGGTGGGACGAGTGGTTAACCAGCAGACCAGGGTTCGAGACTCGGGTCCTACAAAATGGGGTGAGCTTTAGTCCAGGTGAATCTTAGTCCTGCCAACCAAGCAGTTCAAAAGCATATAAATGCAAGTAGATAGGTACCACCTCAGTGGGAAGATAAAAACGTTCTGTGCGCCTTTGTAAGTCATGCCGACCCCATGACCATGGAAGTGTCTGAGTTGACAAGACACTTCATGTTAATCCAAGGTTAAGTCGCACGAACAGGCCAACGATGGTTGAGGCCAAGCAAGAGTCTCAGATTGTCTTCCTCTGCCATCTACAGCCCATCTTCCTCTGCCATCTACAGCCCATCTACAACCCATTTAAAACTTCTCTCCATGCCAAAAGCTGGGCTCAGAGTTGCATGACTGCTGCTAATTTTGCTGGGTCTCACATCCATCCATCCATCCATCCATCAATAAATCAATATTCAACAGTATTTCTGTACCGTTTTTCAACAAAGGTTCACAAAGCGATTTACAGAGAAATATCGCAAAGCTATATAGCCACTTGTGTTTATTACCACTATAACTATTTTGAGGCCAAAGGACATAAACTGAGAATGAAGACCACTGCTGATCCCAATTAATGGGCAGTGATGGAATTAATTCAGTGGACGAATGAATTGATGAAATGATGGCCAATGATAGTCGGTTGTGTTATGACATCACTGAGGGAAATTACACCAATGGAACAGAACAGGGTCCCCAAAAGGCCCCATCAAATATGATTAGATTTGTTACAGTATTTTTATTATAAATATAGGACAGTGTTTCATTTAACAGTTTATTGTAATGAAAAATGTAACAGAAATCCATTGTGGTAAAAAGTAGTGCAATTAGGTAAACATCATAACATAAACCCATTGCAATATTATTATTATTGTTGTCTTATAATTCATTGTTTAATGCACTAAAATTAAATTTTGCTTTGCAGCTGTATATTACAATTGCCAGGAAACTTTTTTTTATTTCAAGCCTTTTAAATTCAGGGTGCACATTAGATTCAGTGGTGCATTAGATTTGAGTAAGTATGGGAATTTTGGAGGTGTTCCAAATAAGATTGTGCAACTCTGTCCTTTCATATAATGATTTTTGGGGAAAAGCTTGCAAACAGCTTCATTTTGAGATATAGGAACCTCTGGGGATGCTATTTTCTCTCTTTCTCCTCCCCCCCCCCCCCACCCAAATGCTCATTCACTACAGTTCTAGTCTTGCTATTGTGACCTCGGACATATTTTTCAGACTTGGCAATGATAATCAGGCCAGAGCAGTGTGCCAGAGGTGATCTGCACATCTTTGCCCTAAATCAAATGCGCATATTTTATGCAAGCCCCGATTGCCGACAGATCTTCACCCAGGCCGTGGTAAAGCAAAAGGCCAGCTGAGCAGACTAGGAATCAGCTGCTGCAACCTCTGCTGAGGACCTCACAGGTGTTGATGTCTAACCTGCGAACCTCAAAGAGGGAGACAGAATTATATCTGCAGCCTGATTAAACCTCACTCCCGATGCACTGAAATGCTGAACTGCTTCTAGCTACTCACTTCTACAATGCATATGCTTAGTCTGTAATGTAGGGTTGCCATATGTTCCGAGAAACAGGGACAATCCTGATTTGGGGGGATTGTGTCCATATACTGGCAAATGGGACAGAGGATCCTGATCATAATTAATTTTGATAGATGTGTACCCCAACTTTGGGCCCTATGAGCATATGTCCTACTCAAATAAGTCCTCCATAGGGCCCAATTCGGAACAGTGGTGAGGATAATTAGTTGTGTAAGCTTCATGCATTCAAGGGAAGTGGACAACCTCAGGTCTATCCATTCATGTAAGAAACTGAGTTATTTTGCCTTAGAAATTTTTTTTCCTGGAAAATCATTTTCAATCATTTTCCTGGAAAATAGATTGGCTCCGAACCAATCAAAAATGTGCCAAAAGATGTGTTCACACATTTTTAATGGGAATGTGAAAAGGGAGCATCTTTCCTGGACATTTTCACACCAGAACTGGCCAATATCTGAGGTAGCCTGCCAGAGATTCTGCCCCCCAACCTAGTGAGCTTCTGCGCCATCAAAACTCTAGTCATTGGTCTCCTCTTCAGCTCTGATCCCTTCATTTTACAATCTAGGGCAGAGATTTTCTACTGGTGTGCCACAGATAGTCCTCAGGTGTGCTATGGGAATTTGGGGAATTAATTTTAATTAATTGACATTAATTAATAGGAAAATTGGGGGATTTAAACAACCTGGTGTGCCTTGTCAATGATAAAAACAACTCATGGTGTGCCAACTTATGGGCCAGCTGTACATAATACTGAAAAGTCACTTGCTGACTGACTCACTCATTGACTGACATCAATTTTTTTATTTTTTTATTTTTATTTTAATCAATTTATATCCCGCCTTTCCTCCCCCGCAAGGGGGAGCCCAAGGAAGCTGACAACAGGGAATAAAACATCATTAAAAAATAGTTCATAAATAAAACACCATTAAAATATAATTAAAATACAATTAAATTGAATTAAAAAATGCAGATTAAAATATTTGTTAAAAACAGTAAAAAACAAGAAAAACAACTGTCCCCCCACCTCTGCCCCATTTAAAATGCTTTTTTAAAATAGAAGGTTTTAAGGCTCCGCCTGAAGCTCTGTACTGAGGGAGCTTTTCTCAGTTCAATGGGGAGGGAGTTCCAAAGCCGGGGTGCTACCACCGAGAAGGCCCTATCGCTGGCCGCCACACCTCTCACATCTTAAGTGGCGGCACAGTCAGTAGGGCCCCCTCAGATGACCTTAGGTGATGGGTCGGATTGTACAGAAGAAGGCGGTCCATCAGATACCCTGGACCCGAGCCGTTTAGGGCTTTAAAGGTCAGGACCAGCACTTTGAATTCAGCCCGGAAACGAATGGGCAGCCAGTGTAGTCGCTGAAGCAGTGGCCCAACAGAGTCGAACCGACGAGCCCCAGCGACCACACGGGCCGCCGCATTCTGGACTAATTGCAGCTTCCGGACCGTCTTCAGAGGCAGCCCCACGTAGAGCGTGTTACAATAATCTAGTCTCGATGTCACTAGGGCATGGGTCACCGTGGCCAGATACGAGTGACTCAGGTATGGTTGCAGCTGGCAGATCAGCTGAAGCTGAGCAAAGGCTCCCCTGGCCACAGCCGCCACAGCGAATCCAGGAGAACCCCCAAATTGCGAACCTGCTCCTTCAGAGGGAGTGCAACCCCATCCAGAACAGGATGATATTCCAATACCCGAGTAGAGACCTTCCAGACCAGGAGAATTTCTGTCTTATCAGGATTTAATCTCAGCTTGTTCACCCTCATCCAGTCCCCCACTGCCTCCAGACAACGATACAGGACTTCAACTGCCTCCTTGGACTCAGGAGGAAAGGAGAGATAGAGCTGGGTGTCATCGGCGTACTGATGACACCTCCCTCCAAACCTCCGGATGACCTCTCCCAGCAGCTTCATGTAGATGTTAAATAGCATGGGGGATAGAATGGAACCTTGTGGCACCCCGCACTGAAGAGGCCAGGGTGCCGAGCAAGCATCCCCCAGCACCACCTTCTGGGACCGGTCAGCCAGGAAGGAGTGGAACCACTGCAAAACAGTGCCTCCAATCCCCAACCCGGCCAGTCGACCCAGAAGGACACCATCATCGATGGTGTCGAAGGCCGCTGAGAGGTCCAGCAGGACCAACAGGGATGCACTCTCCCTGTCCATTCCCCGGCGTAGGTCATCCACCAAGGCGACATCATCAACACCCAGCCAAAACCACTCGGCCTAGAATCATGAACTTTGGGGAGGTTGCTCCTTCTGTGGTGAAGGCACCCACTTAGAACCAGTTTTCAGAGGTTCCAGCCGGAAGGGTCTGAAAAGGGGCGCAACGCATTTTCCTCCCTATACTTTACATTGAAAAATCCCTGACAGATCCTGCCCCAACCCCTGGACCTACAAGCATGAAATTTGGGGAGGGTGTTCCCTGTGTGATATCAACACCCACCAAGAACTGATGTTGAGAAATTTAACCCTTAAGGGGGTGAAAAAGGAAGCAACTTGTTTTTGTCCTATGCTTAACATTGAAGACTGACTGATCACCATCCAGCCAATTTGGTGTGCGGTGCCTGATGGTCTGGGAGGGAAGGTGCACAGGGGGATTGGTATGCATGGAGAGATGTTGTGCATGAAGGGGGTCGATGTACATGGGGGGATATTGCACATGGGGAAATGATGAGTAGGAGCAATGACACGCATCAGGGTTGCTGAGCATCAGGATTGTTGCACATGCGGGATGTTGCACATGGACAGATGATACATATGGAGTGATGTTGCACATGGGGTTTGTTGTGCATGGGAGTTTATGAACATGAGGATGTTGTGCATGGTGGAATGTTGCACATGAGGGTTGATGCACAAGGGGGATATTGCACATGGAAGGTTAATATGCAGGAGGGGATGTTGTGCATGGGGGGATGTTGTGCCTGTAAGGTTGACGTGCACGAGGCAGTTGATGCGCAGTAGAATGTTGATATGCAATGAGGATTTTGTGCAAAGGGAGGGTGGCATAGGGGGTTTTTTCTCCCGCAACACGGGTACATTTCACTGGTATGTTTTATTTTTAACTGAAGTCTATTTTATACAACTGCTTATGTACGTATTTATAAATACAATTTTTTTAATGCATTTCTGCAGTGTTCATATGTCCTTTGCCACAGAAACACCCACAGGTCTTGAGTACATCATTTCACTACGCTATGCTAATGGTGCTGGTTTACCTCAGAAATTTCTTCAATACTTTTTGTAGCATTCCATTACACTCTGATAATGGTGTTTTATTTACCTCAAAAACTTCAGTACTTTTTGTAGTATTCCACTACACTCCGCTATTGGTGCTTTTACCTCAGAAACGTCTTCAGTACTTTTTGTAGCATTCACTACGCACTGCAAATGGTGCTTGATTTACCTCAGAAACTTCTTCAGTACTTTTTGTAGCATTCCACTACACTCGGGTAATGGTGTTTTATTTACCTCAGAAACTTCAATACTTTTTGTAGTATTCCACTATACTCTGCTAATGGTGCTTTTACCTCAGAAACGTCTTCAGTACTTTTTGTAGCATTCACTACGCACTGCAAATAGTGCTTGATTTACCTCAGAAACTTCTTCAATGCTTTTGGACTGTGAAATACAAAATGTGCTATTTTTATTTTTTATCTTTTGTTCTGATCTAGGGACTTATCTCTGTGAGAAATGGTTTTTGGGGATGTCAAAGGATTGAGCTGAATCAACACTCCAGGGAGCTTTTAGGGCACCCTGCCAAACCGTTCAGGTCAGTTCAATGGCACAGATTTTTGAACAACGCCATGCGACTGCCAGCCTTCCAACAAGAATACGTCTCCTCCCCGGCTGATCGTAATGCCAGCATTTGCAAAAATTCAGCACAAGCAGCTGAAGCCGCGATATTTACCTAAGCGCGGCCAACAGATTGCTCCCGACTTGCTTGCTCTCCCGCTGGGTCATTTTTTTAACAACTTAGTTGCTAAATGTTCATTTGAGCACTTCACCCAAAGCGACTGCTCTTAATTTCACTGGACAACTAATTATTGCCAGGATGAACCAATAAAATATGGAACAAAGTTTGAAACTGACAGAGCTGGTAAGTTCCAAGTCTAACCTTACCCCAGATATGCCAGAAACTATAAATTTCAAAAACAACAGTAGAGTCTTTCTTAAAAGCCGTTGTGTCGGAAGCTAATGAATATCACTTTTTCCTCGACTGCCCAATGCTATCAAGAGTCAATATATAAAGTGTTTTAAATTAAGTCAGTCTCTGGCTCCATCTAGACCAGAGATTTCTCCACCCTCCAAGGCTTTAGGCCAACAATTCTGAACCAGTGTGCCGTGGATGGTTCACAGAGGTGCCGCAAGAATTTGGGGGTGGCAATTGGTATAACAACAGTATGTTGTGACTTGACAATGGTAAAAAAAACAACACCGATGGTGTGCCGTGACAATTTTAGCAACTTGTCAGTGGGCCATAAGATGCAAAAGGTTGCAAATTGCTGCTTTGGGCACAAATGAATGGTGGGATAAATGGTGGCCATAATTTGTAGGGTTGAAACTGAAATTTTTAAATTCTGCCCAACTATGATGTCCAAATTTAATCTGGAAATTTATTATCTGAATTCCAGAATCAGTTCAATGGCATAACTGACCATTGTTGCAACATGACTGAATATGGCAGCGATTCCATGGGGTTGATTCAACGCAAATCACACAAAAATGCTTGTTTGGATAACACAAGTCAACTTGTGGTTATCACTGACTGACTCAACTTACGACTCGGGACCAATGACTCTAATAATTAGTCTAAACATGAAGTGAGTCCCTATCTCACATCCTCTGTGTGTGTGTGTGTGCGTGCGTTCGTGCGTGCATGCATATGCATGTACGTGTGCATGCATGTTTGTGTTGATATCCAGTTGGATATTAGGAAAAAAATTCCTGATGGTGAGGGTGGTTCGGCAGTGGAACAGATTGCCGAAGGAGGTGGTGGACTGTCCCTCACTGGGGGTCTTCAAGCAGAGGCTCCACCAGCACCAGTCAGAGATGCTCTAGGAGGATTTCCTGCTACAGGCAGGGGTTGGACTAGATGACCTACTAGGATTCTATGATTCTCTTCCCCCTCCCTTCTGTGTCATGCTAAAGATTTTGGGTGCAATCCAGAGTTAGGGCCCTGAGAATGGCTTAGCTGGGCTGCCCCAAGTAGGCTGTGTCCAGAACAGTAAGTTGGCCTGAATCCAGAGAGTTAGGAAGCCTGGGCTGCCTTAGCAGCTCCATTGCACACTCAGTAGGCACCAAGTAAGTGGAACCTGGGGAGGGTTTGCTCCCGAGAAGACCCACCTCAGATCACACTGAACAAAGAACAACTGTGGTGCCTGTCATATAAGCAAGCCCACGAGTCCCTGACAACCAGTCACAGCTGTAGCATGAGAAGGCAGTACCTGTAGTGGAGGCGGATGCAAGGGGATTGCTCGGAGTTGTCTTGTATCCAGAGGTTAGTGGGTTGATGTAGTTGTGCCGTATCCTGAGGTTGAGAGACAGGGGTTGCAGACAGGGCTAGCCAAGAACTTAGATTGTTTTGTCAACACTGCCATTCTTCCTCTGGCTTATCATAGACTCCTATGGTTCTACTCAGATTTATAGCTGCTCCTGAGGTGGTATAACTTTGAGGAGCTGGAAGAGGGCATTTCTGCCCTTGAAACAGGTTCTGGATACAGCGTAACTGCTCTGTTCTAGGCCATGCTGATCATGCCCTCAACAAGCCTCTCCTGAACTGCAGCGGCTGGCACAGCTAGGGCAGCCCAGGTCCATCTGTCTTGGGGCAGCCTATGTTGACTTACGCTGCCCCAAGCCTTTCTAGTATAACTGGGTAGCCCATCTTGGAACTGGGCCACCCCACTGATAGATAGAGTAGCCCAAGTGCACTTCAGGATTGCAGCCTTCATGGGTGGTCCAGAAGTTGGCTCTCAGATCCATGGCAGCAGCTGTGTTGGGAAGGTAGGTTTGATCCAGTAGGCAGGAGCTGGAAGTTGAGGGAAAGAGGAGGACTGAAAGGGAGTATTTTGGGCTGTATGAGGCTAGGGGAAGGGACTAAAGGTGGAGGGCATTCAGAAAACGGAGGCGAGAAAGCCATCAGAACAAATGGCTTAAATTTTTTCCTAGGCAATGGTTAGACAGATAAAGAGGATGTGAACAAAACAGAGGGGTTTGCAATAAGAAGGAACTGAACTCACAATGAGAACTTTTTCAAGTCAAGTCATAACAGGCGCATGTTATGTGCTAGTGCCAATACTAGGGCCCTGTAGGGTTTGGCCCAAAGGAATGCGCCCTTAGGTTCAGTGATGATCTTTCAAAAAAGACTAATGACAAACTGCTGAAAACACAGTTTTCTGCTATTCTTTCTATTGTTTCTGCTCCCCTGTTGATTTATTTACCCCCAAATGCAGAGCAACGACAGAAGCATGTAAGAGACTTTACGTGCACCCACAGTTACTGCACCACCTCGTGAAAACCTATGGGAAATTCATATTGGAATCCAGAGTAATTTGTTCTTACACCAGAGAAAGGATTCCCCGTCGTGACTCTGGATTTTGCCCTTAGACTGTAAGCCTGAGGGATGGATGTTGTTGTTCATTGTTCTTGTTCTCAAGTAAGTAAGTAAGTAAGTAAGTATGTAAGTACGTACGTACGTACGTAAGTAAGTAAGTAAGTAAGTAAGTAAGTAAGTACATAAATAAATAAATAAATAAATAAATGAATGAATGAATGAATGAATGAATGAATGAATGAATAAATAAATAAATAAATAAATAAATAAATAAATGATACTCTTTAGAAAAAACTGTTGAAATTTTCCAGGCTCAGATCCAGAAAGGGGTTTGATAGGAGAAAGCTACCATCGCAAGCCCCTGAATTTTACTCCTGTTCAGAGAATTCCCACTTAATCCCTACATCACCCAAACCTCGAAGGGGTTGTGATGCAAATGGCAGGTTTAAAATATTTTAATTAAAAATAATAACATCATCTATCATCCATTTCAGATCCATTTTCCCTTTTCCTTCCTTCGATTGTTGCTGCTTCTGGAAGTCAATGAAGAATATTTTGCTGCTAATCTGTCCTTAGGAAACAGTAATTTCCTATTTGCTGCTTACGCAGTAAATCTCCCTTTCCCTGGCTCCCTCTTCTGCAATCCCACTGTCGGAATAAAAAAAAATCTATCCATCCTACAAAGCATGTGTTTATCTCTTTATTTTTAAATATTATGGTTTCCCAACATCTGTCTTTGCAGGGTATAATCTTACTGATGAAATATTTAATGTTTTCCTTCAGCCCCTGTCAATATGTCTCTGTGTTATCAGCTTAGCAGATGGAGGACCAAAAGAACGGCTCTAACCTCAGCTTACCTGAATGTTTCCATTGCAAGTATGGACTTATTTAGTTCGCAGCAAGAAGCAGCGTAATTTCTTGTGACATGGCTTCATTATTTTCCACTCCTTCCATTTTGCCTGCTTAAATAATGATCATATTGAGGTGGTGTCCTTTCATCTGGAGATTGCAGGGCCCTATTATCAAGCTATGAGCCCAGACAGACCTCATTCCCCCAAGGCATGGTTTCTCATTTCTACCATCCTCCCACTAGTAAAGAAAAATACTTAGTACCCTTTAATAAAAGTGAGAGAAAATTATTTTAATTTTTTTTTATTTTTGGTGGATTTCAGCATTTTCCAAAGTGAGAAGGGCAGGAAGTGATGCTGTGTGTTTTTATTCAAAAAGTAAATTATAAATTATATTTGCTTTAAAAGTGTTGCAGGAAAGTGATATAGGTAAGCCACAGATGTAGCCACAGTCATTATCTGGGCACCCCTCCTATTATCCCTACAATCCAGAGTAACTACGGGAGCACGTAAGAGACATTACATGTACTCGTACTTACTGCACCACCTAGTGAAAACCTATGGGAAATTCATACTGCAATCCAGAGCAAATTGTTCTTACACCGGAGCAAGGACTCCCTGTAGTTACTCTGGATTGTGCTCTATGTAATAAATAAAAACAAAATAAAAAGACTTCATTTTTTTTCTTTTACAAAAACCAGAAGTGCAGAAATTAGTATTAAATATGGGACCAAAAAAATCCACGCAGGATTGGTCCCATATTAAATATGGGACCAAAAAAATCCACGCAGAGGAGGGCTTTTTTTCTGCGGGTACTCAGTGGTACGCAGTACCAGCACCTTTTTCCACCTGCCCCCAATAGCTAATTAATAATTAGTCATATGGGGTGACCTATGTTGAGTGTTGGCACCTTTTTCACAGAAAAAAAGCCCCCTATTTTATTGATTTTCAGTCACCTTGGGTACCTTTTGGGGAGAAAGGCGGAATGCAAATATAATAAATAAATACATAAAATAAATATCATATTCTGGACAGAAAGGAGGATACAGAATCCATCTTTCTGTTGTCCCTCCTTCTCTCCTTTGCAGCAGGGAATTGCTGCTTTAATCATAAAAATGAGACTGTAATCTTGAAGAAATCATCTTGACCAGTATTTAATGACTAGTCTGGTAGTTAACAGCCTGAGGCATTGCCCACAGCTATTAAAGCTCAGAAGGGGAAAAATGGTCATTAACTGGACTCAGCCGAGACAAGGTTTTTTGAGGAGAGGAAGAAAACTGTATCAAATGCTCCACCTCTTTGTACAATATCAGGAAGCAATTCCTAAAAAGCTTGGGACACAATCCTATCCAACTTATACAGATGCTGCCCTGAGGTAGGGGAAGAATGGTCGAATCCTACTAAACTCCCTGAATGGTGATCCATCAGAGCCCCAGCATTTGCTGTTGGTCAACTTGGATCTGTACCAGCTCTGTAGATGGCACAAGTACAGGTTCACATATGCAGACAAATCAGGTCTGGAAGGGGATTGGATTCCCACTGCCATACCCAAACTGCCCCATTCCACGTTCCTCCACCCTAGTCCATCTCATGCACCAGATTAACCTGCTTCAGCAGGCCTTCAGAGGTCCACCAGTGCATGAGGAAGGCTCTGGTCTTCCCACTGATGCACTTGGGTCATGCACTGGGTTCCATTCCTCATAGTTGCTTTTTCATAGGTGTTGGTGGAATGTGTGTTCCATGGGCACAGCACCCCAACAGGATCAGGGGGAAATGTTCCCTTACCTTCAAAAGGCTTCCACAACTGCCAGTCCACTACAGGATACAGAAGACTCCCCATTGGCATGGCTTCATCAGCGCTAGTACACTGAATAGATTCTTTAATTATCAAGGAGAGCGTTCCATGTGGTTGCCAACAGATCAGAATTAATTGGCCTACTTTGGGGCAGGATGACCATATAGAATGGAGGACAGAGTGCCTGTACCTTTAACCATTGCATAGAAGAGGGAATTGAGGCAGGCGCTGCGTTTTAAACCCTTCTATGTGGAGCTAAACCTGCCTCAGTTCCCTCTTCTATGCAATGGTTAACAGTACAGGCACTCTGTCCTCCATTCTATATGGTCACCCTGCTCCCAAAGTATAGAAAGAAGTTCTATATGGTCACCCTGGGGGCCTCTCAGAAATCACTAAGTGCAGTTTTGCACAGTATGCAAAACTTAATGGTTTAATGGTTACCTTACCTTAATGGTTACCTTAAGGGGTTTTTTATTTAACCTGTGGCAATCACAATGTGCTAGGAGCTTCTTTGTGAGTTCACGCAGCTGAGAAGTGTAGATCAGGGGTCTCCAAACTTTTAACTTCAGGGCCCCTGGATCTTTAAAGGAGGAAATTTTAGCAGATGCAGCTTCTCATCTCACAGATCTCACAGATCACAAGCTGAAATTCCCTCCCCTAAACACTTGTTAACCCTGTTACATATATATATATATATATATATATATATATATATATATATATATATATATATATATATATATATATATATATAAAGCTGTATAGGTTTTTCTTTTAAAATTGTGTGTGTTTTGATTTGTTTAAATGGATATTTGTATATTTTTGTTGTATTATGAGAGAGAGCACCTCATTTCATTGTCCTCATACCTTGAGTACAATGACAATAAATTTATCTTTATCTTTATCTTATCTTACATCTGGCCAAATTCTTCCCCAAGGAAGAAGATAAAGTGATATCAGTGCCAAAAGAATACTATAACAGGAGTCTTGTGTTAAAGGCCTGACCTACTCCATCGTTCCTCTCCATCCACTATAGGCATATTCTTGGCATCCACTATAGGCATTTCCACTATAGGTATATTCTTGGGGTTTCACCATGGTGCATTTTATTTACTGGTCTTCCTCAATGTGATCCCTGAATGACTGAGACTGGCTAGCATAGCATGAGGATTTTTTGACTGTCGTTCTATTTATTTAGTTCAGTTTTAGTTCTCTTTAGGTTGATGTGTAAATACAAAAGAATATTAGAGGTGGAGGAACCATTGTACAAATAATTGAACCTAACACATTGGTTGATTTATGGGAAACCAAATCCTTGATATGTACTAATATGATTTGCAGGGCATTTTCCCATTATGATTTGGTTTATCATTTTATCCACATAAAGGTCAATTCCGTGAGATTTCCAGTGAAATAATTCAAAAGCAACAAAGGGGCTGGTGCGGGGGTTGGGTTGAAGTTGTGACAAAAACCCCTCCAGAGAGTGGGGACATAATGAAGATTATACTTCAATATTGGGATTATGATGTTAGTTCTTGATTTCAATAAAAGTGGATAGAGATCTTTTATATCAGAGACACAGCTAAGCTATAAGGACGGAGTAATCTCCTGGGAATTATGCACCAGAAACTCAACATCATTTTTATTGGATGGCTGATGAAGTGGAAAACTCCAGGATAGCCTAGCTTTAATTTGTAATCTTAATTTTAATATAAATCGGTGGGGGCGGTTAGAGGAAAGGATAAGGAAGGGACTTTTCTAGCCTGGTAACACGGAAACAGTGCAAGAGGGGAGGGAGGTGGCCATTGCATATGTAGGGTGAATGATTTTCTCTCTCTCCCCCCATCTACCCATCTGTCCCCTGTCTTTGGATCTATCTGTCATTCCCCCATTAAAAAAAACAAGGTTTAACAGCCACACAAGCACCAGAAGAGATAATGTTAAAACAATTTTTCTCCTCCACCTCCCAGGCAGATGACCTACAATAAATCTCCTTAAAAGCAATCATTTTCTTTAATACAGATGACTTCAGCTCAACCAACAGCAGATTGCTCCTTGGGTACGGCAGTGTGAAGACAGACCGGACATGTAAGTCAATCACCTTGGGATTAACTTCCTCCCCTCTCCCATTGATTTGACTGGGCAGCAGACAGTGGGTGGCAGGGGCATAGTACATCATCTGTTAAATGTAAGGTATGGTAAGGTGAGGGTAAGATGTGGTATATCTTGGGGAGTGAACACAACGATATCTATTTCACTATAGCAAAACAAATCTATTTCGCCATAGCAAGTCCCTCCCCAAGAAACAGTAGGAATACATTGGTAACAGAGATGCTACTCTAGGTTCTGCTGTTGTGTCTCCCTGCAACAGCCTCCACCACCACCCTAGGGGTGGAAACAATGGTTTGTAAGCATTTGCACTCATTGCTCATGAAGCCCTCTGGACCAAGCATGGTAGTGTTTCTGCATTCTTGGCATGATGCATTTTTCTTATTTCTTTTCCGAATCCTTCTTACGTTTAACCCACCTTTACTGTGAAATTTGGACCAAAGGACTGCCTTCTGCCACATGTGGCATTTCATACCTGCAGGGTGACCATATAGAAAGCCATATAGAAAGCATTCCATAGAAGAGGGAATTTAGCCAGGTGCTGCTTTTTAAACCCTCCTATGAGGCCAATCCTAAGCATGTCAGAATTAAGTCCCATTATAGTCAATGGGGCTTACGCCAAGGTAAGCCTGGTTAGGAGTGCAGCATATGTTGGGTTAAACCTGCCTAAATTCCCTCTTCTATGCAATGCTTAATGGTCGAGGCACTCTGTCCTCCATTCTATATGGTCTATTCTGTCCTCCATACTGTATGGTCACCCTGCATACACTTTGTTTTGCACCATAAGCCCCTGCTGCAGGGGATGTCACTGAAGAAGTTTTAGTAGATGATTCCTAGGACTTCCTCTATAATTGAGCCTTCATTGAAACCCACCAGGTTTCAGCCTTCAGCCCCCTAAACTTCAGCCTAATCCAATCTTGATGTTATTGTACTCTGATTTGCTGGACATAGAATGAATGAATGAATGAATGAATGAATGAATGAATGAATCCATCAGTCAATCAATCAATCAATCAGTCTCAGAATCCTATAATCCTAGAGTTGGAAGGGATCCAGTAGGTCATCTAGTCCAACCCCCTGCCTATAGCAGGAAATCCTCCTACAGCATCGCTGACAGATGAATGAAAATGAATGAATGAATGAATGAATGAGTGAGTGAGTGAATGAATGAATGAATGAATGAATGAATGAATGAATGAATGAATGAATGAATGAGGCATGGAGGTTGGATATAGAGATACATCATACATACACCCGGGTGTCCAGAAACATTTTTCCTCCCAGAAGACCTTGGAATAGAGAGAACAGATTATCTGCCCCAGTATCCTCGCTCTCTGCACAATCATGGATACTTTATGGTGTATCTCAGTTTTATGTATGGTAAGGCAAAATCCATCCTATCAGAAGTTTCAATCACCTTTTAAGAGGGCATTTGTCTGTCCTGATTTTATTTAGTCTTTCCCACAGAGGTCCTCCATTTTGTCATAACCCCCTGAATGGGAACATAAAAAAGGAGATGCTTACCCACGTCCTTCTCTTCATAGTAACATGAAGACTGAAATAGACCAATGCTATCGCAATCCATCAAAAAAAGACCTCTTATCTTCTAAACAGTTGTGTCTGACTGGATTTATTGGTATGAAAGAAGAGGAGTAAAGCAGAGTTTACATAAATAACATGGAGTAGAGGCACTATCAGGAATGACTAAGTGCTCTGGAGTTGACACATTAAATCAATCCGAGAGACCCCTGTGAATGAGAAATGGGATGGCGATCACCTCAACAGCTCACATCACATCATAATATCCCTCTAGTTCATGATGAGGTAACAAAATACTCAAATGTTCAGTGGAACAGCTGCTTTCATAAGGACCGCAATAATGAAAAGTACTCCCAGAATTCCTCAATACTTACATGGCATAACAAAATTTCCAGAGAGAAAATTAAAATGCCAAGAAGATTTATCCTTACCTATGCGGATAGCCTGTTGTCCAGAGCTTACAAACATAAACCATAGCAAAGAAAGAAAGAAAGAAAGAAAGAAAGAAAGAAAGAAAGAAAGAAAGAAAGAAAGAAAGAAAGAAAGAAAGAATGAATGAATGAATGAATGAATGAATGAATGAATGAATGGAGCAAGGAGATAATAAGTGACAGACTTTGATCTAATATAGAGCACAATCCAGAGCAACTACGGGAACACGTAAGAGACATTACGTGCACCCGTAGTTACTGTACCACCTAGTGAAAACCTATGGGAAATTCACATTGCAATCCAGAATAACTTGTTCTTACTTTGGAGCAAGGACTCCCTGTAGTTACTCTGGATTTTACCCATAGTCAGACATTTAAATAAATACTCCCCAAATCCTGAGTAACTACAGGAGCATGTATGAGACTTTACGTTCACCCATAGTTACTGCACCACCTAGTGAAAACCTATGGGAAATTCATATTTGTTCTTCCATAATTCATAAGTTGTTCTTACACCGGAGCAAGGACTCCCCATAGTTACTCTGGATTTTGCCCTACATTTTGTTATTAACCATAAGGGTGATTGAAACAAATCACTGTGTTCAGCCAGTGCTTAGCTTTCCAAGATGTGGTTACAGATTGCTGATTGAAGTATGCCATTTAGCAAACTGAATAAAAGAACTAATTTCTAAATACCTTTCTTATTACCATCCGCTTTTAACAGAGATGCTAAGGCTGAGTTCACACACTTGATGACTGCCGTATCAGAAGATTATTTGCATGTGTAAATGAGTCATCACAGATCTTTTATGTCGAGAAAATTTCCATATCAGTGATGTCACTCCAAAGGCGATGCTTCTGTGGGAGTAAAATAGCAACTAACCGCACAATCCAGAGTAACGAGAGCTCTTACGTCGACGTAAGAGACATTTAGGTCAACGCAGTTACGGCACCATCTAGTGGAAACCTATGGGAAATCAATACAGCAATCCAAAATTTTTCTTACGTTGACGTAAGAGCTCCTGTAGTTACTCTGGATTGTGCAGTTAGTTGCTATTTTACTGCCACAGAAGCATCGCATTTGGAGTGACATCACTGATATGGAAATTTTCTCGGCATGAAAGATCTGTGATGACTCATTTACACATGCAAATATTCTTCTGATATAGTTATATACTGTGATTTTAGGAAAATTATTTTAGTGTGGTGTTTTACTTAAGAGGATGGGTATAGTATTGATAAAACACTGCAAGAAAAAGCAGTCTTCTTTTATGATCTTTACCACGGTCTCAACAAAAGCGAATGCCGTGCATCACACGTACGCATAACACTGTCCATGGAGAATCTTGATAAAATTGTGCATCCAATTTTTGTACATAAAAATTACTTTTGAACAATTTTGTATATAATACAGAGGGGAGAAAATGTACAAATGAACAGAAGGAAAAGAAAGCTGCGGCAAAGCTATACGTGCTCCAATTCTGGAATTAATTTTAGAAATGTTCCTAGTTAAACAGGAATACATGGCAGCAAACCCACAGGTCAAGCCCTCTGAAGGGGGAATCCATCCATTCCTAATGGATTCTCTTCCTGCAATTTCACACTTGGCCATGTCTCCCCCTCCCTTCCCCAGTACTTGGAGATAAGCTTTTATGTGGTGCTTGTGGTCCATTCGGAGCACCTTTCCCACTGTCTCTTTCTAATCCTCCTATTTACTATCCTGAAGCTTCTTCGGTTTTGCTTATCCTTGTAAACCCCTAATCCCAAAAGATTTCTGCTAAGAGATAACAGATAAATAAACGGCTCGATTACCGCTCTTGGGAACATTGTCCTAATTTTGCACCTTATGCTCCAGCGAAATGTGAAGTAGAGATGTGTAAGCAGGAGATCCCAGAAGCTCCAGTCTGGTTTACACATGACACAGATTTCAGTAAAAATTTGATTTACCAAAAGCTTTAGCTGCTATTTCACAAGAAAAACAAAAGTCTTTGGAACTCCTCACCACAGGATGTCGTGATAGTTCCTGGCCTTAATGCCTTTACAAGGGGACCAGACAGATTTCTAGAGTCCTTCACATGTAGGCTTTCCATAATTCTCTTCCACAAAACGAGGACAGGACCCCCGTCAAATTTGCCAGAATGTGGCTGTGATGTCATGACTGGAAGTGATGTCACACCAAAAGCGACACTACAAATGACATCACTGTCACATCCCAGTACGTTTGACAGTGTCAGAGCCACCTCCATGTCTACTCTGAAGTAAGTCCCTTTGTATTCAATGAGACTTACTCCCAAGAAAGTGAGACTGCAATCCTATCCATACTTTCCTGAGAGTAAGCTCTATTGACTATAATGGAACTTACTTCTGAGTATATCGGCTTTAAAAACTTACTAGACAAATTAAACACACACACCTCTCACTCTCTCACACACTCAAATCTCGCACCACACACAAACCTCACTCACACATTCACCTACCTATCTCTTTCATACCACATCACACACACCTGTCTCACACACACCTATCATACATCACACACATACCTCTCTATCTCTCACACACAAACAAATCTATCTCTCACACAATACACATAGCTCATTCTCTCTCACACTCACACACACACCCCTCTCTTTCACACCACACAAACATACACCTCTCTCTCTCTCTCTCTCTCTCTCTCTCTCTCTCTCACACACACACACACACACACACACACACACACACACACACACACACAGCTCCTGCCTGGCATCGTGTTGGGGGGGATATCTATATTTGGCATCGTGTTGGGGAGAGGGGCTGGATTCCCACAAATCCAAGATTTGTAACCAGTTATATGGGACATATTCCCAGTCCCCCAAAACCAGGACCATCCTGGTTTTCCACAATGTATGGCAACCCTATTCATAAGTTAAAAGCCATAATGGGTGTGCGACCTCATGACTTTAGAAGTAGACCACCTCAGACTGCCAGGTGTAAGCCTGGGCACCATGTTGCAGGTCTCTTATTGTCTTGTGTGTTTTCTCACACTGCAATCCTAACCCCTGGTTAGTTTGGCACAAGTCCCATACTAGTCTGTGGGTGTTGCAAAAGTGCCATAAAGCACATCTGTGCCACTCTGGGAGAGGGGAGGTTGAGCCATTGGATAGACATGCGCCACCACCATGGGAATGGGGAAATGGGTATGTCGTGCTGGCCTAAATTGGTTAGGATTGCACCCTCTGAGGCATGTGGTTCCTGTCCTACAGGAAGCTGGACTCAATGGACCCTGGGCCTGATCCAACGAGGCTCTTCTCACATACTTAATGACAGTGAAACCAAATTTTCCACCAGAGCATATTGGACAAAACCTGATTATAATTAGGAAAAGCTGTCAACTGGGACATCTCTCCAAAAACCAGTTATTCTTGCTTGGAACTACAAGAGGAGGGCAACTTTAGCCACGTACAAGTTTCCAAAGGTCTCTCCCCAACCTCTGTACAATATATTTTTAATCAAGAAGCACAGGTTAATCCTGGCTTTTGAAATATATAATAATCCTACAACTGTGTTATACTTTCCAGATATTTCATTAAAAATATCTATATAATCTTGTAAAGCTACAGAGATTTCTGCTCAAAGTATAGCAGGTAAATCAAACCTGAAATGAACAGATTAAAAAAAAAAGGAAAGTTATTGTAATATTCCTTTTTGTTTAGCAAGACAGAAGCAGATTTTGCTGAAACTTGCTCTCTAATTCCCATCTGGAATGGCATCGCTCTGGGAACTGAACAGGTCTGTAGGAATGTCCTTTTTTAATGACATCTGTAAAGTGGAAAACCTACAAGGGCAGCACACTTAATCTGTCATTCAACAGCAGGTAGTCTGCATGCAATCATAGCAGAACTGATGAAAGTCAGAGACTCAGAGTATGTAAATGCTTTTATTTGATAAGATTGCTGCTTTATCCTCTATTTAACCTACCTTGTGCTCTTCCTTCCCACCCCAGTTGCATCCGGGGGAATGACTGTGTGTACATAAAGCATCGTGAGTTGGTCTGATTATGTGGTTTCTGTGGCCAGAACCATCTGAAAGAATACAAATATAGATTTCTAGCTGTATGGAGACCTGTATGGATACCTGAAGGACTGCCTTATTCCATATGAACCTGCCTTTGTGCTAAATTCATTACAGAATGCCTGCTTTGGGTTTTCCCCAATACCTACATCTAGGTTTGCTCAGTGTGGTTCCAAAATTTTAGTTCGGGATCTACTGAAGGATCACAAACTGATCTTTGGTGGATTTCCAAAGGGAGATAGAAAGATCCCATAACTGAAGCCTTTTCCCATAACTGAGGCCATAACTGATCCCATAAAATAGTCCTGATGCCATCCACAAATACTATAGCTGTATACTGTACTGTATCCAGTACTGTAACTGCCAATTATCCAGCAAAGAGCTGAGCTCCTGCAGTTTGTAAGATAGTTGGTAATTCCCCTACAAGGAGCTGCACTAAAGTACATTTATGCAGTAGTACCCTGTTCTCTCTTTCTTTAATAACTGACACAGATATAGTTGGATCGGGACCATGGTGCAACTGGGAAATGAAATTTTTCCACCACATTACTGTAATCTTAATCCAAATTGCTTTCTGGACTGGTGTCTTTGAGAGACAGGTTCCCCCAAATCCAGAGTAACTACGGGAGCATGTAAGAGACTTTAAGTGCACCCGTAGTTACTGCACCAACTTATGAAAACCTATGGGAAATTCATATTGGAATCCAGAATTGGAGTCCTTACACCGGAGCAAGGATTTCCCATAGTTACTCTGGATTTTGCCCGTAGTACAACAGGAAGCATCTTATAATATATATTTTTTTGTTACGAGGCACATTGAGTCAGTTCCTTGGGTTTACAAGAAGTTTTATCAGCTCCTTGTAAAACCCAGAAATTCTAGCAACATTTCGTTATGTCTTGGTTCTCTCTCTCTCTCTCTCTCTCTCTCTCTCTCTCTCTCTCTCTCTCTCTCACACACACACACACACACACACACACACACACACACACACACACACCCTAACAATTATTAATTTTTGTTCAGAAGCCTGTGGTGTTATGAAACCAGTGTTGTGTGAAATGCCTTGGAGCAGGCACATATTTCAAGTTTTCTATATTATATATTAATTACTTTTCTGTTTTCTCTAAATGAGAGAAAGGGAAGGGGGAATATATTTAAATGCTCTATTTCAGCAGCAAGAACCAAGAACATCTGCCAGTTTTGGATCAAGGCTGTTGTCTACCCCACAAATTTTGATTGGAATCTTCAAACCACTCTATCCACAGCAAGCAGGCCTCCGTCAGTCTTGAAAGACTATGGTTTCATGCTCAGCACTGCATACACTGCATGCGAAGCACGAAAGCTTGGGTTAGATTATTATGAAGGATAGGCTGTTACCCAAGCAGCAAATCCCCCCTCTGCACGCCACTGAATTAGTCCAATGGAAAGGCAGAGCCAATACGATTGGATCCAGCTGCGTCGCAGAGCTGGGCTAAGGACAGGAGCTCACCCTGTCTTGTGGGGCCAACCCAGGTCTTGAAGCCTGGCCTGCTGGTTAACAGGCACAGTGATTTAACCACTTGCGCCACCCACAGCCCAGTATCCACCTCAATGAGCTTGCATTGCGCATAGATTGCCAATGGAGGTGGTAGACTCTCCTTCACTGG
This sequence comes from Cryptoblepharus egeriae, assembly GCA_030015325.1. Taxonomy (NCBI): domain Eukaryota; kingdom Metazoa; phylum Chordata; class Lepidosauria; order Squamata; family Scincidae; genus Cryptoblepharus; species Cryptoblepharus egeriae. The sequence continues at coordinate 7,908,195 of JAREYC010000007.1, read as the reverse complement.
GGAACTTCAAGGAGAGATCAACCAGCACCAGTCAGAAATGCTCTAGGCATTTTTCCTGCTACAGGCAGAAGGTTGGACTAGATGACCTATTAGGCCCCTTCCAACTCTATTATTCTATGATTTTAAATGGGACTGTCTTCCACTTAGACCAACTGGTCTTGGTCCTCAAGGGATTCAGATTGGGTTTTTTTTAATCCTAGCTTTTGCTGCAAGTGATTGAACCTGCCACATCTTGCATCCAAAGCAAATGTTCTTCCACTGCACGTGGACTTCAGTTTTAGTAGATATAGATTTTTTATCACATGCTCCAGTTCCTTAAATTTAAAAGGATTTATTATATTTATTTAGCATATGGCAAATACATGGACTTATGGTAAATCAGATGTTAATGTCCAGTCCACCCAACCATTCAAAACAGAGTGGTCAATACTGAAAAATTCAAACACTTGGCTGGAATAAGCTATTGATGGACACTCAGACACAATGTGATGAATATTTTATTGAGGAGCACCACAGACACACTGAGGGATATTACAAGACCCCACTTAAACAGTGAGCCTTGACAGAAACCATTTTGGGTACAGATCCTATTCAGAGTCAAAACCTGGCTCCTTTCGTGTAGGGCCATCTTTGTATCTGGGCGTTCAGCAACCCATTTAGCTTTCCATTGCGTGTTGATGTTAAAGTTGTTCAACAGCTGTTGTGTGAGTGCTAAAGAGGGCTTCCTGGATTTAAACCTGCCAATTGATAGATGAGAAAGATCAGTGTGCACAGGTAGAAGTGGGTTGCTCATAATTTTGTTGTATTCTTTGACATACCCTACAATCCAGAGTAAGTATGGGAGCACATAAGAGACATTAGATGCACCCGTAGTTACTGCATCACCTACTGAAAACCTATGGGAAATTCACATTGCAATCCAGAGTAAATTGTTCTTACACCGGAGCAACAACTCCCCATAGTTGCTTTGGATTGAGCCATAAGGCTTCTTGCCTTCATAGAGCTGGTGGTGCTATGTGGCTCAAAATGGGGAGCCAGCAAGTCAGAGAAGATTTTATACAACCACTTATGATCCTTGTGGTTTCATTTAGTCTGCCATCAATCTTACTAGTGCGTCAGCTATGAAGTCATATAGGGACACAGTATTCTGCAGAACTGGGGTGTCCAAAATTTTGGCAGGAGGACCACATCATCTCTCTGACACTGTGGGTGAAAACCAGAGTAACTATAGGGCGTCCTTGCTCTGGAGTAAGAACAAGTTACTCTGGATTGCAATATGAATTTCCCATAGGTTTTCACTAGGTGGTGCAATAACTATGGGTGCACATAATGTCTCTTACGTGCTCCCGTAGTTACTCTGGATTGTGCCCTGTGTTGGGTGCTGGAAAATGATTTACATTTTAATAAATTTACATATAAGATTGTATTGGATACATTATGTACAAGGCTTGCCTGCGGTCCAATAGAGGTGTCTTGCTGATGGCAATATTTGGCCCAAGGGAGGGAGTTTGGACACCCCTGGAATAGACCAACTCTAGTGGTGGTATTCTGAGACTAGAGGCTGAGGTTCCCCATCTCATTCCTCTTAGTTTCTGGACAATGTTGTTCCTGGTATTAATTTTTGCAGACATATTAACTGTCCATGTGTTCTGAGTTTTCATAATGGCATCACACAGGCATGGAATGAGGTGTGGGGCAAAGAGTTTTGCAGCTTGGAAAATCTCATCCGTTTTTTTAAAATAACCCTAAATGTTCAGTCCTTATTAATTTTGAAGATAAGCCATTAAAGACTGGGGACTTGGAGATATGGGGCAGATTTGGAGACTGCCAGAAATCTCAAAAAAAATTGAGCAAAATTTTGGGGTGGTCATATGGAGATGATGAGTTATTTGTCTTCTCCAGAAATGCAGCAGACACGGGATCAAATTAAATTCCATTGATTCAGGCTGATTCCATTGATTCAATTTTTATCTCACAACAAAATCTGACCATTACTAAACACAGTGTACTTGATTTAAACACAAGTCCTGATTGTATTTCAACAGCTTGCAAGAATAAAAGAATAGCCCTGTTGGCTAAGATAAAAATATTATTTATGGTTGCCTCCTAGAAGCTTTCTCATAGCATCAAACATAGAGAAGGTTTACCTTCTCCTTAGTTCACCAAGGGCAAAATCCAGAGTAACCATGTGGAGACCTTGCTCCGGTGTAAGAACAACATACTCTGAATTCCAATATGAATTTCCCATAGGTTTTCACTAGCTGGTGCAGTAACTACGGGTGCACATAAAGTCTCTTACATGCTCTCGTAGTTACTCTGGATTTGGGGGCTTGTGTGGTTACCTTGAACAGTCCAGCACTTACTAGTAAATTTAAATTTATAGAGAGTTTTTTTACTTCTTTTTCCCACAAGGAGCCACTTAGAAGTACAGTTTGGCCACATACATCTGGTCATCAGTAGGCCAATACTTTATTTTCACAAGTGACTTTTTTGAAGTCATCAGACCCAGAAATCTTCACCACACCTTGTAGCATTTAATTCCATAAATTTATTATGCATTAATACCCATATCCTACTGAAATAACTCTGATGCAGCAGCCAGGCCAATGGGTCTTACACTCTATTCCAAGAGGGGAATTTTGCAGTCTGGAGGTCATTCCCTACAATCCAGAGTAACTACGGGAGCACATAAGAGACATTATGTGTACCCGTAGTTACTGCCCCACCTAGTGTAAACCTATGGGAAATTCATATTGCAATCCAGAGCAAATTGTTCTTACACCGGAGCAAGGACTCCCCGTAGTTACTCTGGATTGCATCCTTCTTGACATAAGGTTCTTACCTGCTCCAGCATGCCCTTGTTCCTCCATTGGCATGAGTGGGACAGTATAGGTCTTCCTATTGCCGCATCCTATACTGGTGCAACACACTTTATGGCATGTTTGTGACATTGTGCTGGTGAAGCACTCACTTCTCTGGTGCAGAGGTACAGTAGGCTTTTCCATAAGTCTGCCGTGAAGTCATGCATCCTCATGGTCCATTACTCTAATTGTATTTCCGGAGACCGAGACCAAGGACATTATTGTATAACGTTGCTAAGTGTGCTCTAACTGCATTACCCCCCTTCAAGTACACAATACCACCCATATCTGTATATGGTGTGTATGTGTATACTGTATATATAGCAGTATATACCCTGCCTTCTGCATTATTGCCTTTTTGAGGCACAGTGGCTGGCCATCTTTTTGCCTAGACAGCTGGTCATTAAACTGCCAAATTAGTTTGAGACAAAAAGTCATGGCTTTGGCACTAAATTATCGTTTAATTTTAAACATGCCAATCATTCATCATGCCCTGAACAGAAAGAATTGTGTGTGACATTCTGTGATTCAGTAGCAGTTATAAAATGGCTGTAATTTTCAGTGAAGTATAAAGTTGTGATTGGGGCCATTATATTGAGGCACATTCTAGAGATTTCAGTAGAGTTGCAAGTCCACTAAAATGACTGCAAGTTTTAATTTATACAAGGAGCTTGACTAACACTACAATCCAGAGGAACTACGGGAAGACGTAAGAAGCACTTCCTCTGGATTGCTCTATTCATTTCCCATAGGTTTCCCATAGGTGGCACCATAACTACATTGGTGTGAAAGTTCCAGTAGTTACCCTGGATTGTAGCCATATGCAGTGGCAACCCTTGTTCTCTTTTAGGACCGAGCGGTAAGCTTCAGCTTTGCAATGATTACATTTTATAGATATGAATCATTTCATTTCAAAACAGAGATCAGTCAACACCGGCACATCCATGGTTTCTTGGTCATGCTCAGTTAAAAAACATAGCAGGCACATTGATGTTCACACAAAGATCCTGGGAAGGAAGCCTTCTTCATTCACTTTCATCTGCCTGACACAGTGGTTCTTAACCTTGCTGGAGGTACTAAACCCCGCATTCACCAAACCCTTCATAGTTGGAAAAATAAAACGTTTGTCCATCGTAACAAAAGTGTATTAATGCACCTGGCAAACCTGTCGAAAGGAATGGACACCCACCTCTGCCGAACCCCTGAGACTGACTCACCAAACCCCTGGGTTTTGATCGAACCCAGGTTAAGAAACTGCCCTAAGAGATTCCTGCTGGCAATGGAAGAACATGCTTACAGTTCTCTGTTTCTATCACCCCACATTGTTGCAGAGTCACAAGGACAGGAGCGCATACCAAGAAGGTTCCATAGAAGTTGCGCATGGGGGTGTTATGCAGGGGGGATGATGCACATGGGTGATGCTGCACATAGTGGGCGTTACGTATGAGGGTGTTGCGCATGGGGAAGCTGGGGAGATCTCCACAAGAACAATTCTCTTTGAAACTGAAGCTACAAGGGAGTTATCCAGTATCATCCAAACAACCAGGGATGTTGACAACACTTTTCCATCATCGGTGTTGCTTGTACTGGCATCCCTCACTTATTGGGATCAGAGCACTATCCAAAAGTGAAAACCATTGAAGAGTGGAACCCAATCTTTTTTAGTTTATAAATGTTGCTTCTGATGCTTTTTTAGCTAGCAAATTGCAAATGCCCCTTTTATCTTTCAAATTGCTGCTGCCACACAAAGATTTCTCCAGCGGTGGGATTCAAATAAATTAACAACCGGTTCTATGTCTTAACAACCTCAATTAACAACAGGTTCTATATCCCATTAGTAACTTATTCTCACAACCAGGCACTCATTAGCAAAGGGTTCTATAGAACCTGTGAGAACCCCCTGAAGCCCCACCACTGGATTTCTCCAAATTGATTCTCATTCAGGAATGGGATTAGACTCGGAGCTACAAGATGGGTGAGGGCAATTTTGGCCTTTAGAACAGCAATGAGAGGTTGAAAGAGCAGAACATGGGTTGAATGAATGAGTTCTGGGTATAATTGAAAGGTGCTGAAAGAGTGGATCATTTGAAAATGAAGTGTCAGAAAGTGGGGGGTACCTATATAGTCCTGGACAATGGTTCCAATACTGTGAGCTGTGGCTCCTCTCTTAGTTTGGAAACCAGTCAGGGAACCATAGAATTCCCATAAGAAACCTGCCACTAATATAATGTATAGGATTGTTGCATGAATTACGGAGATGCAGTGGCTCAGTGGTGAAAGGCGCTGTGTGCTGCACAACAGAGTGAGCTCCCATTACTTGTCCCAGCTCCTGCCAACCTAGGAGTTTAAAAGCATGCAAATGCAAGTAGATAAATAGTTACCATTTTGGTGGAAGGCTATTCCTGGCTGGCCAGGTTTCCCCATGTCGCATCAAGCATGGTTTGGATGACTTCAACCCAGAAAAGTGGACCCTGCCACCACACTCTGAAGAAGTTATTACTGTTGTCCTTCTGGGGAGCCACAGCCAATGGCTCAGCAGGTCCAAGTATGTCATAGTAGTCAGAGAGTATGGATACTATGGACAAGAAGAACTACATGTATTGATGTACAAAGGAACTTCATATGTTGCTCTTCAGATGTCCCCGGACACTTCAGAGTTGCATGCATTACACCCTATGGTGAGATGAGGTTGAGATCACGGAGGTCTTCTCAAACTCAGCAAGTGACCTTCCCAAACTGGACATTGGTGGAAACGAAATTCTGGACTGGGTTGGTAAGATCCAGCAAGACAACGCTCATGTTCTTCTGATATGTTCTCCTAATGTTAAAAAAGTTCCAATCTACTGGTAGATTTCTAGATGATGAAAAATAGCTTAGCAAAGATGTCTGATCTCCAGTTTCACAATAACAATAACAAAATACCTTTCTTGTTTCTAAAGGTGTTTCTAATGGTGCCATGAAAATAGCACCTGGAGGCTTACATGCAAGGACAGTGAGAGGTACAGTCTGAGCGCATGCTCAGAAACATCCCTTTTCTTAGGGTGAAATCCAGAGTAACTATGGGGAGTCTTTTCTCCAGTGTAAAAACAATTTACTCTGGATTGCAATATGAATTTCCTATAAGTTTTCACGAGGTGGTGCAGTGAGTATGGGTGCACGTAATGTCTCTTACATGCTCATGTAGTTACTCTGGATTGTAGGGACAATCTAAGGTGTCTGCCCAACTCAAGTCACTCTAATCCAAAATTTCACCAATGGCTTCCCACGTGCCACTAAACCTTAAAAAAGCAGGCCTTCATAAGTCTTGGAAGACTATGGTATCGTGCTTGGCGCTGCATACGCTGCATGTGAAGTACGAAAGCCTGGGTTGGATTGTTATGGAGGATAGGCTGTTACCCAAGCAGCAAACCCCCCCTCTCCATGCCACTGAATTAGTCCAATGGAAAGGCAGAGCCAATACGATTGGATCCAGCTGGCGTCGCAGAGCTGGGCTAAGGACAGGAGCTCACCCTGTCTTGTGGGGCCGACCCAGGTCTCGAACCCTGGCCTGCTGGTTAACAGGCACAGCGCCTTAATCGCTTGCACCACCCACAGTTGTAGTAAAAGACAAAGTACATCCTGTGAGCCTGCACAGCCCTGAGATGAATAAAAAGCATATATATGCCCTATATATATACAGGGTTGTAACAACATTCCTAAGCATTCTGGAGCATGATAGCCTTTCTGTTTTTTAATCCTCGCACATCCTCTAGTCGCTGAAGAGAGTTTTACAAGGCGTCACAGAAAAAAATAGATTGGATATCAATGAAAGGCAAAAAGCAGCATTCCTCCAATTGGTTAAGCCATGGAGATGTTTATATTATTAATGTCTATTGAAATTTACCGTAGTTCCTAATTTGCAGCCATCACCGAGCAAGAATCATCGTGCGTGATTTATGCTCGGGCAAAAATCTTTACTAACTCAGGCCTCATAAATTTGATCATTACATAATTTAGTACTAGATTTCTTCTTTTAATGAAAGAGAAGTTAATGTGATGGTTATTAATGCTATTTTTAGCCCATTTAAAATTACAGCATTATGATAAAAGTCTATTTAAAGTTTTTCCCCTTAAATATTTCAGCTCAAAATGAAAACTTAACGGCTTTCATTTTTGTTAGCCCGGCATGGAATTTCAAAGCATTGTAATGTCAATTGCAAAATTATTACCCATAAGATGTATTAGACAACGGGGGGAAATTCAACAATAATGTCAATTGCATACATATTGGGAGACAGGAAAAAACTTACTTTCACAGACATTGAGCACAATCCTAACCACGTCTACTCAAAAGGAAGGCCCACTGTGTTCAATGGGTCTTACTCCCAGGAAAGTGTCTTTAGAATTGCAGCCTTGGTTCAAAGATATTGAGATTTTGGTCTTGGTGCATAGTCATGGGCATGTAAAAAAAGCAGGCCTCCATCAGTCTTGGAAGACTATGGTATCATGCTCGGCGCTGCATACGCTGCATGCGAAGCACAAAAGCCTGGGTTAGATTGTTATGGAGGATAGTCTGTTACCCAAGCAGAAAATCCCCCCTCTCCACGCCACTGAATTAGTCCAATGGAAAGGCAGAGCCAATACGATTGGATCCAGCTGGCATCGCAGAGCTGGGCTAAGGACAGGAGCTCACCCTGTCTTGTGGGGCCGACCCGGGTCTCAAACCCTGGCCTGCTGGTTAACAGACACAGCGTCTTAACCGCTTGTGCCACCCACAGCCCCTCATGGGCATGTGATATAATGTTAATTAGATATTAAACATAATAATATGTTAATTATTCCTTCCAAATAAACAATCATAATTCAGGATGTAGAATTTGGGTGAAGTCCTAACCTAGGCCAGCACTACTCATTGATCTTCCAATTCCCATGGTCATGTAGGGAGGCAAGCTCATGTCTGTACACCGTCCTACCCGTTCCCCAGGAGTGGCACACAAGTGTCTTATGGCATGTCAACACAGAACTGCCAGGGCCTATGGCAGCCTATTCAGAGGTAAGGATTGCAGCCTTTAGCATTTATAATGCACTTCAATGCTACCTATGCTTTGTGTTAGTAACTGTTACAATAGTGATTATCAACCAGTGTGCCGTGGATAGCCCTTAAATGTGCTGCAGGAATTTGGGGAGGAACATTTATTAATAGAAAAACTTGAGGATTTAAACAGCATGGTGTGCCTTGTCAATGGTAAAAACAACTGGTGGTGTGCCATGAGATGAAAAAAAATTGAAAATCACTGTTACAACAACCCTGCATCACAAGTCTGTTTTATCCTTGCATTGTATGACTTTACTGGTGAAGGAATTTAAAACAAAATACCTCTTTTATTAAGATCACACATCTGTGATTTCTGAATTATATTTTGATTTGGACAGACCCTAAGAACTATTTTCTTCCTTAGCCAGTGAAGCCAACAGGTTCTGGGTATCTCCAACAGCTTCCAGGTATCTCCACTATTAGTGGTGGGTGGAAAGCAGGAGCAGGGACTTTTCCATCATGGCACCAGAAACCTACTACCGAGTTTTCATTTCAATCACTCTTTTTTGCTCTTGTTATTAAAAGAACTGCCATATTATCCTGGGATTAACTGCCATATTGGGCTGGGAGCTGATTTTCATTGCTTTCTTATCAGAACTTTTAGAGCTTGTTAGCTGTCCTGATTATTTTAGAGGCAGAAAAGTGTATCTAGCAAGCAATGTTTTAAGGTGCTTTGCCCCAGTGAAGAAAGCACAGGTGACTTCTTGCAAAATTTAACGGGAAGCATATAGGTGACAAAGCTTATGGAAGGAGCATTACTTCCAATGTGCAGAAAACTCTGACATGTGTGTTGTTTTGCAAGGCCCTCGCCTCCTCTGCATCGCCTGCCCTTGGCTGCGACAGACCCATAAAGCATTTTACTGCAAAGCCATGAACAATCCATATGCCCATTTGATGTGTCAGGCCACCAAGAAGCCAGAGCTTGTGGGGCAGCATAAGGGTATCTGAAGGTGACACATGCTGTCATTCGGCAAACAGAGACACAGAAGGGGACTGCTGGCAGCCACTGCCTTGGCCTTCACAACTTGTGATGGTGACCAGGTGGGGTGTGTTATCTTAATAGTCTAGAGCTCTTGTGAATTATTTGCTGATAGATGTAAACAGCTGTTATTCTTGGTAATGGAAAGCAATTAGAAACATCTGTACTCTTGGCTATGAGTAATGCCTCCTATCCTCATGGCTCCCATGTGCCAGTTGGAAATAACTACATCATCCGAATGGGGCTGGCAAGTCTACCCTGCATTCTGGACCGATGATTAGTACTGAGCTGTGAAGAACAAGAGGTGATGAGTAGGAGGAAGAGGCTGTACCTGCTGGGAGGAAGGTAGAGGCAGCAAAACTCTCCCCCGGAGACATTTCATGGGTCTGATCACAAAGGTTTGATAAGAACCACCAAGGGAAACTCAGATGGGGCAAGTGAACACATCTCCAGAGATCATTCCTAGTGCTGGCAAAAGTGCCCTTGCTAAGGGATTCCTTAATAGACCAATCCTAATCCTATCCAGTTGCACTGATGTAGCCTCTACCACATTGTTTTGGTTGGCCAGGGACCATGTCATGATGGAAAGATGGTGCAATTACTACTTACTTACTCTGCATGTTATGGGCCCCAATGGGTCAACTTGATTCTGCCCCACTCTTTGATTCCCAGGTGGTACCAAGGGGGTGTGGCGAGGCCAAGAAGATGGCATAGGATATAAATGGCACTCTTTCTATCAACAACCACCCCACCCTCTCTTTTGGTGGCCCTAATCCCAACCCAAATTCTTCACCTCTCTGTCTTAATCCTTCCCTCCTTACCCACTGTGCCAACTCACTTCCTCCAGAAGTAGTTGGATGCATATTTTTACCAGTTTGCCAATGGAGCTGACAGCTTAATATGTCCATAGAACTGGGGTGTCATTCTGCTAGTAGACGTAGTCAGAATTTGCTGTAAAGCTTCTTCCCACATCATGCCCTGGATGGTTTCATGACGTGTGGCCTCCTTGGCCAAGTACTTGGTAAAGGAGTTTGTGAGAACATCTCATACCCAGTGGAATTCATGTGACCATGTTCATTGCTTGAAATTGCAGTGGTGATGGGAGAAGCTGGTTGCTTCAAGGGATCTGTGCAGAAAGCTTCAGCTGTTTTGCACCATCTACGATGCTTACTGATTTATTTCCAACCCCGATCCAAGGTATGATTCTTGGACTGTAAAACCTTTAATTCTATTGGACCAGATGGCAGAAGGTGTGGTCCGGTGGTTGGGTGCAGGGCTGCTGAAGATAGCTAGGCAGGGAAGGTCCTGGACAGCTCCTAGATGGGAGACTGCATGCTGATAGTCCATAGGATTCCAACTTGGAGAGTTCTATGAGCCCCATAGAACGGAGCTTCCAGTGCAGACTTCACATTCTGGGCATGCCGATATGGAAGGATGTGGTCTTTTAAGTAATTTGGTCTAATATTATTTACCAAGTCCAGATTTTTTTTCTGGTGTTGGAAGGATTTAGCCATTGGTGGAGTCTCTAGTGTTGCCCACGATATGCCCGACTGCTGGGAATATAATTTCTATTGAAGACTTTGAGGTTTCTCATTTTTTTTGTCCCCACAACAACCCTGTGAGGTAGGTAACAGTTCTCTAGCTCACTACTGACAGAGACTGGTTGACAAGCACAAGAGTTTGAGCTTTTTCAGTGATGGTCCAATTCCTATCTGAAATTACTTCTTCCAGTAGTCTATGATCTGTGCCCCCCATGCCTCCCCAACATCCCTAGCATTACTTTTGTTGTTCTTGTTTACACTCACACTAAGCAATCAGCATATTGTTTTTGATAACCACCTTACAGGATGCTATAAGCACAATGCTTATAGTTAAACTAGCAGGCAGAAAACCTGCATACTAGAGGGACAACTCAGAATATTAATAGGAAGCAGGTTCCTGCTCTCTGAGTTGTTCCTCTAGCACAGGAGTTTCTAACTTTTTGGCCAAAGGGCCACATCCAGTGGTGGGATTCAAATAAATTAACAACAGGTTCTATGTCCTAATAACCTAAATTAAGAACAGGTTCTATGTCCCATTAGTAACCAGTTCTCAGAACCAGGCGCTCATTAGCAAAGGTTTCTATAGAACCTGTGAGAACCCCCTGAAGCCCACCACTGGCCACATCACATACCTGGCACAGTGTTGAGGGCTGGAAAAAATATTTTAAATATAAAATTTAAATAAACAGGTTAGACAAATGGGCTCCGAGGAATTTTCCAAGCACCAACACACAGTACAGAAATAAAGCATGCACTGAAATGGATCCCCATTTCTGCCACTCCATCATCACACCACCAGTCATGTTTGGTCAACTGAATCAGATGCTCTTAGGGAACCGGAGGTTCGCCAGTTAGAGGCTTGCCATGGACCACATATTGCACACTGTGGTGAAGCTCCCTCTAAAATTGACTGCTCCGACCCCCCTCTAGCTATGCCACTGAGTACACAAACACATTCTAGGAAGCCATACATTGAGCCATAAGGAGTTTACATTTTGCAGAAAGAGCGTCAAACGCCTGCTAGGAATTTTGCTTCTTGGGCACAGTGGGGGGAAGAGGAGGAAGGCTGAATAGGCTGGCAATGCACACCTCTCCTGGGAGCTGTTGATTCCATAGCTGTTTAATCCTCAGCTTGGCGGCTGTCTTGGCAGCCACGACCGCCCATGATTGCCAATTGTGCAGTGTTGGTTTCCGAGATGGGAACACCTGTTTATTAGCATTTTGGTTGAGCACATCCAACATATTTCATAGAGGCTGGAGAGGGAAAAATGCTTCCCAAGGCCAAATTTCCCCCCTCCCTTTTAGACATCATGCTAGATGTTTCCCCTTTCTAGATAATGAAAGGAAATCAGTTCCTTTGCAAGAAGTGTCTTGATTTTTGACATGTTTCTGCTGAATTCCCTTTCCTCCTGGGTCACTCTTCTGGGGTATGGGATATTCTCCTAGCATACAATATATTGCAGAAGGAATAAGCTGCAATTTTTGACTAGAATACAAAAAACAAGATTGAAACACACCCACATCCTCTTCGGAGCAAGTTGTTCAAAGCAAGTTAACATGCACCACTTCCAGCCAACCAGCTGCACTTTATGCCTTCTCGAAAGCCGTCAAAAGCCCTTTTGAATAGCAAATAACTTGTGAAATTGTACATGGAAATGAACAATTTCAATCATTCTTCCTCCAATATTACAAGGGACCAAGCCATAAGCAAGTCAGGAAAACATTATGGACAGTGATGGTAGTTCGGCAGAGGAACAGATTGCCAAGGGAGTTGGTGGACTCACCTTATCTGGGGATCATCAAGGAGAGGATCAACCACCACCTGTCAGAGATGCTCTAGGAGGATTTCCTGGTACAGGCAGGGGGTTGGTCTAGATGACCAAATAAGTCCCTTTCAATGTTATGATTCTAACCCCCAAATCCAGAGTAACTACGGGAGCACATAAGAGACATTACGTGCACCACATTACTGCACCGCCTAGTGAAAACCAGAGGTGGGACCAGGCCGATTCGCACCGGTTCTACAGAACCGGTTGTTAAATTGGACCCCAAGCTAGCGAACCAGTAGCTGGTGCTAGCGTTGGGCCCAATTTCCGGCGCCCACCCATTCCGGCTAGCCCCGAGGTGGAGCAGCAGCCAGGGATGGAGTCAAGCTGCAAAGGGCTGGACCCAACCAAGGGTGGTGGAGACCAAAGAGGGGGAAAAACAATTTTAAGATGTGTAGTGACTCCATGTTGATTCAAATTTCTTGCCACCATAATAACAACAGTCAACACAGATCATCTTTGCCCAGTCCAGACTTCCACTATATCAGATGCACAGTGGAGTGGAATTGCAGTTTGAATCTCACGTGTATGCAATCCTAACCACACATTTAAGCATTTATTCCGCAGATTTTTATTCCACCTTTAGGCCTTCACACAGGCTCTCAGGGTGGCCCATATCACTCAAATCTACATGTACAAAATCAAAGAGTCACTGACTCACTGACTGACACCCAGTCAAAACCGCCAGATCTAAAAGTGTGAATTTTGGGGAGGGTATTCCCATATCATTCAAATCTACATATACAAAATCAAAGCGTCATTGACTCACTGACTGACACCCAGTCAAAACCAACAGACCTAGAAGTGTGAAATTTGGGGAGTGTATTCCCATATCATTCAAATCTACATATACAAAATCAAAGAGTCACTGACTCACTGACTGACTCCCAGTCAAAACCGCCAGACCTAAAAGTGTGATTTGGGGAGGGTATTCCCTTCCAACACGTAGGTCACAGTTTTCTCTGGGGGAGGGGGAGGGGGACTGGGAGGTTTCTCTTGGGGGAAGGGGACTGGGGGAAAGGGACTGGAGAGCTTTCTCAGAAGGGGACGGGAACCTGGGGGGGGGGTGATTGGGGAGGTTTATCTAGGGATGAGATTTCTTCCTCCTCCCAGAGAAACCTCCCAATCCCCCTCCCCCCAGAGGGGGTTCCTTGGTGAGGTGGATAGAACTTCTCCTGCTACCTGGAGGCTGCCGGTCTGGGCGGGTGGCAGGTGGTGCGGCAGTTGCTCCTGAAGGAGCGAGGGTGCAAAAGCTGATCTGGCTGGGCTGCGGGCGGCAAGTGGTTCCCAGAGTGAGGCTGGCCAAGTGGCAAGCGGTAAAGACTCCCAGCTGAACAGAGGGTATTCTGCTCAGGCCACTGGGAAAGCTCTGGCTGGCCATGAGGTGGGGAGAGGGCTTTCCTCTTGGTCCCGTCTCTAGATTTTTGTGCTCTAGGATAAGTTCCAGTGCACCATGAGCAACGACATTCACACGCAAATTCCAAAACAGCTGTGCACGTGGCTGGATCCCGATAAAAGCAAAGTTTTCCCAGTTGTCCGGTAAGCCCCACCATTTCACTGAGACCTCCAATATTTCCAGTCATGAGGGCATCCTGTTGCTCCTAAATCTTCCTAATATAGAATCATAGATTCTTCCTAATATTACAGTGACCCTTTCAAAATCTGCCACACTTCTGATGGATCTGCTTCTGAGTCACGCTTGTGTGAATGAACCTCATGTATTCTCACAAAGGCTGTGATATTTCAATCTTTTTGCAAACCATCTGCATCTTTGGCATGTTTTTTAAAAACTTCGGCAATATAAACTTTGTTCATGATATTTTAACCCTTTTTAAATGAAGAACCACTAACAGTTCCGTGCTGCTTTTAGACTATAAAACCCATCATGGGCAAATCCAGAGTAACTACGGGGAGTCCTTGCTCCGGTGTAAGAACAAGTTGCAATATGAATTTCCATATGAATTTCCCATATGTTTTCAGTAGGTGGTGCAGTAACTATGGGTGCATGTAAAGTCTCTTACGTGCTCCCGTAGTTACTCTGGACTGGGGGTATGAGAAAGATAGTGGTCAGAACTGAAATACCTATAGGAATGTCAGAACATCTTCTTACACAAGAGAGTTCATACTGTTGAATAATTTTGATATATTATGGGATTGATATATTATAGGATATGTCGTATTTACTCAAATCTAATGCGCCATTGAATCTAATGCGCACATTATATTTATTATCAAAATACCACATTTACTCTAATCTAATTAGCCGTTGAATCTAATGTGCACCCTGATTTTGGAGACGATGGGTGCAATCCTGAGTAACTACGGGGAGTCCTTGCTCCGGTGTAAGAACAATTTGCTCTGGATTCCAATATGAATTTCCCATGGGTTTTCATTCTGGAGCAGTAACTACAGGTGCATGTAAAGTCTCTTACGTGCACCCAATGGCTGCAATCCTAAAGACACTTTCCTGGGAGTAAGGCCCATTGAACACAATGGGGCTTACTTTTGAGTAGACATGGTTAGGATTGTGCTCATACCCTACAATCCAGAGTAACTACAGGAGCACGTAAGAGACATTACATGTACCCGTAGTTACTGCACCAGCTAGTGAAAACCTATGGGAAATTCATATTGCAATCCAGAGCAAATTGTTCTTACACCGGAGCAAGGACTCCCCGTAGTTACTCTGGATTGCGCCCTAAATTTGGCTGGAAAATGTGAGCGTTATATTCAAGTAAATACAGTATTATTGATATATTATGGGATTATTATGTCAATATTATGATCAATCTTATATCATAATATTGATAGCGAATGAATTTAAATTTACATTCTAAAGTATTGTTAGAAAATAAATGTAACAAAGGAGTTGGAAGGAAGAGGACAAGCAGACATAGACACATTTAGGAGAGAATTCCAGGCATAGGGGGCAGGAAGAGTGACCTTTTGCTGGCCGATAGCAGCAGAGCCAGAGCAGCAAAGGTCATAGATGGGGGTTCATCAGACTATACAGCCCCATCCATCCATTCCTTCTGCTTCTCTGCAGCCTCCCTGTGCTTGTCAAGCTGCTGCGGCTGCTGTTGTTGTCATCATTTTTTGTTATTTTGGGGAACGGCTTGCTCGTCCAGGGCACCCTGCCAACGAGAGCAGAATGTCATTATGAAAGGAGGCTGCTGTGAGCTGCCACCATCGCCGGGAATTTATCACCGCAAGCGCTGATCATAATGGACTCCGCTGATCCAATGGACTTTGGATGAGCAGGGCTTTGGCACCGGACTCGCAGGCCTGCATGGCAATTATTATTAAACTGAGTGGCCGTGTAATAGAATTGAGGGGGAAAGGAAACATCACGGCGGAGCAGGCGGCAATCTCTCACAAAGCCCCACATGCAGAACTGCAGGAATTCGCTCCAACTGTCCAGACTGCCCGACAGGCGGTTGGGGAAATAGGCGCTCTTGTGCATTGCGATTCCAGCCACCAAGCAAGCGGGGAGGTCAATGTCCTGGGAAGTGGGTTGAAAGGAATGAGAATGAATAGAAAATAGGGAGTCCACATCCTCAGATCGATATGTGGTTGTCCTTATGATGCATTTCATAGCTGTACTCGAGGACTCGGGACTTCAACACCAGCGGAAAACATTACAAACTTACCCCCAAATCTAGAGTAACTATGGGAGCACATAAAAGACTTTTTACGTAGTTACAGCACCACCTTGTGAAAACTTATGGGAAATTCATATTGGAATCCAGAGCAAACTGTTCTTACACTGGAGCAAGGACTCCCCGTCGTTACTCTGGATTTTTGTCCATAGTTTTCTTTACACTTTGTATATAGGCATCCCCTTATTAGATGGGTTAGTGACCATAGCACCATCCCAAAGTGAAAATCATTGAAAAGTAGAACCCAGCTTGCAAATGCAAAATGTCCACCATAAATATCATTTGCAAAAGCCTAATTCACACATATTTATTAACACACAGCCAGACTATATAACAAATTGCAGTAAAATGAACAAGGGTATGTGTGGGCAATAAATATCTTGCGTATTTGAACAGTGATTATTTACTGAAGAAAGTCATAAGAAAATGCCAAAAACATCTTGATCACCATGTCACATGGAAATCAACATTAGGGAAGACAGTTTTAACCATCAGACCAGCAGAGAGCAGTTGAAAGAGTGAAGCATGTGTTGAGTGAATGAATCCTGGGTATAATTGAAAGGGGTTGAAAGAGCAGAACTGTCAGAAAACGAACCATCAGAAAGTGTGGGGGGCGCCTATATTGGTTTATTTTATTATATGGACCTTTTTTACAATATAATCTTGGCAGAACAGAGAATCGTGTTCTTTTTCCCCGAAGCCCCTTTCCTAAAATATTGCCTCTGAAACTGGATTGGACAAATTCAAACATGGCAACAAAATAGAGCCTCCATGTTCATAGACAGTGATACTGGGGGTGAACAACAGGAAACTGGTATCATCTGAAGTGGTGATACTGGCATCAGCAATGGTGTCACTAGGGTTTGCACCAGTGATGGGATTCAAAGAAATTAACAACTGGTTCTATGGCAGCCACTTTTAAATGGCTATTTTTAAACTTTATATGACCTATCTCTCATTAACAACGGTTCTATAGAGTAGGTGCGAACCTGCTGGAGCCCACCACTGGTTTGCACCACCCGATATCACAGCTCAACACCACACGGTGGACCTCCCCCATGCACTCCGCACAGCAACGTTCTGGCCAGTGGGTGTAGTGATTGCCCCCCTCTGCTGTTTTTTTAAATAAAGATATTTCAGCATGCATTGTTTCATTGCATTCTGCATGAAATAACATATTGAATGATATATAACATGAATGATATATAACATGATGATTTTAAAAATTTTGGCCAGTGGTGGTGTCATCCGTCCCACTTGCATGTCACCACGTGTGGCCTCCCCCCCAACACCTTCCTAGTGTCACCACTGTGAGTTTCCTTAGAAACAGAATGCAGAATAGGGTTGACCTATATGTTTGCTCCAGCAATTGAATTCTTAATGATACTTGGAATTTTATATTTCCCTTTTTCCATTTTCATCTTTCAGCTGCTTTTCTTAACTCTTGAATAGAGACTGCCTTATTTATCAGCTACATTTATTTTGATCACTCAAAGAAATGAGAGACCCTACACAACAGAAAACCCCAAAATATATTCTCCCTGATTTTTGGGGGTGGGGATGTGCAGATCCTATGAAAAATTTCACTCAACGTGTTTAGATCCCTTCAACGTTATGTGATATCTTGCCTTGGGAGTAACTCTGAAATTTGCTTGTGTAAGATGTCAGTACCAACCCGAAGTTCCTTCAGTAAATCATATTAGAGCATCTAGTACAACAAGTCTTCCACAACTCATGCACAGCATCACCCTGTCATACGAAGTAAAACTCAGTTCCAAAATTGGCAGTGTAACCCTGGTTAAGGAGACCTTTAGTGATCTGATATGTATAGTTTGACTTGAATACTCAGTGGCACATTTGATGCCTTTAATTGACAGATACATTTAAATATTCAGACTGAAAAACAAGCCATCTGTCTTCTCGATGGTGATCTGTTCTAATGGCACATCATGGCATAGACCATTCATCATATACCACCCGTTCATCATGCTATATCAAGCAATGAGTTTGGCCACAATGGCTGGATGAAAAATCTCCCAGTCTGCACAAGGTTGCTATTGACTAATTGTTTCTGTTTGCCCTTAAAAAGGGAGGAGGTGAATCCCTTCAAAGATTCTGTTGACATTTTATGTAGACAACCAAGGTCTTATTTGAGACCTAGCTAATCTGATTTTGATAAATAAAAGGAAGATCCTGTGCAAGAGTAATGTAGAAGTAGGTTGACTCAGATATGCCTCTTCAGGAGGTGGCACAGATCCAAACAGAACAGAACAGTTTGGAGCTGCTCTGCATTGCCCAGGAATGGGGCTTGGATCTGGCACAAGATCCAGATCTGGATCTGGCCTCTCACTCCCCGTCCAACTGCCCTCAATCCTGCTCTTTACCTGCACTACCCCTATAATGCCTCCCTGCTGCCTTTCCCTTGACCTCCCCATGCCTCTCCTAGACCTCCACACTGGCTGAAACCAATCTATACCTCTCCATGCTGCTGTGGAGGTTGGATCTGGCTTCTCTGGAGGCTAGATCTGGCCCAGCTTTCCCCTAAGGAGGCACAAACATACTTTATGGTACATTTGCAACCCTCCTGGACTGGTGCAAGAGACTTGTGGCAGCCCAGGGCACACTTAGGATTGCACCCACAGTGCCTATAAATCACTGAGAAAATGTCAAACTCTGTGATTAAATGCTGTTATATTAATCAAACCTCTAACCCCAACATGGATATCTGACAAGCAAGCAAGCAAACGAGTAAACAAGTAAATTAATGAATGAATGAATGAATGAATGAATGAATGAATGAATGAATGAATGAATGAATGAATGAATATCCTTCTTTCACAGGTATGGACATGGAGCAATCTAATATCCTCAGTCTGTTCAAATTATGCAGAGAATTATGCTCTGTCCCAAATTATACAGGAAGCTTGATTATGTTAAAATAGTAGTTAATTGAAGAGGAAGAAGAAGAAGAAGAAGAAGAAGAAGAAGAAGAAGAAGAAGAAGAAGAAGAAGAAGAACTACTACTACTACTACTACTACTACTACTACTACTACTACTACTGGAGGCATTTAAGTCCTGAATCAATGCAGCACCAAAAATACCGTATTTACTTGAATGTAATGAACCTTCAAATCGAATGCACTCCCCATACTTATCATCCAAATACTATACTTACTCAAATCTAATTAGGCAATGAATCGAACGTGCACCCTGATTTTGTGCGCCCCGTATTGAATGTGCACCCTCGAGACTGGATCTGCTGGAGAAGGTGAGCATTAGATTTAAGTAAATACATTATTCCTGTCATTGCTTCCCCCACGACACCAGGATTTTGTACCATTTAAGTAGAACCACCACCTTCCCTGGTATATTTGCAAACAGATATTCTAAGAATGCCATGGTGGACCATCTCTCCTCCTAAAGCTGCCTGGAGCTTCCCACTGCCTGGAGAAATGAGAAGCACGAAACCCAGATGCTGTGGCAAAGAGGAATGAGTTTGGCAGTTGCTTCTCTGTTATTGCTGTTTTGAACAGTTTCAGAAGCATCTGCTCTGTTGGCTGGTTCCACAGGAAGCTCTTAGAGTTGCCTAGACTACGGCCTCCGGCAATGTCTTTGTCTCGTTTTATGTCCTTACCATAAGACAGTAGTGCACAGAGGTAGGACCACCGCAGCGCACCGAAATGGCATCAGTTTGGGGCCTGCGCCATGCAATGCATTGTCTACATTGCGTCACTCCAAGCAGTAGATGCATGTAAGACTTGGACCACGTCATTTGGAGAGAAAAGGCTAAGGCAAAGGTGAAACTGGTATAGTATAGGGAATTTTTTATAGTGTAGGGAAATCATGGGCTAAATCCAGAGCAGTTACGGGTCCACGCAGTTACGTCACCCTCTAGTGTTATCTTATGGAAAGTCATATTAACTGCTCCGGAGCAAAGGGCTTAATTTCACTTTAGGATATGGGCCTATGAGTTTTTTTTCAAATGAGTGACCGAATCTCAAACAGAAGCTATTACAGACATGTGTCACTTAATGACGAACCACATAACAACAGACTGCAGGTCCAAACATAACAAAGAGGATCTTAATAAGTCTATGAGGTTTCTCATAGCCTGCAGCAGAACAATATGTCTATTTACATAACCAAGAGGCTCTTAATTTAAAGAAGACACAATCCATCTCCAGTAGATGCACACCCAATAAATATCTGCTGTCTATTCACATAACAAAGATACTAGATTGGGTGGAAAGTTCTCTTAATGACCTAATCACATAACAATGGATAGGAGAACATACCCTGGTCATTAAGTGATGCACACCTGTATATTGGATCAGATTGTATCTCATGGCCTACTTTGGCCTACAGCTTCCTAGAGGTTCACCCACATCTTGCTAAAGGCAGAGAGTTGCACATAGACTCAATCTGTCAGTTGGAGACTTTACATAGGCCATAGCCTATGTCAGTACAGGCTATGTCAACATAGCTTATAGCCTGTGTCAATATAGTCTAATATATGTCGATATAGGCAAAAAGCATTTTCAGGAACAGTTTTTTTTGTGTTGCCTTCGCCATGCAAAAGAATGGCTATACATCGTACTGACAGCTGGCCACATGAAGCATTTGCCACGGAGATGAATGAGCTACCTTTTTTTTTTTTTTTGCTCAAAACAATTATATAATATTAAGCCAAACTACTAAAGAAAAGGCAAAATCAACAAAGTAGTGATTTGCCAAAGATACACTTGCAAATCAGTCTTAAAGCATTAAAACTTCTTCATGTAATATAAGGTTGCCAACTTTGATGGAAGCCCCTTCCCCTGCCTTCAACAGTGTCCTAGATTGCTAATGATGTTTCTCCTGACATTATTATTATTATTTTCCTAATTTATACCCCACCTTTCCTCCCCTACAAGAGGGAGCCCAAGGCGGCTAACATCGGAGAAGAATAAAACACCATTAAAATCGCTAATAAATACAGGTTAAAACATAATTAAAATACAATCAAAATACAATTACAATTAAAATACAATTTTTATTAAAAATAAAAATACAAAATACATGGTGATAAAGAGACAAAAAATGTTTCATTTGCTAAATTTCTTTATTTTAATGACAAATGCTGTGTTAAGGAAATTTGCATTCAACCCGAAAATATCCAGAATTATGCTAAAGATATAAAGTCTAACACATATTGTATTTACTCGAATTTAACACTCACATTTTTATTTACTCGAATTTAACACCTTTTTCAGCTGAATTCAGTCTTCAAAATAAGAGTGTACATTAGATTAAATGGTTAATTAGATTTGAGTAAATATGGTATTTTGGTTATAAGTATAGGACAGGGTGACCATATGACCAGAAATTTCTGGATTTTTCCTCTTTTTGCCTCCTGTCCAAGTGTCATCCAAAAAAAGGCTTCATTTTGGAACTTTGCAATGGGGTGCAGTCCCCCATCATGTCATATGTCATTGGATTCATACTGAAGAGCAGAATCCAATGCAGAAATCGGTTTTGAAATATCTCCTTCCTATCCAAACTTATGGCCAAAAAATTAAAAATTAAAAATGCATTGAGCGCTATGGGAAAGTGAAAGTGCCCAATATCATGGTTTTACTCACGAGTAGGCAAACATGCCATTGTCTGCCAGAAAGCCAGGCTGAGAGGAATCCAAGACCTTGTCCTCCTTTTGAGATTTGGTCATCTGGTCACCCTGGTATATTAAGATGCACATTAGATTTGATGGTTCGTTAGATTCGAATAAATACGGTATTTTGATATGTTAGATATCAAGTCTCACATATATTTTTCATACACAATAGTTTGACTGCATCGCGTCAAGCCTCTTTCTGCTATTTACACAACCCAAACTTTGTTTTTCAACAACAGAAAGTTCACTTCGCAATATGCTCCAGCACTGATGAGAAAATATGGATGTAATTTAGGGTTAATTGCTGGAACAGAGCAATTTGTGCTCTTGCTCATCAGTGTACATTCAGAACTTTTTCCCAGACTAACCACATAAAAATATCCCCATGCTAATAAATTCAACAGGTCTGGGATTTGAAGTCACATTAATATGACGTTGTGGTTTCAAAGAGACCCAGTCAGGTCAGTTTAGACTCCAGTTAGATGTATTTTAATATTATTTCCAAATTGAAATATCAATTTGAACTGTAAACATATCTGTTTGTTTATATATCTGTAAAAATAGTTACATAAATATTAAAATATCCATTGTTAAAAATAACAGTTTAGGCTGCTATCCTAACCTCCACTTAGGCCGGCCTAAATCCCAGCATAAGTCATAACTCCTTTAAGATTTGGGGGTTTCCCAAAAGTGCAGTAAAACACTTCTGCCCCACTCCTCAGTTAGGAAAATGCACAGGCATACACCGACCTCTGCACACCAGATAGGCCAGGTGAGTTAGGCCAGACTAAATTTCTTAGGATTATGCCTTTAGACAGGTACTATTAGAGAGGCAACATCATGTGAGTTGAGCTACCCAGGCTACAATTCTATCAATACTTTCCTGGGAGAAAGCCTTAAGGAACCCAATAGGGCTTACTTCTGAGTAGACAGTCCAAGGATTGTAACCCCCCTCTCTCTCACACTTCTGTGTGTGTGTGTGTGTGTGTGTGTGCGTGCGTGTGTGTGTGTGTGCGTCTTCAAGTTCAGAAAACGGATACATGTGGCATCCACCAATAGAAGACAGCTGTGGATTGCTATCTCCTACTTTAATTACTATGCAGTCTTAGACATACTAGTCACTTAGGCTGCAGTCCTAACTTAACCTAGGCCAGCTTAAACTCCCTGTTCTGCTGACCTTCGGGTGTCACAAAAGTGCTATATGGCACTTTCACCCCACTCCTGGTTAGACCAGTGCACAGAGGTAAGCCGACCACCCCACAAAACCATGGGAAGATATGCCAGGTGAGTTAGGCCAGCCTAAATTGGTTAGGACTGAGCCCTAAATTGTGGTTTTTCTTTCAACTCAAAACTTCCTTTAATATAAAAAATTTTCAACTTCTTATCAGTGCAGGACTGGACACAACGTCCTGCTTCTTTCTTCTGTCCCACTATCACAGTTGATCTCCTCTGGTTGTGACAAGAAAGGAATAGGTGGGTAGCAAAGCCCCAATCCCTCTTTTCACTAGGCACAATCCTAACCAATTTAGGCTGACACAATTCACCTGTTCCTTGTTTCTGTGGTGGTGTGGGGAGGCCAGCACATGGCTAAGCACTGGCTTAAACCCCTAAGGAGTAGTGCAGAAATGGTGCAAGTCCCCAGGCCAGCATGGGTCTTGTAGCCGCCTTGGGCTCCCTCTTGTAGGGGAGGAAAGGTGGGGTATAAATTAGGAAAATAAAAAAAATAGAAAATAATATTGGGATTTAATTCATCCTAACCAAGGTGTTAGGATTGCAGCCTCAGTTTCCTTTCCGGAATAAGAAGAGGACTTGAATGGTGGCAGGTTGGAGTGGTTGAGTATGTTGGTGGTGAGCACAGATGTGGGAACTCACTGCCAGTTTGTGGCTTCCTCCAGGCTATTACCTTAAGCTTGGCACAATCTCATGGCCAAAGTAGGCCATTCATTTCATGAAGCATCATATTATCACTGGTTTTTGTCTCACCAAAACTTGCACCTTTATCCTAGCATCATATAGCTTAGGATCATTTAGCCTAGATCAGAAGAACTATTTTAAGACTCCTTCAAGTTTAGGGTTGCCACATGTCCCAATGTCACAATTTTGGAGGATTGTGTTCACATACTGGCAAATGGGACAGAGGGTCTTGTTCCGATTTTGTGGAAGAAAATTACGGCAACCCTATTCAAGGTACAATAAATGCTGTGAAGATGCCTTGGAATTGGGGGTACCACTTAGGCAGAGGCGTACATAGGCAAAATTTTGCTCGTGACAAGGACTGAAATTTCACCCCATCAAAACAGTTAGAAGGTATCCCAGGAGGTCATCTAGTCCAACCCCCTGCTTGTAGCAGGAGAGAAGGGGCCCTGTCGCCCGTGGCAGATCGCATCCCGCGCTAGACCTCTGCACTTAGGCTGGGATGGATTGTGGAAAGCAAAAAAGGAACCGCTAAAGACTGAGCCATACTCATAGCTACAAATGAATGGTGTAAACTACTAAACACTATCCGTTTCTCTGTTTTCTCGCAACCTTGAACCTAAATGATAATTGTTTTGCACTGTTTCCAGTACAACCTGAAAAGTGATGGTTCCTCGGCCTCCCTCGCCAAACATGGAACCAAATCAGGCCACCTCCCAGCAACCCGCTTTGTTTCACACACCAGAAATGCAGCCTGTCTAATAGGATCACAATATGTGAGATGCCAGCATATTTTTGTGATTTACAATATGCCTAATGAGCAAATCCGATGAAGAGGTTTGTTGTCTACCCATAAAACCAGATGGATGTAAGCAGTGATTAGAAGCAATTAACTCCGTGCTGCACTAAATAACTTTCTGTCATTAAAGCGCTTCTCCCCACTTCCGCCACCCTGTTAGGGGGAGGGAAGCAAGGACCACAAATGGAGCAGATCTTTGTGATCTGCAGGTTGCTTTCCCTATGACTTGCTGTAGTCCAGGCCAAACTGGCTCACAGTTCAAGCAATATGGAAGAGCAATGCTTCATTGATCCAAAGAAGGTTGCCAAGGGTTAGATCTAACTGGAAGTGGCTTGACTTTTAATTCCCTGGGCATGGATTCAAATATAGATGCGTTGCAAATATTCCAACACACTGTATTTTCCAGCTAGATGGCAGTTGATTAGTTGATGATGCAACCCTGAGTTGCAAATGCATCACTAGGGTTTGCATTACCCAGTGTGATGCAAACACACACACCCATGTGATGGATCACACTTACACCCCCATGAGGGACCTCCCCCCAGGTTGACCATATAGAATGGTCTTCGATTGGGTAGAAAGTCAGGGTAAAAGTCAATTAATAATAATAATAATAATAATAATAATAATAATAATAATAACAACAACAACAACAACAACAACAATAACAATAACATTATTATTATTATTATTATTATTATTATTATTATTATTATTATTATTATTATCCATAAATACACAGCGAACAATTTCGTGCTTGTTTCATTCACATCACCAGTCGGACCCTTCCCAAGAGTCTAGGACTGTGTGATGTAGCGGCGTATAATTCGTGCTGATCCCAGAAGGATGGCTTTCTGCTGTTGCAGAGTGATATTTTGTCAACGCCAATAGTTTTCAGGTGCCTGCCAATGTCTTTGGGCACTGCACCCAGTGTGCCTATTATTATTATTATTATTATTATTATTATTATTATTATTATTATTATTATTATTATTATTATTATTATTATTGTCGTCATCATCATCATCCATAAATACACAGCGAACAATTTCATGCTGGGTTCATTCACATCACCAGTTGGACCCTTCCCAAGAGTCTAGGACTGTGTGATGTAGCAGCGTATAATTCGTGCTGATTCCAGAAGAGGGGCTTTCTGCAGTTGGCAGAGTGATATTTTGTCAATGCCAATAGTTTTCAGGTGCCTGCCAAGGTCTTTGGGCACTGCACCCAGTGTGCCAATTACCACTGGAACCACCTGCACTGGCTTACACCAGATACGCTGTAATTCGATTCTTAGGTGTTGGTAGTGGGAGATCTTTTCCAGTTGTTTCTCCTCAATTCTTCTGTCACCTGGTATGGCGATGTCAACAAGCCACACCTGACTGCTTTCTATGATGGTGGTATCGGGAGTATTGTGTTCCAAGACCTTGTCCGTCTGTATCCTGAAGGAGACCTTGGCAGGCACCTGAAAACCCTTGGCATTGACAAAATCTCACTCTGCCAACTGCAGAAAGCCGCTCTTCTGGGATCAGCACGAATTATACGCCACTACATCACACAGTCCTAGACTCTTGGGAAGGGTCCAACTGGTGATGTGAATGAAACCAGCATGAAACTGCTCATTTGCAACCACTTTTTCAGGCTTGTGGTCCCACCAGTTTTTTTGCCACGGGCAGATGATACTTTTGGCATAGATAATGATGATGATGATGATGATGATGATGATACTGTTTTATGGTGTTTTAATTAGATTTTTATGAAGTATAATGGAGTGCTGGGCACCACCAGCTTTGAATCTGGCGCTGACTGGGTGCTGTCATCTTAGAACAGGACCCTCAGTCTGCAATCCATACTTTCTTGGGAATAAGTCACAACTGGACTTTCTTCTGAGTAGACCTGGAGATGCTCTGGCGTTTCTTGTTTGATGTCATTTCCAGCTGTGACATAACTTCTGGGGGTGATTTTCATTCTGAGAAGGGGTTCCCAGGCTGAAATCCTCAAGACCCACTGCTCCAAAAAGTGATCCTACTTTCTCGGAGGGCACAAATGTTAAAGAGGTCTGGATCACCATGAGTGCACTATTTTATTTCTGAAGCCTGAATCAAAGAAGCAATATGTGCATCAGAGGAATATTTTGAGTTCTCCTTTCCTCCCCTACCCATAGCACAGGATGCATTACAGAAATCATAAGATCATAAGACTCCTGCGGTCATCAGGTGAGCAAACTTCTATGCTTCCATTTTTTCGCTTGCTTGAAAAGTCAGAGGTTTCTTTTGTTTTCTGACCAAAACATCTCCAACTTTCTCCAGTGGAAGGTTTGGGAAAAATTATGCCCAGGAAAAAAGAAGCCAAGGAGGAAGAATGGCAAGCAGGCTTAGATGGGAGGCTTTGAAGCAAGCAAGATGTTATTAACTAATTTTACTTTTAATCTTCACTTTTTTTGCAGCGAAGTGAGCCATTCAGGCATCACATCTTCCGAATGTTCCTTGCTGCTTTTCAGGGAAGCATATTGGGGCAGAGCTTGCCAGCTGTCTGCTTCCTTTGCCTTCTGCTGTCATTATCCTAAGGCACCACCCCACCTTCTGGCCCTCCAGCTTGTGGGGGGGGGGGGAGGAAGAGGAGGAGGGAGATTTGCTCACTCTTGCACACACATCACACAGCAGGGAAGAGAGCTGGGATTTCATTATATGGTTGCTTGATAGATTTGTTTTATTCATCTTCTCTTCCTTCCTTCCCCATTTTTCTTTTTTTCTTGAGTTCCTACATTTTTCCGTTCCCCTTTCTCCATTCAGTACATAGACAGGCAGCCAAGGATGTTGGACATCCATGGATTGCTAACTTTGACTGACACATCAACCTATGGCATTCATCAGAGGTGGGGGGGAAGGTTCTTTCTTGAAGTGGGGAAATGCCTTTGAGTGCTGTCTTCAGTGTGAAGGTAACACACTTTCTGATTTTAAAAATGGGCAGATGGACACAGTTCCCTGAGCATGCCAGGAGTACATTTCCCTTTCATACAAAGCAGTCAGACCCTACAATCCAGAGCAACTACAGGATCACGCAAGAGACATCACATGCACCCGTAGTTACTGCACCACCTAGTGAAAACCTATGGGAAATTCATATTGCAATCCAGAGCTAATTGTTCTTACACTGGAGCAAGGACTCACTATAGTTACTTTGGATTGCACCCTATATGAGTGTACATGCAGAGAGATCCTCTAAATAACATTTTTATAAGTGTATTTAATATAATATATTGAACCCGTTGGGTCTGTGACCATAAATAATGATGATGATAATATTTTGAGGGCTGCAGTGGCTCAGTGGTTAAAGACGCCATGTTTGCCAGGTCAGCAGGTTGGCGGTTCAAGATCCGAGTACCACAAAACAGAGTGAGCTCCCATCTCTTCTCCGCCTCCTGCCAACCTAACAGTACCAAAGCTTGTAAATGCAAGTAGATAAATAGGTGCCACTTTGTGGGAAGGTTACAGCGTTCTGTGTGTCTTTGGCATTCAGTAATATTGGCCACATGGCGATGGAGAAAATTTTTATTGTTCTGACTTCATCACATGCCGGGTCAGAGAAAAATAAGCATTCTCCGCATTTCTCTGAAAAACTCTTAAATCTGAAAAAAATATATACACTCTCTTAAAAAATTATTATTGATTCTATATCATATGTCAAGAATTGAGACCAATAGGGAACAGCAGATTCAGGGCACAATCCAAAGTAACTACGGGGAGTCCTTGCTCCGGTGTAAGAACAATTTGCTGTGGATTGCAGTATGAATTTCCCATAGGTTTTCTTTAGATGGTGCAGTAATTACAGGTACACGTAATGTCTCTTACATGCTCCCGTAGTTACTCTGGATTGTAGGGTCAGTCTCTGGCAAGCTCTGGGGCAAGCACTGATTGCGTGGAATGTTGGACAGAATCATCTGCACTATGTAAATTGTTCTTTCCATATGAATATTCAACACGAATCTTTTAGGGACAGTGTGGCACAATTTCGTTGTTAGAAAAATAGTCCTACCACTAGTCTTCCTAGTAACAGCCAATCACTTTTGGGTAGGTTAACGGCACCCGACGTTTTCTCTGCCACAATCCGCCTTGTCCTGATATGCCTGGTGGCAGTGGCATAACTAGGAGATGCAGGGGGTGCAGTTGCAACAGGCTACAAGCTTTAGGGGGGCTACAAGCTAAGCTTGAAATTAATGAATAAAAATTGTGAAAATCGGGGTCTGTATGAAGGACAATACCACCATGTTATATGTCATTGGAAAGGTAATTTTATGCAGAATGCAATGAAAGAAACTGCATTGGAATATCTGTATTCTATCAAAATTATGGCTAATTAACCAGAAAATGAAAACGCAAAAGCCTATGGAACAAAAAGTGGATTTTTTAACTCAAACTTTTGCATGATACTGATTGCTCTGAGGGGCAATGAGATGTAATTCTGATACTGTATCTGAATTCTGTATAATTAGTATATCAGTATAATTCTGATACTAATAAGTTGTTAAAATTGTTGTTAATAATAATTAGTTAATGGTTGTTATTAATTTTTATTGTTGTTAATAATTGTTAATATAGTTGTTAATAATAATTAGTTAAAAGCAGGCCTCCGTCAGTCTTGGAAGACTATGGTATCGTGCTGGGCGCTGCATATGCTGCATGCGAAGCACGAAAGCCTGGGTTGGATTGTTATGGAGGATAGGCTCTTACCCAAGCAGCAAATCCCCCCTCTCCACGCCACAGAATTAGTCCAATGGAAAGGCAGAGCCAATACGATTGGATCCAGCTGGCATCGCAGAGCTGGGCTGAGGACAGGAGCTCACCCTTTCTTGTGGGGCTGACTCAGGAATCGAACCCTGGCCTGCTGGTTAACAGGCACAGTGTCTTAGCCACTTGCGCCACCCACAGTCGCTATTAGTTAATGGAACTGATATTAATTAGTTAATGGAACTAATAAGTTGTTAATAAGGTCTCATTTCCTTATACATATTGCATACAGTCACCATGCTAACTGGGTATACAGGCACTTCAAAGTGGTACTCCTCTTTTATTTAGCAGGGAAAGAATAACGATTCCTCTTTTCCCTAGCACAGTTTCCCCAACCAATAAGGCACCCAATTTTCATTTTTTAAATTGATTTTGTTTAAATTTGATTTTGTTGTTGGGGGGGAATGGACAAAATCTTCTTCAACTCCAAATAGCAAGAAGGTGCTTTAACTTCTTGCTAATGTAAAAACCACTGGGCTAGGTGATTTTGGATGGAATCCAGAGTAACTATGGGGAGTCCTTGCTCTGGAGTAAGAACAAGTTACTCTGGATTGCAATATGAATTTCCCATAGGTTTTCACTAGCTGGTGCAGTAACTACAGGTGCACATAATGTCTCTTACGTGCTCCCGTAGGTACTCTGGATTTTGCCCGATGCCACAAAGGCTCACAATGTTCATTTTGAATGTGTATCATTTGTGATCAGTGATATCACGTAGCCAAAGCTAATTGAAAAAGTACACTTCTCTCTCCTCTTTACAATCTCAATAAGTTTTAGCCGTTTAAAAAACCTCCACTATTTGACACCACATTTCTGGTCACTCTCTATCATGTCTGTAGTATTTTGAAATGCAGAATTTCAACCAAATTGGTTGAGTCAGGCAGTTCCGTGGGCTGCAGACTCAATGTACTTACTATAGCTTGGAAATGAAGTTCCTTGTGCCTTATGATTATATTTGTGTAGGTGCAGCAGGTTGCAAAATATACAACCCACATCCTATGTATTGTGTCAACATCGAGGCACCTACAGATGAAGTCAAAAAGGTGAGCAGCGTAAAAGCAGCATCAATTCTCTCCGGCACTCGTTCACATCAGTGGGAAATGGATACTGGTGGTGCAATCCTAACCAATTTAGGCCAGCATAACTCATCTGGCATAATTTCCTGCGGTGGTGTGGGGAGGCCAGCACATGCCTGTGCACTGGCCTGACCATCCCAGGAGATGGACAGAGCAT
The DNA here is from genome assembly GCA_030015325.1 of Cryptoblepharus egeriae. NCBI lineage: Eukaryota > Metazoa > Chordata > Lepidosauria > Squamata > Scincidae > Cryptoblepharus > Cryptoblepharus egeriae. The sequence continues at coordinate 7,877,871 of JAREYC010000007.1, read as the reverse complement.
GCACCGGCCGCCACACGCCACCACCATCACTAGATGAGTTGTGCTGGCCTAAACTGGTTAGGATTGCAAAGGAATGAAACATGGACTCAGTCACTACTATAGTTTTTCAAAAAGGTGATTTAGGGCAAAATCCATAGTAACTACAGAGAGTCCTTGCTCCAGTGTAAGAACAACTTACTCTGGATTCCAAAATGAATTTCCCATAGATTTTCACGAGGTGATTCAGTACCTACGGATGTACGTAAAGTCTCTTTCGTGCTCCCGTAGATACTCTGGAATTGGGGGATGGGATCTTCGCAACACAACCAGATAGCATTATGTGCTTTAGTTTTGCCAAAAGCTGTAGCACTTCAGACAACATACTCAAAAACTTTTTGCATTAAGAAAATTAGCAGAACAAGGCAAAGGCTGGGCTAGAATTTTTTTTTTTGACCCTTTTAATGACATTTGACTTGACTACTGTAATGCATTTTTCACAGGGTTGCCCTTGAAGACTGTTTGAGAACTGCTGTCATTGCAAAATGTGGCAACCCATGTTTGGAGCATAGACGTTTGATCATGCTGAGGCATTGCTCTGATACCAGCCATTTCATTTCCAGGCAAAATTGACATGGTTTAAAGCCTTCGACAGTTTGGATACAGGTATCTAGAGGAGCATTATTTATCTAATGGAGCATTATTTATCGTAAGGGACATCATTTTCCAGGTTCATCTCCTAAGGTCATCAGAAGGGGTTCCCTTGCATGTACTATTCCTGGCCAAGACCAGGTTACTGGTCATAAATGGTAGGGCCTTCTCAGTGGTTGTGCCACAATTTTGGACACCTCCATAACACTCCCACCACCCAATATGGCTCCGAAAGGGGGCGTTTCCACTGTGCACCTACAAAACTTAGTACTTTTCACCCTTTCTACCTATGCCACTGTCATGAGCTATTTTGAGCATCCCATTTATTTGAGAGGTAAGAAGAATTTTTTAAAAAGTTTTAAAATAAAAAATACAGGGGAAAAGAGCTCAATGGTGCTGGGACGTCATGCCCACTTTGTGATCACTTTTTTTCTTCTATTAATAATATTTTAACATCATCTTGTGGTTAAAACCATCTTGTGATTAAAATCATCTTGTGGCTGTGGGTGGCGCAAGTGGCTAAGACAGTGTGCCTGTTAACCAGCAGGCCAGGGTTCGAGACCCGGGTCAGCCCCATAAGACAGGGTGAGCTCCTGTCCGTAGCCCAGCTCTGCGACGCCAACTGGATCCAATTGTATTGGCTCTGCCTTTCCATTGGACTAATGCAGTGGCGTGGAGAGGGGGGATTTGCTGCTTGGGTAACAGCCTATCCTCCATAACAATCCAACCCAGGCTTTCGTGCTTCGCATGCAGCGTATGCAGCACGATACCAAAGTCTTTCAAGACTGACTGAGGCCTGCATCTTGTTCACAACAGTGAATCTGCCATTTCACGTCAGGAGCAGAAAATAGTGGCTAATTATAGCATGCAAGGACAGGGACTGGAAAAACATTCAAGAAAGATGGATTCTTAAGTTCTGAGTGCCTTTGGTTGGGACAGAGTAAGAAAAAATGAAATTTTATTTACATTGTTCAAGCTTTTTGAAAACTCCAATAAATATCCATTACCTGCCAATCTATGGCAAGGCATTCAAAATAATGGTTCTGAAAGCTCACCTGCTGATGTCTTAACGCATGATAAAAAGGAAGCAACACAATATTCATCAAATGGATAATCATTCTTTGGTTTGGTTGATGTTTCTTCTACAGAATTTATCAAGTAATGAGGGACAATGATAATCAATCACGTTTTACATGCACATGAAACTGGAGTTATGTGGTCCAGCTCAAGAACAGCACGCCAGTAAAACTCAGAGAAGGATAAACATTGCTTCCTATTTAAGAAATGAAACATTAAAATAAAAAAGAATGAAACATGACAACAATTCATAGGAAGGAACAGGACTGGGGGCGCAATCCTAAAAAATTTAGGCCTGCCTAACTGACCTGGCATATCTTTCCGTGATATTGTGGAGAGGTTGGTGTAAGCCTGTGCATTGGCCTAATTCCCCCCAGAAGTGGGGCAGAAGTGTCTTACTGCACTTTTGTGATACCCCCAGGTCAGCACAGGACTTATGCTGGAGCTTAGGCTGGGCTAACTGGAGGTTAGGATTGCAGCCTGTGCATATAGCCATATGTGTACATAGACTGGGTTGAACAGGAATCAGGGACTCCAATCCATCCAAGGTGATTGATGTTCTGAAGTGCGTTTTTATTGATGCCACAATGCTCCATCAGTTCCTGTGTCCAGTTGAAAAGGGACATGAAGCAAAGTCGGCGAAGCCAAATGGGAGATATGATCAAAGATGTACAAAATTATGCAGGGGATGGATAGACTCAGTGATGGGATTCAAACAAATTAACAACCAGTTCTATACCCATCTGGCAGCCACTTTTAAATGGCTATTTTTAAACTTCATATGTCCTATCTCTCGTTAACAACCGGTTCTATAGAGTAGGTGCGAACCTGCTGGAGCCCATAGAGATCTGGAATCATTCCTGTTCCAGCCATGGAATCACTTCTAGGAGGTCCTGGACAGATGGTCATTCTCAAAAACAGGGTTCCGGGCAGTGGTGGGACTCAAATAAATTAACAACAGGTTCTATGTTGTAATAACCTAAATTAACAACAGGTTCTATGTCCCATTAGTAAGCGGTTCTCAGAACCAGGTGCTCATTAGCAAAGAGTTCTATAGAACCTGTGAGAACACCCTGAAGCCCACCACTGGTTCCGGGTTGAGAATGCTCGAGAACGATTGCTGTAAACATAGCCAAGCAAAATTAAATGGTTTGCCATGGGACGGCCTGTGACAATTGTGGCTGATTATTTAACAGAGACACAGTTGTAACATATGCAAATCTCTCCAGCACCGGGATGGAAATGAGGCAAGCAAAGCATTGTCATTTAGACATCCTCATTAGAAGCTGGAGGATAACAATGTCTTCGGAATAATTGGCAGTGTTGACTATCTGAGACTTCGGAATTCCAGGAAGGCCATATAAAATTAAGAGATTTCTGGGGGGGTCCCTTGCCCTTGATTTAAACAATCCTTTTGAGAAGTTGCTAATTAGGCTTTGGCCCAGCGGATTCGCTTGCATTTATACACGCAAAACTCTTCACTGTCAATGTTTTATTCTGGAAATTAGCTTTGAAAGAGATTCTGTAAAGAGTCCAGAAACTCATAAGAAGCCATTATTTTAACGAGATGCACGATCCCGGAGAGCATTTTAGAAGGAATATTATAAATGGATACTAAACGCCCAGCCAATATCTGGTATATAATGTATTTACTCGAATGCAACACTCACCTTTTTCGGTTGAATTTTGTTTCTAAATTCAGGGTGTGCATTAGATTCGATGGTTCATTAGAATTGGGTGAATATGGTATTTTGATTATAAGTATAGGGTGTGCATTAGATTTGATGGTGCATTAGATTTGAGTAAATGTGGTATTCAGATATTCACCAGCTTCAAGTTCCAGCTTCAAGTTCTTTGCAGCATCACTGAGATATGTGTCAGACAAGGTGCAATCCACACCAGTTTAGACCAACACAACTTGCCCATCTCCCCATTCCTGCAGTGGTGTGGGGAGGTTGGCACATGTCTGCGCACTGGCTTAACCCTGCCAGGTACGGAATGGCACTTTTGCGACACCCCCCAGGCCAGCTTAGGACTTGTGCTGGCCTAACCAGGGGATAGGATTGCGCTGATATTGCATTTTAATTATTAGATTTGTATTCCACCTTTCTTCCTAACAAAAGGAAACCCAAGGCAGCCAATGACATTTAAAACAACAATAAAATACCATTAAAACGAGATAATAAATATAATTAAAATACAATTAAACTGTACCAAGACAGTAAAAGACAATAAAACCCAGGTTAAAAAACAGGCAGGCAACAATACAATAACATTAACCATTTAAAAGCCATAATATGCCTGTCTAATCCTATCCATGTCTACTCAGAAGTTAGCCCCATTGTGTTCACTTACTCCCAGGAAAGTGTGCTTAGGATTGCATCCTTAACCACTCCTATGATGGACCTTTTAGTGCCAGGCAATACCCCATACAGCAGATGTTGTGATATATCATCACCTTGCCTCTGCTGGTTTTGATATATTGATGTTGCTATATTTTATTGATATATGAGTGTATTACAAGTATATTCTACTCATATTTCATTACTGTTTCATTGTATTCTACACAAAACTATACATTATATATGGTGTTATTCGAAAATACCAAGATTTTAAGAATTTTGATGAGTAATGGCGTCACCTTCGCAGGCATGTAAACCAGTATGGCCCAGTATACCCCTTAGCAATGCCACATGGACTGTATTTATTGTTTTAGTTCAGTGTTGCAAATGCTGAGAAACTAATAGGTTTGATGCTACACCCCAAATTCTGATCTCCACTCAAACCCCTAATATTTATTTGATACTTTTGTTTCTTGAGTTTTGATACAATTGAATTGTATATTTATATTTATATTGTATATAACATTGGGGTATAAATCCCTTAAATAAAAAATAAATCCATAATTCCAAATGGACCCCAAAACAATTTACATCACAATTTAACATTGTAGGTTTTGGGGGAGCTGCCTTTTTTCTGCTTGTGAATATGGTTGTTATCGTTCTTGCATTGGGAAGCAACAGGCACATGAAGGCTGCAATCTTAAACACACTTTCCTGGGAGTAGGCCCCAATTGAATACAATAGGCGTTACTTCCAAGTAGACATGCTTAGGATTGCACTGTAAATCGCATTTTAAATTGCAAGCACAATGGTGACCATTGCAAATAATCTCCCCATATGCATTTTACCACTTTGGAAAGTTTAGGTCTTTGGAGAGACACTCCAAAGACACAGATCTTTTATTCAGTCAACACTCGCTCCAAATATTCCTAATATGCTGATGCCAGATGATTTTCTCGGCTCAAAAATGAGTCCGGTTGAAAAAAAAAATCCTCAAAATGTTCTCACTGTGATTTCCTATTTCCATGTTTGTTCGTTGGCCACATCTCTTTATTACCATCTGTTTCTTTCTGGCGACCAGCAATGGGCAAGCTACTGTAACTGCATGAGTATAAGGCTCGACATCTGCTCTCCAAATCAGACTGTGGACACAATTCACCCAAGAACGTCTCAGCTCAGGGCCAAGCGACATGCGATGCAGGAGGTCTTATATCAAACCTCCTATGGGGTTCATTTTTACATTTTCCCCCCAGAATCTCCATATTTGACTCGGTGGTAGTGACACTATGAGATGGAGAACTTTAACCCATGGCACTGAAGATTTCCCGATCTAACACCCCAGTCGTGTTCAGGATTGGGCTACTGGGTTGGAGCAGGTTGTGACAGTGGAAGACATTGGACCAGGAGGAGAGGAACGGAATGGGGAAACCGAGGGACAGGATGGATCTAGTTAGTGATCTAGTTAGTATTCAGGACTGGGCTGCTGGTTGGAGCAGGTTGTGACAGCAGAAGACATTGGACCAGGAGGAGAGGAATGGAATGGGGAAATCGAGGGACAGGATGGATCTAGTTAGTGATCTAGTTAGTATTCAGGACTGGGCTGCTGGTTGGAGCAGGTTGTGACAGCAGAAGACATTGGACCAGGAGGAGAGGAATGGAATGGGGAAACCGAGGGACAGGATGGAACTAGTTAGTGATAGTGCATGCTGGATTATATTGTTTATAGTGCATGCTGGATTATATAGTTTATATTGATTTATATGCATGCTGGATTATATTGTTTTTATATATATAAATGGATTGTATATAAATGCTGGATTATATCATTCCTTTCCCAACCTCCTGCCACTTTCTTTTTGGACTTGCATCACCTCTCAGAGCTGATCCACTGCTAACTGAGTGGCTTGTGGAGACCTCATTCCCTCTTCCTCTCCAAAGCCTCCTGATCTCTCTATTTATTTCCAACCAATAGGTAGGCCAGCCCTACTGTTGGCACCTGCTGGCACCTACTGTTGGCACCATGTCCTGCTCTCCTGAGTGTCCATTTACTCTTCCATGCTAGAGATTCTTCTTTGGTGACAGACCCCTAAGACAGGCCAGCCAGTCTACCATGGTTTGAGTGACTTCAATCCAGAGACAGCGGGACCCACAGCCTCATGAAACAAACACTGAAGGGCCCATTTTTTTTAGAATGAGAATCTGCCGGGACCCACCAGAAGTGGCCTCATCAAGCAGAAAAATAAACCATTTTTATTTCAATCCTGCCCGCACTTATCCAGGCGTAGGGCTGCAATCCTGAACTTCAGTTAGGCTGGCTGAACCACCACCCCCATGTATAGTATACAGAGTATTCAGAATGCATCAAATTTATTAGCTCAGCCTCTGGGGTGTTGAAATACTGAACCTAAAGATTTAAAAAGCCAGCCATGTGGCAAATTCATAACTAGTAGAGAAGCTTGTCTTTTTCAAAAGCCTTCCATGCACTACCCACTCCTAGATTCAAACAGACAATGTCAAACAATATATAGTGACAGATCCTCTTCCTTGTGCCGTTCCGCTCCCCCTTGTCCATGCAATGCCGTTGCCATTTTTTACACTTGAGAAACTATTGCTTTGCCAGGCATTAAAAGTGAGTGGAAGACAGGGAGTGTGCCACTCTTTCCCCCGAAACACAGCAGACTCTCTGTTTCTTATTTGTCTTGTGCAATATGAAATGCTGCATGGACCTTTTTGAGAGCGATTAAACTATGCGCAAGTCGGCAGTGGACCGTGCCACACGGCAATTTGTGTACACAATGCTAATTCTGCGGAATGGGACGCATGTGAGCCTTGCTTTGCATCTGTCTAAAAAGATTTTGATCAGTCAGGCTCAGTCCTGTACCAGAGGAAGGTGCTGGAGCTGTTAAGTAAACGGGACACAATCCTAGCCAATTTAGGCCAGCATAACTTAAGGCTAGACTTTGTTCATCTAGCCCAGTGATTTTCAACCTTTATTCATCACACCATCAGTTGTTTTTATCATTGACAAGGCACACCAGACTGTTCAAATCCCCCAGTTTTCCTATTAATGAATGTCAACCTCCAAATTCCCGTGGCACACCAGAGGACAATCTGTGGCACACCAGTGTACCACATCACACTGGTTGAAAGTCACTGATCTAGCCTAAAGTTGTGAACTCTCATTGGCCTTGTCAATTTTGTCCATTGGCCTGGACAATTTTAGTGCCTTGTCAGTGTACCTTTCGATGAAAAAGGTTGAAAATCACTGTTCTGGATCTTTGGATCTGGATATTCCAGGGAGCTACTGAAAAGCCTCTTTCATAAAACATGTACATCCATCCCACAGTGGGCTTATGTAGCTCAGATACATTGGGTACAATCCAGAGTAACTATGGAGTCCATGCTCCGACATAAGAACAATTTACACTGGCTTGCAATCTGAATTTCCCATAGGTTTCACCAGGTGGTGCCATAACTACATCGACGTAAATGTGTTTTATGTGCTCCCATCGCTACTCTGGATTGTAGGGATACTTACCCTACAATCCAGATTAACTATGGGAGAACGCAAGAAACATTTATGTTGACATAGTTTTGGCACCACCTTGTGAAAACCTATGGGAAATTCATATTGCAATCCAGAGTAAATTGTTCTTACATCGCAGCAAGGACTCCCTGTAGTTACTCTGGATTGTGACCATAGATAAAGAAGGCGATGGACAGAGGTTAAAAGTATTGTGTCCTGAGTGGTTTCAAATCCATTCATAAATGACCTACAGTGCAATCCTAAGCATGTCTACTAAGAAATAAGTCCCATTGTGTTCAACAGTACTTACTCTCAGAAAAGTGTGGTTAGGGATTGCAGCCATATAGCTATAAGGGATTAGTAAAGTGGCCACGTTTGCTGATGACACTAAACTTTTCTTTATGGTGAAGATCAGAAAGAATTGTGAAGAATGTCAGAAGGATCTCTCCAAACTGGGAGAATGGGAAGCAAACTGGCAGTTACACTTTAATGTAAGTTAATTGTATAATGGTGCCCATTAGGCATCAAAACGTCAAATTACATTAAAGGCTTCGGGATCAATTTGTACAATGGCGATAAAATTTGACCATTTTATTTTCAATGCCTTTTTCATGACCCTAAGCATGAAATTGGCCTCTACAACCACCACACACTGGGTCGGCACTTTCATCGAGCCAAGATATATCTCCTGGATCTCAAAATAGTCTATAGGTGAATTCCAGATGCAAGGGAGGGCACTAGGGTGCAGGTCTCTTGTTGTGTGTGTGTCCCCCATGGGACACTGTGGAATACAGAAGCTGGATTAGATGGTCCATCTTCAGCCTGATCCAGAGGCGCTCTTATGTTCTCAGTGAAGCTGCAGCTTCCATATTGTGAAAATGATATTTATTTCTTCTAAAATGTGGAATATATAAGAATTCTAATTTCAGGATGTTCCGACCATGGCCTCACCTCACTAACAATATTAAAAACTTTGTGCTTCTCTCAACATGTCCTGTGTGTTCTGCTAAGGATGGAGCATCTGAATCTGCATCAGAATTTGGTTCAGGTGAGGACAACTCTTAGGGACAAACCAGTGGCATAGCTAAAGGGGGTGCAAAGCACTATTCTTTGCTGGTTGTCTCACTGTAGTGTGTAAGAGGCCCTTCCCTTTCAGAGCCATTTCAGGTGGTGGTATATGTCTGGCTCAGAAGGAAAGGAGAAGGTGTCCCTTACACACTTCTTGCAAAACTTTCTGGCAATGCACCCCTCCAGCGATGCCACTGGGACAAACTTGGTGGGCTGCCTATTAAGAGGGACCTGAACTCCATTCACACATTCATGCTTGTCACTTGATGGCTGTCGATGTCCCAATATGAATGTGACACCCCAGAGATCATGCTGCAGACAGAACGTCCGGAGTATCTCGCAGTGTTTTTCAAAGGATTGTACAATGGAGAGACTTGCCAGCCACCATCAAACATAGCACCACTGAGTGAGGTACATGCATTTGTGAACTAGCCCACAGAGAGTGCTATGCATACAAATATATGGACACTTTTTACATTCAAGCAGATTTTTTTTTTCTGAACACCCAAAGAACTTTGGCACAACAGAAGAGGTGGCTAGGAATATAAACAGATGGTAAAAGAACTGGGCATCCTCTGCTAGTTTCCTGAAATTAAATGGGGTGGGGGGAGGACTTGCCTGTCTTCTGAATTGCCATCCTTTGATAGCCAACACCCAGGCAAGATGATACATGTCGTTCGTTTTTTGCCAGGCCTCCACTTTTTTGACGACAAAACCAAATGCTACAGATGGACACGCTCAGAACCTTCTGCCAAATTCTTCAGACAGGTTGGTTCATTTGCTCCATAAATGCAAGGGGAGAAAGAGAGAGAGAAACAAGGAAGGAAGGAAGGAAGGAGGGAGGGAGGGAGGGAGGAAGAGAGAGAGAGAGAGAGAGAGAGAGAGAGAGAGAGAGAGAGAGAGAGAAAGAAAGAAAGAAAGAAAGAAAGAAAGAAAGAAAGAAAGAAAGAAAGAAAGAAAGAAAGAAAGAAAGAAAGAAAGAAAGAAAGAACCTTTCTGCGTGGATTCAAAGAACTGTGAGGTGAAAAACGGTAGCAAGTCTTGAGACCAGGAAGGTCTTGTCAGGTGCACAATCTGTAGGGTTTGGCATAGAACAGTTAGGTTTTCCACTGATGCGTCATGCCCCATAGATCAGATCTGGCCCATGGGCTATGGCTTGTTGGCCCTTGACCTCAGTCAGTGCACCAAACTGAACATCATTTAGTGGAGCCCTTACCTACTGAGCTGAACACATGATGTTGCAGAGACTTTCCATGCCAACTTTCCATGATGCGTGATCAGGATTTCCACTAGTGTGGACAGCTTGTGTACACAGACTCCTCCTTGCTAACATTTCATTCAAAGCACAGTTCTGAGGAAATAATAGCATTCCAGTGTCAGGGATGCAGATGCAATTCCGCTTCAGTCTGTGTATTGGATAAGACTTTTTGGAGGAAGAACGTGCAAAGAACTTGCAAAGATCCCTAAACCTGAAGCCATCATTGTTTTAAAATGTCACCCAGATAAGATTCAGTACCAGTAAGATTATCTCGTTTTTGCCACCCTCCATGAGCAGTAAAGATTCTTGCAAAAGTATCATTCAAGATGCAAAAATGAAGAATTTTTATGGGTCGTTATTACTCAGTTGCAATTAAAACCAGTAGCCCTGAAGTGCTTCATACATTGCTTCATAGGTGCGCGTGTAACAAATCTAATCAGAAATGCCATAACGCTGCGCACTGCATTGTTCACTGGGTAGTGTCAATTTCTGTGGAATGAAAAGGGGGGGGGTTAACATGGCCTTATTAGCCGAGCTGGTGTTATCAGTCCCATATCTTTGCTGGCTATCGCGAGGTTTGCAGTCCATCTTTTTGTGTATTGATTTTGTCGTATTTTTTTCTACTGGACCACATTTTCAAGATCTTAGAATGGTTTATTAGAATGTTATTAGTTATATTATTAGTAACATTAAATTATATATATATATATGTGTGTGTGTGGACATATATATATATATTATAATAATAATAATAATATTAAACTAATATTATTAGTTTATTAGAAAGGCAATATGAGCCCCAGGAAACAAGTTTCAAATGCACCAATAAAAATGTCCTCTTATGGCTAGTAAGCTTTAGATCACAATTTTCACTGGGACTTCTGGTATAGAGGAAAGGGTTAAAATATCCACCACTTCCAACCATGCTGCAGTCCTAATCCTGATCCTTTCATGTGTTGCTTAACCTTTAAAACAATATAGGGCGAAATTAATTGTTTAATATTGTCAGGAATTGCCACTCTGTCCTGCTGTATTATGTCCCAGCGAAATCCACATTTTTACACTGATTTTTTTTACACACTGGTTTTTTATCCATTTTTTTGTCATATAAGCAAGGAAAATTGTCATATAAGCAGTGGATGTATATATATAAGCCTGAATACATATAAGCCTGTATACTTGACGCCAGGAAAACATGGCCAGACCCTATGCAGGACTGATAGCTAGAGAGCACAAACCCACAGGCCAGGATGGCGGCCAGCCACACTTTTGACAGTTAGCCCCATGGATGTACTTGCTAAATAAATAGGCTAAACAAATGTGTACTTTGTCCCCACTGCACCCCCAAAAATCTAATACCCATAATTTTTCCTTCAACACAATGAAAATCCAGACCAAGCTCAACCGGAGAATTTTTGTTCACTTTGCATGATGACACTTTAACGAAGCATCATAAAATGCTCATTAGATATCACAAGTCATATAGATGGTTAGCATCAGTTCATTGAGAAGCCTGACCTTTCAAAATAGCATGTTTCCAGGAAGAAAAAAAAGTCCCATCCCCCCCCCCCCCCCGAATCTATGCCCTTTGAAATTCCACTTAATTGGAAGTCAGACTGCCTAACTCCCTGACCTATATATATATAGGCTCTCCCTTTTCACAGTGGCAAACCTGCTGACAATAAATTAAATTGTTAATGGTACTAATTCCACCGATTGGGTTAATTTCTCATTGGTGTGCAACAAATGGAGCCACTATAGTTGCTCCCCTCCTACCCCATTAGTGTGGATCTTGGGAAGTTTGATCCCGGTTAATGCTAAACTATACTAAGTCATTTGGATATGAGTTGTTCATCCTTCGACCCCAGCAGAAGCTTAATTATTTGCCAGGATAGATAATGGAGGCAGTAAACAAATTGGGTCTGTGAAGCACAAAGCCAATGGCTTGTGATTTATGTCCTATGCTCTGCTTGTCTTTATTGTTCTTTGGCTGACATTCCACCAAGTTGGTGAGACCAAATGGGAACATTTAAGGATGGATCCAACTTAAATCTTGGGTCTGTACAGCTGATACTTTACTATATAAAGTACTTTACTATGACTTTTACTATGACTTTTCCAGCTAATGCCTTTTACTATGACTTTTCCAGCTTGTACCTGCAGTTTATGCTGATCTGCAGATTTGACTCACCGCAGATATTGTCAATCTAAAGTGCTTTAAAAACTAACCCATGGTGGCATATGATGATTATGATCACTCACAACCCTCAGGAGTAGGCTAGGATGACATATGCCTCTACATATTGTGCTCACTGATGGTATACACACATCGATAGTGTGGAACTGTGGATGCACATGGTGTGCTCACTGAGACTAGGACCTCCTAGTCCAGGAGTCTCCAAACCCTGGCCTGGAGGCCAGATGCAACCCTCAGCAAGCCTCAATGTGGCCACTGGCAAGACCCATCAATCCAACCCTTGGGCAAGCTGTGTAACCCACTCCAATACATTCCTATACGTAAATATATGTAAATATATTCAAATTTGAAATGTAAATTAGTTTTCCAGCCCCCAACACCATGTCAGCACGATGGCCCTCCTGCCAAAAGGTTTGGAGACCCCTGATCCAAAGCTGATTCTATTTCCGCTACAGGTTCTCAATGAGACATCCAAATGGTTCTTCATCAGCAAAGCACCAAGTCTTGCATGGCAAAGTAGCATATCATAGCAGCTGTGCATAGATGCCAAGACTGGAATATATTTGGTGTGCATGTCTATGCTACTGTATTTGTATTCAGTTCTGCAAGAGTCTACATTCCTTGGTCTTGACTAGGGTTGCCATATGTCCCCAAAAACAGGGACAATCCCAATTTTGGGGGATTGTGTTCACATACTGGCAAATGGAACAGAGGGTTCTGTCCTGATTTTGTGGAAGAGAATTATGGCAATCCTAGTCTTGACTAATCCCACACTTCAGTACCAAACCTTTCATTCATGGCAAAGGATCTGGATTGTATCCTGAACGAGGGGAAGAGCCCGTTGATATGTGATTCCAAAGATACAGTATATGATATAATCAAAACCAAAATCAAAGATACAGTATATGATATAATCAATACAGCATATGTTATAATCAATAATATATGATTCAAAAGAAGTGCTGTGTTGAGTTCATGAAACATTTCATCTTTGGGATGAAACACAATAATTGCAGCTGGACAGCAAGGGTTTTTTGAGCTTCTAACAGTATCCCTTTATCTGTCTGTGGGGCTCCAAAGACACCATAGTTGCACATCAAGGACTGACCCTACAATCCAGAGTAACTACGGGAGCACGTAAGAGACATTACGTGCACCCGTAGTTATTGCACCACCTAATGAAAACCTATGGGAAATTCATATTGCAATCCAGAGCAAATTGTTCTTACACCGGAGCAAGGACTCCCCGTAGTTACTCTGGATTGCGCCCATAGTTGCACACCACTTGGACATCAAGAACAGAATCTGAACTTCATGAAATAAATGTTATTCACATGAGCAGTCATATTTCCATGCACAGTGCCATCTAGCGGCATCTGTGAGGATGCCAATAACACCTTGGACTTGGCAAAGCTACTTTACATGCGCATTCATATGTTGCAGCACATGGTTCTCAGAACAAATGCCTGCCATAAATAATTCATCAAAATATCTGTTTTCTTCCCACCTGCACTTGTCTGCAAGTTATCACCTTGATTTCCACTACGAAGCATAATACTGGAATCCAAGCTGCGGGTCTGTACAAACTATACACCACCATACACCAAACTATACATATGTCTGTCATTTATCGGTGAATATTTATATACCCAGGTCTTAAAAGAGCAGAGCATTTAGAGGATTGCAACCACAGACCATTAGAGCGTTGAAATTTTCCTTGCGACATCTCATAGGTTACGCCACCAATTTTAAACCAGCGTGCAATGGCACACTAGTGTGCCGTGGGCGGTTCACAGGTGTTGTGCCTTGGGATTTATATTTATTTGTTTGTTTCTTATTAAATATTCAATAAATAAATTTATTAATATATATTCAATTACATATTAAATAAATATACATTCAATATATAAATGAATTTATTAATATATATTCAATTACATATTAAATAAATATACATTCAATATATAAATGAATTTATTAATACATATTCAATTACATATTACATAAATATACATTCAATATATAAATAAATTTATTAATATATATTCAATTAAGTATTAAATAAATATACATTTGATATATAAATAAATATTATTAAATACATACATACATACATACATACATACATACATACATACATACATACATACATAAATAAATAAATAAATATTGATTTAATCACCATCATCATCATCTTTATTTCTATTCCGCCTTTCTCCCAAAGGGACACAAGGCAGCTTACAAGGCATCCATAAAAACACCAATAAAATTCCAATACATTAAAACAGTTAAAAAAGACATCATAAAAGCAATAAATATAAAAACATCTATAATAAAAACACTGATTAAAACCATAATAAAAACCAAGCTTAAAAAATTAAAAATTTAATATTAAAATCAAATTTAATATTTTATTAAATCGAATCAAATCATACTTTTATTGGCATCAAAGCAAACAGACAATAGGATAGCACATATACTAAAATTTTATTAAATAAAATAGTAAATTTATTAATACGGCCAATGAGAGATGGGATCCCCCTCCAGCAGCATGGTGTGCCTTGTACATTGTCAAGAGGCTGGCGGTGTGCCTTGACAATTTTTCTGCCTTGCCAGTGTGCCATATGATGAAAAAGGTTGAAAACCTGTGGGTGACGCAACTTACACTATGCATGTGAACATGAAAACACGGGGAAGCCACAAGATTCAGTAATGTCTTATTATTAACTATTTTTTATATATTACATCAATATTGGGGAGGGGATCCCAGAGGGATGATGAACCTGTTCAGGTCCGATTCAAATTTCTTGCTGGTCACTGGGTTGTTAATGTGATTATCTGCACAACTGGCATGCGTCACATCCCCATATGGGGTGGGAACAGTCGTCTCCCCGATGCCCACAGGAGTGGAGGAATGAATTGCCTTTGCTTCAAGGGCACTGAGCAAAACACAACACAACTCGGCACTCACGGAAAGAGGAACCTCAGGAACACAGGAGTAGTGATCCTAATGCAACAACATATTAAAGGACAGTCCAGATGGAGTTAGGTTCAGAGGAGAAATAGGAGACTGCAGCCCACAAAGGTTGTAGGAAAGCCTTGGATCATGGCCACTCATTGAACATCTAGTCTCTGCCCTGTCTTCTCCTCTTGTTCCTATTGAGCCAAGGAGAAAAAGGGGAATACTCTCATATCTTCCTATTTCAACCTGAAAAGGCACGAGTATGGAATATATGAAATATGGATTTGGTGTCTATGGTGTCTCAACACCTTCCTGTAGTGACCTGATCAGAGCAAGACAAGACCCCAGAGGAGATCCAAACCCTTTTGCTGAGATCCAACCCCTTCCAACATTAAATTGACCCAAAGTCCAGCCCATTCCTCACCTGATCCTCCCCCAAACTGCCCACAGATTGCTGTCCACCAATTTAGCTACCATGCTGGAGCATTTGGGCAATGCTCACCAAGCCTCTGGACATTTCTGCTGGTGGCTTTGTAGTGCGCAACTGCAGTGCAGTGTTTGAGCCCACTGCGAGGCATAACGTTGCGTGGTGGATCATGACATCTGCTGCCATTAAGTGGCCCATAGGTTTGGACCCTGAGAAACCTTTCTGAGAACTCTGCCTATCAAAGTCCGTAAATGTGAAAGAAACCTAAAAATCTTGAGAAAAATTCTCCAGGTTGGGCAGCATTTGTTTCAGAACATCCCATTTTATTAAAAACAGATGTTTTGTCACATCCTGATGTCCATCAGATTTGATTCTGAAAACTTTCCTGACATATAAAGCAATGCAATTAACATCACTATACAGTGGTGCCTCACATAAAGAGTTTAATTCATTCCGGAGGCATGCTCTTTAAGTGAGAATGCATTTTAAGCAACGCAGATTTTTCCATAGGAAATAATGGAAACCCAGACAATTGGTTCCACAATCCCCAAAATATTCATAGAAAAATATTTGGATGTAAAAATGATGACAAAACCCTGGAATTAAATTTAAAACATGCATTCAATCTGCATTTTCCTATGAAGTCTACTTAGGCTGCAGTCCTAAAGACACTTTTCCCATTAACACAATTAACACACCCCATTAACACAATGGGGCTTACTTCTGGGTAGACATGATTAAGAGACTGCAATCAAAGACACTTTCCTGGGAGGCTTACCTGGGCTGCTGCTGGAGGTTCAAGGTGATCGGTGGGGGCACTTGGGGGCAGTTAGGGGCAACTGCCTAAGGCACTTCCAGGCAACTGCCCCTAAGTAGAGGGCAGTTAGAGGCAGCAGCACTGGCCAGCAGCCCTTTTAAAGAGCCTCCATGTGGAGCGTCAGGGTGGCATAGCACTTGTGCCCATAGCGCACTTGCTTGTTAAGTGAAGCGGAACTTGTTATGTGAAGCAAGATTTCTTGGAAATTTTTGCTTGTTATGTGAACTGCTTGTTAAATGGGGCGCTTCTTAAGCGAGGTACCACTGTACATCCAAGAGCAAAATCTCAATACATTTACATAATTAATTAAATTCATATTAAAAATTATTTAAAACATTCTGAAGAATAGAATAAAAAGAATGTGCCCCAAATTGGTTTCAAATTTATTTAATTATAAATGAATAAAATATTTAGTGTCATTTTATTAAAAAGTGGGTCCCAATACTAAAAAATTTTGGAGCCATCAGTCAAGATGATCTTTCGCTCCTTTCCAACTCAAGGTATTTCAACCTTGCCTATCCATAATACTATCCGTAGTATCACTACATATCTGTAGTGATAGTAAAAGGGACAAAGTCTTTTAAAAAAACTTTTTGGTATGACCCTAATTCCTACAGGAGCTCTCAGCATCTTTATTAATCTCACCGAATATTAAAAGCAGAGAGTAAGGAAGAGGAGAAGATCTCTGCAAGAGTCTCCAGTGAGCCCAGCAAGGTCAAAGACTAATACACTATGAAACTGTTAACAAAGAAACTTAAAATTAACTCGACCCTTGGGAGAGATTCGATCCTAATGTGTATTGCCTTATGTTCTCTCCATCTCCTTTCCTTGGCGGTTTGGCTCCCTGCTCGACACTGACTTCTGACAAGGCCAGTTCGGATGGGACCATCAAATTGGCTGCTACAGATTGCCCCAAGGACACGGGCATCTCCAGAGGGACTTAAAAGACATTTACTGTTCAGGTTTTAGAGCCACTTAACGTGGCTTTTTTTTTGCTGACTCTGCCTATATTGCAGTTTATGATACCTGTTGATTTCAGGTATTGATGGATTTCAGGTACTGATGGATTGCAAGCAAAAGGCTTACCACGTTTGGGCCCAGATTGGGGCATCCAAATGGATAGGGTTGCAATATGTCCCCCAAAAGGGGCAATCACGATTTTGGAGGATTATGGCCCATATCCTAAAGTGAAATTAAGCCCTTTGCTCCAGAGCAGTTAAGATGACTTTCCATAACATAACACTAGAGGGTGACATAACTGCGTGGACCCATAACTGCAATGGATTTTGCCTTATGTTCACATTCTGGCAAATAGGATAGAGGGTCCTGTCCTGATTTTGTGTTAGAGAATTATGGCAACCCTTGTAATGGGGCCACTAGCAGCAGAACCCAGACATCTGATTTTATACATATTATATCCAGACACTTTATTTTCATGCTTTCAAACTGCTAGGTTGGCAGGAGCTATGCTAAGGGCAGGAGCTCACCCCATCTTGTAGGATCCAGGTCTCGAACCCTGGCCATTTACATCAACATTTACGTCAACGTACTTACGTCACCACTTAGTGAAAACCTATGGGAAATTCATATTGCAATCCAGAGTGAAATTGTTCTTACATCGGAGCAAGGACTCCCCATAGTTACTCTGGACTGCGCCCACATTCTCTTATCCACTTGCGCCACTACAGCCCTATAACTCTGTCTCACAAACACATCTTTTCCTGCATGTTGTTCTATGAATAAACCATTTTTAAGAATTCCTGATTCCACGTCACCTAAAGGACTGCAAACAAACCTCACTTCAGATGTTCACTGCTCACATTCCACCCATTAGAGTCACATAGAAACAGCTGGATGTGGAAGAAGCTTGACATGTTCAATGCTCATCTCCCCACAGCATGCTTCCTCAGACATTCCTTGTTTATTTTCCGCCTTTTCAGCTCCCTTGCTTATCCGCCTCTGGCTAGGATCTGGTCAAATGAGCCAACCCAAACCAGAAAAGAAGCATTTATGGGGTTTTTTTTCAGTTTTCCTTCTTTAAGCCCATTAGTGTGCAGGCACTTGGAAAAAGGCAGAGTTTGCTTTAATGGGAAATTTTTGCGGTGATGCCCTTCGAGGCATTTTCTGAAATCCTGCAAAGATTTGGTGACCAAAAGGAGGCTGCGCAGATCTTTCAGCGAATCCGTGCACTGGAGCAAATATGGAATATGTGGGTGCACGTCGCATGATACGGGTCTGCGGAATAGGACAGGCGAGTAAATTCATAACAGGGAGGCATTATTATGCGCTCGTGGTGTCGCTGATAATTTTCAGTGGTTACCTCTGAAAAAGCTGTACGCACACTCTGTTGAACATTGTGGCCAAGCCTTCGAGAGTCAAGGTCTCTATTATGTCATGGATGGTTTATCCAGTGCAAAAATAATAGCTGATAACCGCACAAGAGTCTCTTTTTATCTTGCTGTTAGCAGGGCTGAAGAGCAGGATATGGCAAGAATAATGAAATCATTCTGCAGTGTAGCAAAACAACCCCAATAAAAAGATAAATAGCTATAAAGCAGAGAGTAATCACAAGAGCGTTCGACAAGTTGGATTTTTATTTTAGTGTTAATAGCTCTGATTGCAGGAAGATTTCGGGATTTCTCTATATGAGTTGGGGCTTAGCCCTGTTAGCTAAAATTAGATATCAAAATATCTAAAATTATATTTAGGGCTAAATCCATAGCAGTTACAGGTCCACGCAGTTACGTCACCCTCTAGTGTTATCTTATGGAAAGTCATCTTAACTGCTCCAGAGCAAGGGGCTTAATTTCATTTTAGGATATAGGCCATCAATTTAGGAAGCAATCCTAACCTAGGTCTCTACAACTCATAGGTCCTCCCGTGCCGGTGGTGTTGTGGAAAGGCAAGCGCACGTCTGTGCACTGGCCTAACCCTCCCCCAGAAGTGACGCACAAGTGTCCTATGGCACTTTTGTGACACCCCCAGGTCAGCACAGGATTTATGCTGGGGCATATGCTGCCTAACCGGATGTTAGGATTTCAGCCTTTATATATTGGATATATAAATTATATTCAAAATTATAGCCCACCACTACGGAAAGGCTCAAAGTAGCTGTTAAATAAATTAGAAAATGAGTGTTTCCTTCCTGGCAGCTGGTAAAATAACACATCATGGAAAAAGGGTTTTGTTTCGCAGACTCCCTGATGTGCTAATTGTCTACATGCAGAGAACTTTTATATGGTGAAACATTCATCAATATTTAATCCTCTTACCTGCAGCCTGAAGTGATACCATCCAGAATTTTAAGGTGTAGATCAGCTCTCTGGAAGCTACTCTGCACCCCAACTCAGGAACTCCTTGCCCAGGTAAATCTTTATTAAAGCTATTTCCTTGCTATCTGGTTTTCTTTGCCCCAAACTAATAGGGATGGTTGCAGTCAATGGGGTTTGCTCCCACGTAAGTGTAGATAGGATTGCAGCATAAGAGCACAATCCTAACCATGTCTACTCAGATGTGAGCCCCACTGTGTTCAATGCGACTTACTCCCAGGAAAGTGACTTTAAGATTGCAGCCTGGCCCTTCTTTTGATTCACCCCACAGCCCATGGCGGGATGCAATGAATGACCTGTTGGTCAAAAGAAGGGCTATAGAATCTGGCCCTACAATCCAGAGTAACTATGGGAAGACTTAAGAGGCACTTAGGGCAAAATCCAGAGCAGTTACAGGTCCACGCAGTTATGTCACCCTCTAGTGTTACTTTATGGAAAGGCACCTTAACTGCTCCAGAGCAAAGGGCTTAATTTGACTTTAGGATATGGGCCATACTCTGGATACTCTATGCATTTCCCTTAGTTTTCCCATAGGTGGCACCGTAACTACGTCGGTGTAAAGGGTCCTGTAGTTACTCTGGATTGTAGCCATAGTCTCAGATGGCTGCTTCACAAATGAAGAATTTTCCTACATCACGACAACTTCTATATAGGAAAAATGTAATTTGCCAATAAGACCAGCATGTGTGGTCTGGTGGAGGAATGGAGGGCTACCAGATGACTGTTAATCAAGAAAAACTTGGAAAAATTTTGGATGGGAGGCTGTCATGAAACCAACAGGAGATGTCACTGATGGTTTGGGTGACCTGAAAATGTTCCCCTGGATGTTTAGAAGGTGTTCCCTGATGCCACACGTAATGACCACGCCATGAAAGAATTCCCTCCAGAAGAGAAAAGTTCTTTGTGCTGCCCATAGAACAATTTCCTACCTCACAAGGTTGTTGTGAAGGCAGAAAGGGTAAAAAGCTATGGCAGTGGAAAGTGTGGAGAAATGTTTTTCAATGAAAATTTCAGGCGGCTCCAATTACAGAAATGTACAACTCTTGTCACTTTAATAGGGTCAGGAAGTTGTCAGTTAGCATAAAAGAAGTCTGCTGTGTGCAAAGTGGGCTTAAAGAAATTGTGTTAAATAGACCTAGGAATGGTTGAGTGGCAATTCTTTCATGGGGTTGCCTGACTTTCTGGCTCCAAACAAATTTCCTCCGTTCAGAATCATACACTCAGTGAACGGAAACAAATGTGAGATTTGTTCCTTCTTCACACACATGCTCACCGACACACAAACATGCCTATAAAATCTTGAAATCGGATTTTTCCCATAAAAGATAAGCACGTAAGATTTTGAACATAGCGTGTCGGAAGGCAGAGCCGTTTCTGCTTTCTCTTCTCTCTTTCCACCCAGATTCATGCATTAGGGAAAATGCACCGGTTACAACCATCCAGGCCTATGTGGCATCCCCTACAATCCAGAGTAACTACGGGAAGATGGAAGAGGCATTTACTCTGGATTGCTCTATGCATTTCCCATAGGTTTCCCATAGGTGGCACCGTAACTACGTCGGTGTAAAAGTTCCTGTAGTTACTCTGGATTGTAGCCGATCTTGCGTAACTTGGGGTTTCTTGATATGATCTCCCCCATTTCACAACATAAGGAATGACATTAAAAAATCAAAGTTCTGGACTTTCAGCGCATGCATGTTGCATCGGCACCATGCTGTTCCTCCTTTCCACGTTCGCTGTTCGGCTCTGTGATACTGTTAATGTTTTCAATTGCATTTTAAAAATGTTATAAGTAAACAGCTGGCTCAAGGGCCTCTGTGGTTGTCTGGGGCGGGGGGGGGGGGAATGCGCCCTCCCTGTCTGTTGTGGTTTTTACATCTTCAACAGCACTTAGTCTTGGGCCAGGTGACCAGCCTTGAAAGCTTCATAAAAGATCATTCTCATTTTCTTTTAAACCACAGATGACTTAATGTGGGTATATTTGAATTAATGGGATTGAGCATCTCTATAATGTTTCACATGCTTCCCTATAATGCTTTCAAATCCTTCCCATGTCAGAATCCTTATGAGTAAGTATTCTTACCCTCTGACTGCCAGCAGCTATTGCCTACTAAGTCCCTCCTAAAAGAGGCAGCATCCTATGAACATTTGTTCCCCAACCCCATGTCAAGCTCAAGCAGTTTATATGGGTTTACTAGAGACACACAAGTTACCTCATTGGTACACAACTGAGTAGACCTGTGTAGGACTTTCTGGTATGGGATGTCAGGATGCAGCAGATACCTCCTTGATCATACCTGATCATACCCAAGGTGACCATATGACTGGATTTTTCCAGATTTGTCCTCCTTTTTAGACTTCTGTTCAGGTGTCCTCCAAAAGGGCTTCATTGTCCTCCATTTTGGCTTCATTTTGGAACTTTCCCTACAATCCAGAGTAACTATGGGAGCACGTAAGAGACATTTTCACTAGGTTTTCACTACCTAGTGAAAACCTATGGGAAATTCATATTGCAATCCAGAGCAAATTGTTCTTACACCGGAGCAAGGACTCCACGTAGTTACTCTGGATTGCACCCTTTGCCATGGTGTGCAGTACCCATCATGTCATATGTTGTTGAATTTGTATTGAAGAGCAGAATCCAGTGCAAAAATGGTTTTGAAATATCTCCTTCCTATCAAAAGTTATGGCCAAAAGACTAAAAATCAAAAATATACATTGAGTAGTTCCATGGGAAAGTGAAAGTGCCCAATATTGCAGCTTTACTCTTGAGTAGGCAAAGGTGCCATAGTCTGCTAGAAAGGCCAAGCTGAGAGGAATACAAGACTTAGGGCGCAATCCAGAGTAACTACGGGGAGTCCTTGCTCTGGTGTAAGAACAATTTACTCTGGATTGCAATATGAATTTCCCATAGGTTTTCACAAGGTGGTGCAGTAACTACGGATACACTTAATGGGTGCAATCCAGAGTAACTACG
Source organism: Cryptoblepharus egeriae (assembly GCA_030015325.1). NCBI lineage: Eukaryota > Metazoa > Chordata > Lepidosauria > Squamata > Scincidae > Cryptoblepharus > Cryptoblepharus egeriae. The sequence goes on along the minus strand of JAREYC010000007.1, from coordinate 7,855,264 downwards.
GGGAGTCCTTGCTCCGGTGTAAGAACAATTTGCTCTGGATTGCAATATGAATTTCCCATAGGTTTTCACTAGCTGGTGCAGTAACTACGGGTACAAGTAATGTCTCTTACGTGCTCCCGTAGTTACTCTGGATTGTAGGGAATGTCTGTTACGTGCTCCCGTAGTTACTCTGGATTGTAAGGTTTGTCTTTCTTTTTAGGTTTGGACATCTGGTCACCCTGATCATACCCCGATAATACCTTCTGGGCCTGAACAATCCTGCCCCCGCCCTTACCCACCCCAAAACACCTTGCCTGTCCTCCTCCTTGAAATCCTTCTACTCCATGGTTCTGCCTCTTGTCTGTTTCTGAAATAATTTTTTTTCCTATCATCTGAATAAAGATTTATACAGGTAATAGGAAAAAATACTATATACCCTAAATAAATAGCAGATGTGGATATTGGGATTAATAAATTATTCAAATGATAGGATGACTGACAATGTAATTGAGCATGTTACAGTTTGGGGGATATACAGTCATAGGAATGATTGATGTACAGAACCAGATCAGAAGCAATAACATTTCTGAAAGTGAAATTTCAGTGGTGGCCACTGAAGAGAAGAGAACAAATAGAAAAACGAATAGAAAACAAATAGAAAAATCCAAAATGCTTTCTAGTGCTTAAAAAATCTTTAAAGTGGCCCCAAGTTGAAAAACAGGGATTTTTTAAAAGGAAGGTATTTGCAAGAATAATAAAACTGCAACCTAATCTCAGTGCCGGATTTACATATAAGCTAAACAAGCTCCAAGCTCTAGCCACCTTTCAATTTGTGGCACCTTCCAAGCCTTTCCCAGAGCCATATCTTGACCCAGCTGGCACCTTTCAAGTGACCTATTAAACACAAGACCTATTAAACACAAATCCAGAAAATTCTGATTAGTATTGGAAGAGGTATATCTCATACACTCCATGGAGAGTGCCAACAACCCCCCTGCCCCGAGGGAAGGGGGAGGCTTGAATGGATTGGTGATGGACAGCTTAAAAGCCCTGGTGGAAAGACCAGGCAGAAGGTAGGTTATAAAAGCTATTTATGTAACAAAACAAGCCCTTCCAACACTTTATATCACCCAGGTGCAGGATATGGGTAACCCTCATAATCCACTAGAATTTTGATCTGGAACCTCCCATGGATAAAAAAAATCAGTGGATAAGAAACAGTGTAAAAGTAGATTTAAAAACCAACTTCTTTCTTTCTTTCTTTCTTTCTTTCTTTCTTTCTTTCTTTCTTTCTTTCTTTCTTTCTTTCAAGAAAAGATACTCAAGATTTGCTTCTCCATTGCTCCTAATAGGATAAGGTCATATCTTAGTATCTGTAGAGTTTTGATTATGGGACTCCCTGAGGATACCAAATATTGTGTTAAATAAAAGCAGTTAAGAAAAAAAGTGTGTCCCTTTCCAACTGTAGAAAAACAGCTTTTCTTCCTGTTGTAGAGAGGCAGTCAGAAAGGCAAAGGAACCCCTGCCCTTGCTTAGCTCTGCTGAAGATTGCATGCCTGCCTCTCTACAACAGTAGAAAAGGAATTTTTTAAAACTATGGTTTGTGTATATAAAAAATATGTGTACAACAAGGTTGTATAACAAGTCACAGATTTGATCTGTCCTTTTACCAAGACTTTCAACAGTGTCCAATTTTTAACCACACTTTTATTCTGCCATCACTGACCTTATGTGACCTTGGTTCATCTGTACAGCCCATTATAGGACTTGTGAGCAAAGAACCCTACTATGTGTTTCCTTAGATGTTGTTTCTGTTACTACAACTTTAGGAAAAGTTTCTGGAAAAGCAGCTTAACTACTGATAGCAAGCAAAGCACAGTAGCATCATCTCAAGTGTGGTATCTGACATCTCCAACATTATTAATACACCCCTTGCAGGCCCCATTCATTTTAATTAGTGATCAATTACCCAGCACCGTCGACAGCGAGTAATAGTATCCTCAGTCCTTGGAGAATAACTTTCCAACACAATAACTGTTTTGCTCCTCCAAGTTTGAATTCACTTTCCTGCGAGCCGCCCTTCCAACGGTGTTTAAGAACAGACGCTCAGGATAACATCTCTCTCCTTCGACTACCACCCTGTCATTTAATTTGAGGTGGGGGGCTATTCTCTGCGCTTACCATTGGGGGCTCGGAGTAAGGGTTGGGGGAGGAACATGGAATGTGGTGAACAGCTGGGCCCCATCACTTTTCATTGCGGGTCTTGGAGAGATGCGGTTGACAGAGTGATACACAGAGGCTGTCCCAGTTAATGACTTCACCATTCTCCATCATTATTCCCATCATTAGGAAATTAGGAGGACAGAAGGTATTTACTGTAAACCTGCCACCTCCCAAGGAGAGATAAATAGAAACTGATAAATGGGATCTTCTGGTGCTGTTCGTCTATTAACCTTCTGCTTCCCAGCTTAGACATATGCAGACCATCCTGCCATTAATATCCAGTAATTGGTGCGGCAGCAGGCAGTGACTTACCTTCTTTTTCATGTGGAATATATGTACCCTGAAAACAACAACAACAAAAGAGTCAGAGGCAACAACAACAACAACAAAAGAGGAAGCTAAAGAAAATTTTGGTAACGTTAAAACAGTTGGAATGGCTGTAGAGAGACATCGGTTTAGCGCACTGTGAGGACCAATGCACCACCAACATTATATTTTGTCATATAAATATAATGATGATATATAATGGCATTGATGAGTGGTAGTGATTGCTGAACTGGTAAAATAAGTTTGAGCTCAAGTGGGAAACAATTGATAGGAAAACAATTGCTAGAGCTCAAGTGGGAAACATTTGGTAGCCTCTGGTGCTGGTAACTGGTAGAACTGGAAGCACCTGGAAGGCCTGGTAATATAAGATAGGTATGCGGTTGGGATCTGGATTGATCAATGAATATGACTTTGCTGAAATTCAGTGACGTAACTGGGGGGGGAAGATCTGGGAGGTCCAGGGATCTGGGGCTCTACAGGACTCCCAAGTTTAGGGTTGCCATAATTCTCTTCCACAAAACCAGGACAAAACCCCCTCTCAAACTTGCTAGGATGTGAATGCAATATCCCCACCCCAAAAAAAACAGACTATCACTGTTTTCCAGGACTTATGGCAACTGTGTAAAACGGAAAATTGGCACTTTCATTTTTTGTCATGGTGAGCTCTGATCTGCTCCAGAGCTCTGACCATAACCCAGAAGTGGTTCTGATTGCAGCACTGTCAGGACGCCCGCACATCCTACTCTCCACCCAGCAAGCACTTACCAGCAGTTCGCTGACTTTAGGAGAGTTTGAGACCCTCTGATCTAAGGTATTTTCATGGAGTCTGCCACAGTATGCACCTGGGAGTATCATCAGAAACTTACTTCTGGGTAAGGTAAACATGTATAGGATCAAACTGGTAATTAACGGACTGATGAGTCAGTTCAGTTCAGTCGAGGCAGGTGATTATCAACAAAAAATTCACTGTTGGGTTGACAGCCTGAATACATATGAATAGTTGATGGAATTTATATTTTATATATAGTTCAATAAATTTATATTTTAAAAAATGATCATATCTTCATATCAAGGATCTGAGTAACACACTCAAGTGCTGTCAATTAAATACAAATATTCTATCTCAAGTGCAGCCGCAGTTGAATCTCTCTGTAATCCTGCACCGCCTTGCGCATAGTCTCTAGTAATGCTCTGCCTCACTTCTTTCTCTCCTCCTCCACTTCTGTTCCCAAGAACAGGATGGACCTCTTGCTTCGCCAGAGCGACAAGATGGCTCTGCAGCCCTGCAGCCAGTCAAACAGCTTGGCTTATGCCGGAGAACCCGGCCAGCCAAACTGCATTTTGACCTCCTTCATCTGCTCATCGGAAAACTTGTGGATGAATGAGAACTTCTGATGGTGTTCTGCTCCAGCGCACCCAACCCTATGAACCATTCCAGAAATTTTGGGACAACAAAATGATGTGAATTTGATATATTAACTCACTGGCATCAAATGTTATTCATGTGCAGGTACGTAATAGAGCCGTAGCAAAAAAAAAATATTCTTTTATTGACATCTGATTTGATTCGACAGTGGCCTATATCCTAAAGTGAAATTAAGCCCCTTGCTCCGGAGCAGTTAAGATGACTTTCTATAAGATAACACTAAAGGGTGAAGTAACTGCGTGGACTCGTAACTGCCATGGATTTTGCCCAATATTTAATGGCTGATGTGACATGGCATTTCACATTAGACCAGTGGGTCTCAAACTCTTTGGTGCCAGGACACACTTTTTACAATGACAGTTGGTGACTTAATTAACCTGGGAGTGATGTCATGGCTGGAAGTGACATCATCGAGCAGGAAAATTTTAATACTCCCCCATACAGCAATCAAGTAAGTACATTAAAAGTTTACAATCAATATCAAAATTTTAAAATTATAAATGTATAGAATTCTACATTTATAGTATACACACCACTTTTCACACAATATATGCATATATTTTCTGAGATTCCAAGAAATTTCCTACTCTCCTTCATTGGCACCTAGACCCAGTGATGGGCTTCAGGGGGTTTTCACAGGTTCTATAGAACCCTTTGCTAATGAGCACCTGGTTCTGAGAACTGGTTACTAATGGGACATAAAACCTGTTGTTAATTTAGGGTATTAGGACATAGAACCTTTTGTTAATTTATTTAAATCCCACCACTGCCTAGACCCCTTTTTTGACTCCAAGCCTAGATACAACAAACATCCAGTGCACCACTTGCAGGAACCCTGGTGAGATCCAAGAAAATTTTGGGGTTTCGCTTTCAACTCCTTGGACCCCTTTTTAACCTTGAATCCAGGTACAATTTTCCCCCTGCACCACCCACTGATAGTGCCAACCAGTACCTACTGCCGATTAAGGTCATTGGGTAAACATGAGTTCTGGGTAAATTGATAAAGAACCCCTTTTTTCTCCCCATACCATTCCTAATCCAGTAGCTTATACTAAGTCCTTAATTAAAGATATTAAAGATACTTAGAATTTTCTCATAGAGATCACTTTTCTTATCGAGAGATAATCTGCTATCTACTTTTACATGCAACAAAGGGATTTATTCAACTGGCATAAACAAGGATCATCAACCAGATTCACCAGTTTGATTTTAATTAACCAGATTTTGTGAAAAGTCGCTCACCAAGCCTTACCTTGCCTGTGTTGTGTATGTGTGTGTGTGTCGCCAAGAGAAATTGTGTAGCTTTAACTATTCTGCACAGCTGGCGACACCGCCAGAGGGGTCAGTGAGGATTGAGGGAGAAAGATGGCCCTATTTCTGAGGGTTTTTTCCCCCATGCCAAATCTCTCATCTCTAGAATCTGACAGTCGACCCACCAGAGGGAACGCCTGAGCACTTCAGCGGTACCAAGGTCTGACTGCGAGCGAACATGAAATGCATTTTTCCCACCAAAGTGACACTAATTGGGTCTGTCCAGATTGAGGGAGTGTATAGAGGGCTTTTGAATTCTCAGAGACCGACTCCCCTATGATCCCTGCGGAAACCAAGGGGCTGAGTTTTCGAGGCTCTCAGTAGCTCACACACACTCACATTAAAAAGAGGTTGGAGAAAACAACCACCATAAATCGCAATATTCTCCTCATCGTTGTCCCTTAAAGGCTTATCCAATGACACATTTTCTTTCAAAGCCGGGGAAAACAAGAACCAGCAACAGTCTTGGGAAGCTACCGAGCAAAGTTCACCTAAGGAGACAGGGTTGACTTTTCCATTTAAGTGAGAAAGTCTTCCTTAGAAGCACATGGCAATGGTTCAACAAATGAATAATTCTCTCCCTGGTACATAATTCACAAATCCTAACCAGTTTAGGCCAGTATAACTCACCCATCTTCCCATTTGTGTGGTGGTGTGGGAACGTCGGCGCATGTGTGAGCGCTGGCCTCACCCACCAAAGGGTGACACAGAAATGTCTTACAGCACTTTTATAACACCTCCAGACCACCCCAGGACTCAAGATGGCCTTATAGGGGCTGAGGATTGTAGCCACACTCACAGAACTTTAGGACTACTTATATCATTATAGACACTAATACAGCTTGAGCGTACAGATGTTTACATAGTTGTCTCCCGCTTTTTGACGGTTCATTTTCTGATGATCCACTCCTTCAATTGCACCCAGAACTCATTCATTCAACACATGCTCCACACTTTCAACCTCTCTCTATTGTTCTAATTGCCCTATCCCATTTGTTCCTGGTCTTATCCTATTCTCAAAGAAATTAATGGGAATCCATTTGCAAAACTCATTGTGTGGCAGCAGGAATTTGCAAGATAAAAGGGGCCTTTGCAATTTGCTAGCTAAAAAAGCATTGGGAGGAACATTTATAAACTAAAAAAGACTGGGCTCCACTTTTCAATGGTTTCCACTTTGGGATGAGGCTCCAGTCCCTAACCCGTCCAATGCCTGTAAGTCGTGTGGACTTCCAGGATTCTCAGAGCCTGATCCTGAAGGCAGTATGTGCAAACCACTGGCTCCGAGTGTCACACATGTGCTGTTCATAGCCCTGGGGAAATGTCAGCATTGGGTCTCAGCATTGCACAACTGGCTAGTGCTCTTCCAGAAGTTGAAGGAGAAGTATTTTTGAGTTGGAATATTTTTGATTGGGTGGAACAGAGTGAAGGAAAGACCGAAGAAGGGGAGGATCAGGACCACAAGGGGGGGGGAATGGATGGAGAGTCCGTCATCAAATCTTGACCCTCTCCAGGTGACCCTACATGGGTCTCACCATCTGTGCAAACACAAAAATTGGCAGAATACAAAAGAACAGCTCCATGTCTTGAGAGATTCACAATGCAAAAGAGAGAAAGTCCTCTTTAACATAACAGTGTAAACTTCTTGAACTTACTTTAGAACTAAACTGGGATCCAGGCCAAATCTAGACGCAGTGTTGATTTTATTTCATAAGCCTCAGGCTAATAATCGACACACATCATAAGCGCACTTTCAGTCTTCTGAGTCACCTTTTTTTCTCTGCTCCTCACTTTGCTGTTGGCAACAACTTACATCAAGAGTAATTCTGCACTCCAAAGCAAAAGTATTAAGTTCTTGCTGAAAAGAAAGGAATCCTATATGACTGTGAACCTCTCCTGCTATACACTGGATTTTTTTTCCGTTCTGCTCCAGATCACAGCCAGTTTTGAACTGGAGAGTGTGACGAAGTTTTATTATTCTCACCTCCGGGGGTATAAAATAATGTACATGTCTTGGAAATGTTACAAGTGGCCATCTAGTGGAATCGGAAGAAACTACTTAGGATGCCTTAACACAACGGTCCTAAACAAGAACATGAAATAAAATGAATTGTCCACTATAAGAAAAATGCATGTCCATATGTTCAGTTTGCATAATTACGACACTTGCATAGTTCTCATGCGCAGGTTAGTGGCTCCCCCATCTCTCTGTGTGAGTGTGTTTGTGTGTCTGCTGTGACTGTTTTTGTCTGTTGCTGCTGGGCTGCTAAAGAGAAGTGTCTCTGAACATGTCCAGAGGGCCTATTTCTAGCGATACCCATAGCTAACCCTGCCACTGAGAACTAGATAGCTGAGTTTATAACAGTGGTTATAATTCCCTATCAAACCATTTGCCTTGCAAAAACTTACATCCTTGTCAGCTACTCTAGTTAAGACCTACAGTAGACTAAGGGCACAATTCTAACCATGCCTACTCAAAAGTAAGCCCCATTGTGTTCAATGGATCTTACTCCTGGGAAAGTCTTTTTAGAATTGCAGCCTTACTACATAATTTCCCCATTATCTACAAAAAACTTTATTTACTCTAACGCACACTTTTTCAGCTGAATTTATGGTGCAATCCTTTTCCTGTCTACTTAGAACTAAGTCCCATTATAGTCAATGGGGCTTACTCTCAGGAAAGTGTGTTTGGGATTGCAGCCTTTGTCTCCAAAATAGGGTGTGCATTAGATTCAGTGGTTTATTAGATTCAAGCAAATGTGGTATTTTGATTATAAGTATAGGGTGCGCATTAGATTTGGTGGTGCAGCGTGATCATGTGAAATATTCATGATTGGGACTGAATCATGGTTTATGTAGCCTGCCTAACACTACAAAATCCATAATGCACCCATGGCTGAAATATAAATGTCTGAAAAGGAGTTTCGGCCTTCATCTGAAACATGCAATTGATGATATTAAGGGAATAACAAATGTAACAGCAGAATCCTATTAGGGCACAATCCAGAGTAACTACGGGGAGTCCTTGCTCCGGTGTAAGAACAATTTACACTGGATTGCAATATGAATTTCCCATAGGTTTTTACTAGGTAGTGCAGTAACTACGGGTGCAGATAATGTCTCTTACATGCTCCCATAGTTACTCTGGATTGTAGGGTTCGTATCTACTCAGAAGTAATTTCCACTGAGTTCAATGGGGCTTTCTCACAGGGAGAGAATGGTCTGAATGGTCAGAATGGTCAGAGTTTCATGCAGTCAGAAAAAGTTTCTCATCTAAGTTTCACAGTCCTTAAATTTCAAGTAACATTGGACAGCCATGAGAGTATTCCTAGAGTGATTCCCAAGTATGCTTACTTGTAAAGACATGTTGTCAGATTGGGTCTTCATCACTTTCACACAACTTTTCTAGAGCTGCAATACTAGTAGCTCGTTGGCTAATCTATAACAAGACTGCGCGGACAACTCATTCCCATGAAATCCCTTCATTGGTTTCAAACTGTCAAGTTCATTCATCTGAGAGGCATATTTAATATTATTATTAGTCCTACTAATAGGCCCAACTTCCTGAATGAGGACCTGGACAGCTAAGTTTTTATATGGTTACGGTTTCAATTCTCCCCATACCCTACTCATTCTTCTTTTCCTACTCTTATATTCCTCTTTCACTTAGAGATCAAGCAGTCCAATTTACCACATTTACTTGAATTTAATGTGCAGCTTTTCCAGCTGAATTTAGTCTCCAAAACCGGGGTGTGCATTTAAGTAAATAGAGTATTTAGGCTGCAATCCTAACTACCTGTTAGGCTGGCCTAAACTGCAGCATAAGTCCTGTGCTGACCCCAGGGGTGTCACAAAAGTGCCATATGACACTTCTACGCTACTCCTGAGGAAGAGTTATGCGCTTGCCAGTGGACAGTCATGCGCTTGCCTCTCTCCAAAACCACAGGAATAGGAAGACCAATGAGTTGTGCTAGCCTAAATTAGGATTGCACCCTTAGGCTGCAATCCTAACCACACTTTCCTGGGAGTAAATATGATTGAACACAATGTGATTTACTTCTGAGTAGATATTTTTTCATTTTCTTGTAAACCGCTTTGTGAACCTTTTCGTTGTATATAAATACATATAAATGTATAAAAATATAAATCGAGCATGTATAAATACTGCAGATAGATATGTATAGGATTGCACTGTTAGTCTCCAGAATCGGGTGCGCATTAGATTCAATAGAACATTATATTTGAGTGAATACAGTAATTCTAGTCTGTCATTAAGAGCACAAGCCTAACCATGTCTTCTCAAAAGTAAGCCCTATTGTTTTCAGTGGGTCTTACACCCAAAAAAGTGTCTTTAGAATTGCAGCCTTTAAGTTCTACTATTTTAATGATAAATATAGGTCACTATTTTTTTTAAAGGTATACAGTATTGTAATAAAAATGTAACATAAACCCCATTGTTGTATAAAGTAGTGCAATTAGATGAAAAATCATAACAGAAACCTATTATATTATTATTGTCATATATCTCATTGCAGGACTAGAACCAATGGGTACAAACTGCAAGAAAGGAGATTCCGGTTGGATATCCAGAAAAAATTCCTGAAGGTTCGGGCGGTTCGGCAGTGGAACAGATTACCAAGGGAGGTTATGGACTCTCCCTCATTTGGGATTTTCAAGCAGAGGCTCAACAAGCACCTGTCGGGGATAGTCTAGGAGGATTTCCTGCTGCAGGCAGGGGGTTGGACTAGATGACCTACTAGGTCCTTTCCAACTCTAGGATTCTATGATTCATTGTTATATGCAGTAAAATTAAATGTTGCACCTGCATGTTATAATCGTGTTATAATAAAAAAAAGTTTTCAAACTCAAGGTGCGCATTTAATTTGAGTAAATTAGATTTGAGTAAAAACAATAATTTGTTCTGTTTCAAGAGTGGGGAAAAAACCCTACAGATTAGCAACCCTTCACAGACTGTTGGTATCTCTTTAAAAGCATGGCTTGCATATTTTAACCATTCAAAATAGGATTCTTGCAGGGAAAAGGAGACACCATCCTGGCACTACTTAAAAGAGGGATATTTGGAGTGACTACCTCCTTTCCTTGCTGTCCTCCCTTTGTCTGCTGTTGCAAAATCAAATGTGGCAGCTTGTTTAAAACTTGTTTACCAGGAGGAGGTTGTAAGCTCTGCAGAGATTAGAGATCTGATTAAAAGTTAAATAAAGAGGAGTGTATAATATGAGTTTGGGAGGGAAAAGTGGTTTGTCTTAAGAAAATTTGACTTTGCAGGGAATGTACATGCAGCAAAATGTACAATGTACATGTACGCAATGTACATGTACAAAATGTACATGCAGCAAAAATGGGGTGAACATTTTTTGAGATGGAATTACAAGCATCTCCCACTTATTGGATGGAGGTTAGGGAGCAGAGCACCATCCAAAAATAAAAACAGTTGAAAAGTGAAACCCACTCTTTCATCTTGCAAACTTTTCCCACCATTTATCCACCCTATTGCATTTATCCACCATAGCCACATTTTTCCACCATATTGCAAATATCACTTGCAAAAGCCTAAATAACACACATTTATTAACACACAGCCAAAATGCATAACAAATTACAGTAAAATAAACAATGTGTGGGTAATTAATATCTTAAGTATTTGAACGAAGGTTATTTACTGAAGAAAGTCATAAGGAAATGCCAAAAAACAGTTTGATCACCACGTCACATGCAAATCAACATCAGGAAAGACAATTTTAGCCTTTAGACTAGCAGAGAAGGTGTTGAATGAATGAGTTCTGGGTATAACTGAAAGGTGTTGAAAGAGCAGAACTGTCAAAAAGTGGGGATGTATGTATGAGAATTGTTTTAAATATTTATGCATAGCAGATGCAACACACCAAAAACAGAGGGACTGTTCCATCCTGGATAGGCGAGATCCTATAGGACATGAAGGGCTTGAACTGGGTTGACCCAGAGGAGTTTTCATCTGCTATGTGCTTGTATAAAAAGCAGGGAAAACTAAGATTTGTAGCACCATGGACAGCTCCCAGAAAAAAGCAGACATTCAGCACAATCCTGTCCATGTCTACTCAAAAGTAAGCCCCATTGTGTTCAATGGGCCTTACTCTCAGGAAAGTGTCTTTAGGATTGTAGCCATTATTCTTGCGATAACTGAATATTTGAATCAAGAAATAGTGAAGCAGACCCACCAAGTACCCAAGCCCCTTTCCTTAGTTGAAATATTTAAATTGATTAAATATCACTTTATTGAACTAGGGGGTTAATAAGGGGGTTGGACACAATGACCTTCCAACTCTATGATTCTATGACTTAAAATGGAATCTGATATCCTGGCATCACTTTGCTCCAAGTGTACCATTTATGTTCATAGAAGGGTGAGTTTCACCCTTCAAAGAAGTGGATGGTTGGTGAAGGTCTCTGGGTGATCTCTGGATGGTTGTTAAAGTGTGGAACTACAGTTTGGTCTCCTCAACTAAAAAGACCAAGCTGATGGGTGTCACAAAACTGAACTCAACCTATCATTGATTAAGCAGTGGTCTTCAAAGTGGGGGACGGGAACCCCTTGGGGGTCGGGAACCTCTTGGGTCAGGAACCCCTTGGAGCCACAACTTCATTTCAGGGGTTTGCGTAAAGCTGGGTGCAGCCGTCTTGGCATCTGGCACTGGGCACTTTTAATGTCATTTCCAGCCATGACCTCACTTCTGGGGGGTCCTGGATAGATTGTCATTCTCAGAAGGGGGTCTTAGGCTGAAATGGCCGAATACCACTGGATTTAGGAATATGGAAAGGGACTTTCTAAGACTCAGGTGATTGTTGAAGAAGAGCACAAAGCCAGGCCACCTGGAAGTGAAAGTAGTCCAGTAAAGGGACTTAAGACTGTATTAATTTGCATTTATTAATTTTAAGAAAATTTCCCTGCTTGTAGAGATAGTCCTGATCACCAAGACAAGCAAGACTCAGCCTTCCCAGAACCTGATGCAGGCATCAAATTTTAAGCTCAGACCAGAAGTTGGGACAAGGTGGTGGCGTCCGATTGAACATGTTTGAGGGGCAGACTGCTGAGTAAGATCAAACCATTAGCCGTACCAAGCAGAGTGGTTCTTATAATGATAGCAAGATAAATTCTAGCCAGCTGGGGTTGGGAGGGAGGCACCCGAAGAATAGGATGTCATCCATCAATGGGGCAAATGTCTTCTCCATCCAGCGCTGACAGTTCAGATTATAGAACAGGGTCACCGATACAAGAGAAACCAGAGGTTGCACCATATTGGAGAGGTCCGCAGACAGGCGATGCAAATGACCAGGAAAAATGGATGACTGTACACCGGTCCATTTACTTACTGAACTTATAGGGGCTCTGCTTTATTCTCTCTCTCTCTCTCTCTCTCTCTCTCTCTCTCTCTCTCTCTCTCTCTTTCTCTCTCTCTCTCTCATCCTCATGGTGCTCATCACAGGTAGGAGAAAGTGACAAGCTCATAAGAAAATGAAGATCTCATTCTGTTTGAATATTGCATTAACCCCTAAGCACCGCTGCTTCGCTGGTTGGATCTTTCTCCTCTGAGCTCTACATCTCCCCATCACTCCCTCCCTCCCTTCCCGCCTGACCCGGTTGGTCTGATTATGAATGATCAATGTGCCCATTTGCAGCGGAAACCTCTTTCCACATCTCGAGACCCTCGGCCTTTAGTCGCTCATGCAGATAATAACGGCACTTCAAGTTGCTTGCCCATAACTCCAAGCTTCATTAAACAGAGGGGTTGTCACCAAAAGTCCCTTTAACTGTCATTTGCTTCTCTGCTGGGAAAAAAAAATTGACAGTCCTGGGGAAGGGAACAGAGATATAAATAAAATAAAATAACTATTTGGTTTTTGGCCAAAAGCCTATAGTTGGCTCAGGACTGCGTGCTAGAATCTGCTCATTTAACAAAGGATGAAGAGATTGTGAGAGGCAGGCAGAGTTTTTGTGGGATCCAATGGGCGAGTTGGCACTTAAAACATGCCCGTGATTCGTTTTCAGCTTCAAAGAGAAGAGCATTTCCATAGAATAGACTTGAAAGGCAAGGGGGTCTGTGCTCTTTACTCCCCGCCATTGATGATGTCCTGACAGGCTCTATGCCAGAGGTTTCCAACCTTTGTCAACTTAGGGCACACAAACCAGGTGTCCAGGCACATCATCAATTGTTGGACAATTGATGAGGCAAACCCATTGGCCCTGTTAATAAATTATCTTTCATCTTTCAGAGAGAGAGAGAGAGAGAGAGAGAGAGAGAGAGAGAGAGAGAGAGAGAGAGATAGATAGATAGATAGATAGATAGATAGATAGATAGATAGATAGATAGATAGATAGATAGATAGATAGATAGATAGATAGATAGATAGATAGATAGATAGATAGATAGATAGATAGATTCTGCAGTACATCTGCAGACCATTCATAACACACCAGTGTGACATGACACACTGGTTGAAAATCACTGCTCTGTTAGGTGGCTGGGAGAGTTTCAACCGCTGAGAACAACACCAACAGCACAATCCTAACCATATCTGCTCAAAAGTAATTCCCATTGTGTTCAGTAGGTCTTACTCCCAGGAAAGTGTATCATAAAACTAATAAAGTGTATTATAAAACTAATAAATAAATAAACAATTAATTAATAAGCTGATAAAGTAATAAATAAATGAACAAATCAAATAAACCAGTGCATATAAATAAAATAAAGGGGACCTCTTGTGGCTCTGTGGTTAAAGGTGCTGTGTCGGTTGATTTGAAGATCGGCAGGTCAGCGGTTCGAGACTCAGATGCTGTATGAAGCAACATACTGGCAACAGGCTCCTGCAACAGGCTGGCCAGATTTCCCCATATCACATCCATCATTTAAAGCGGAACCTGCAAGGAGTGGGAATAACGCTAACAAAATGAAATAAAATAATAAATAAACAAATCGTATGTATGTATGTATGTATGTATGAATGAATGAATGAAAAATATTGCTGTCCATTTCTGCATCAGATGCCACAGCTCTGCTGAACATTTTACAACACAGTTTAGTTTGCTCGCTAAGATGCAGGCTTTGGCATCGATATGTCACTTTATGGGAAAAATATTAACCAGTTGTATTGTCATTCCAGCAGGATGACAGCAAGGACATTGAAGACATGAACACTATGCACATAAATATATGAAATTCACCATTTTGTTTTACACCCTGCTCAACTACAATGGCTTTAAAATGGGACCCAGAGAGTTGACTCTCCAAACAGCCTGCAGAGCCAACCACGCTTACCTGCAGTAGTAGAACCCTATCCATAGGTTGCCTTTTCTGTCCAGGATGGTTCCAACAAGTGAGTGGGAAGGACCGCTTACATGATGTGTTGTGGAAACTGAAATACTTACAGCAGCACCACACCATACACTATATGCCTTGTACACATGCACACACACACATGTACATTACTCCTGTAGTAGCTGTCCAGGATTTTATAAAAAGGACTTTCCTGGACAGCCAGCAACTGAAACTGGGACCTTCATCACACAATGCAGACTCACTGTTGCTAAACTATGGCCTCATCCCATAATTGGGCAGAATACAAGTTGCAATCCTATCCAGGTTGCAATCCTATCTTTGGAATACAGGTTGGAATACAGGTTGGCATAGATTCCACTAAACCCAATGCAGGCATACGTAAGTGGAGTGCAAACATACATACATACATACATACATACATACATACATACATACATCATATGCTTGGATATGAATTCATTTAGTAAATGCTTGGCCTCTGAATTCATTTAGTAAAAGAGCATGTTGTGTATGTGATTAATTCCACTATAAAACCTAAGCTATATTTGCCACAGGAGGAAAGTCATAATTAGTCTTAATTGGAGAATGATGTTGGTGTTCAGGTACTGATTTACTGCAAAATATGGTGACAATTCTTATTCCATATTGTCACATGTATACTATATAGATTTGAGAGATGTATTTATTTATTGTATAACCATAGGTCAGTACAATATATGTATACAACTATATAGATATATAACCACATACACTGCAAAAGTCACAAACAGTGTAGACCCCAAGGACTGTGTCTTCTTTTAGTATCTGCCATGGCTTTTCTTCTTCAATGGAAGCACTTCATGAAATTGATGCCCACAAAGGATGGGGCATCCCCAGCTGTGACCCCCAATGGCCTTCCTATATGACCTCACAGCCCACTTTCAGTAGAGCACTGAAACCTATTCTGTTTAGGTGATTATCATTGGTTAAAGATAATATTTTATGTGAAAGGGATGCATTAAGTTTGCAAAACATTGAGCTGATTGCTATGCATGTCTATTCAGAAGTATTTCCAGTTATAGTCAATGGGGCTCATTCCCCAAAATGTGTGGATAGGATTGCACCATAAGACTCATATATATTATTGACTGAAATATCTGATTGATATGTTAATAGGCCATCACAGATTTAACACCACAAGCAGATCATCCCCCACACAGGGTGACCATATGATTGGATTTTTCTGGATTTGTCCTCTTTTTTAACCTCCTGTCCGGGTGTCCTCCAAAAGGGCTTCATTGTCCTCCATTTTGGCTTCATTTTGGAACTTTGCAATGGTGTGCAGTACCCATCATGTCATATGTTGTTGGATCTGTATTAAAAAGCAGAATCCAATGCAAAAATCAGTTTTGAAATATCTCCTTTTTTCAAAAGTTATGGACAAAAAAAACTAAAAATAAAAAATATGCATAGAACTCTATGGGAAAGTGAAAGTGCTCAATATCATGGCTTTACTCATGAGTAGGCAAACATGCCATTGTCCGCCACAAAGATTAGGCTGAGAGGAATCCAAATCTCAATCCTCCTTTTGAGATTTGGGCATCTGGTCACCCTGACGTCATCACCTCAAAATCCAAAGTTTTTCAAACTTTGATGCATCAAATAAAATCAAATAAAAATATTAAGTAATCAAATAAAAAAATTAAGGCCAATAAAAATCCAGGGATTGCATGCATGTGTGAACCAAGCTTTGGAAATGCAGAACTAGCTCTTAATATGGATCTAGATATTTAAGGGGACAAATTACAACTGGGTGACATGAATTCAGATATGTGATTTAGGAAAAGGCTGTATTGTCCATGTTGACCCAAAGGCCAATGAACCTTTCATTGAAGGGAGCAAAGAAAATCCCCCGTGGATAAAAAGGAGCCATAAATAAAAATGGATCTAGGTCTTTAAGGAGGGTGAAATGCCATTTGGTGCAGGGTAGAGTGCATACAAGAATCCCGACACCTGCCGGACCTAATGGACTCTGAAATGTTGTTTCAGAATTAATCAAGTCATTTAAAATCATGGCTGTAGCCCCTCCATTCACCACTCCCATACATAGATGTGCTGATCCTGATACTAATCCATGTCGGGTGACTTTGGCAGTATATCACTATAATTGCTGTTTTAGGACTGCAAATTGGAGCTAAAATAACCAGATGCAAAAGAGACGGCCATCTCAGGCTCTCAAGATGGATCTTCAAAGTTCAAGGAGAGTTCAAGCATGGAAGAGGCAATAGAAAAGGGTCAAGTGTAAGGAGATTGTTCACGTTCAGGAGGAATTAACTTTACAAATATATTGTTTCAGGAGGTGGTAATTGTCCCATCTTCCAGCTATTCATACCTCATTGAATCTCCGCATTTCTTTCCAGGCATTAGAGTGAGTTTCCTTCATTGAAATAAATTTGATTTTGACAAAATATTCTGGTATGAAGCCTGTAGCTAATTTTTTTTTCCCAGCACTTTAAATAAGCCGCTTCAAAGTCAAACTGGCTGGTCTCGGGTTCGAGATCACCCGTGAGAATGGGAGAAAGTTGCACAGCAAGTGGCAGAAGCAGCGTGGAAGCGGCTGTTTGGAAACCATCACTGTTGCTTGCAGAACAGTAGGTAAACCTACGCAACAACAGTAAACCTACACAACTTTAGATTCGCTGAAATGGGGTTTGTGTCTCATACAAAACTGTATGGATTTACTTCACAATGAAGTTCATCATAGGAAAAAGGAAAGCTGCCTTCTATTATTGGTTATTGCTTTCTATTATTGCCTTCTATTATTGCCTTCTATTATTGCCTCCAATACTTCACAAGGTATTGGTTTAGCTGGGTTAGGATCATCCGCACAAACTAATAGCAGTTCCCCAGGGTTCCAGAAAGCATCTTTTTCTAGCCCCACAAGGAGCTACAACATGTGGGGGGTGGCAATTTTGGCCTTTAGAACAGCAGAAAGAGAGAGAGGTTGAAATAATGTAACATGCATTGAATGAATAAGTTCTGGTATAAGTGAAAGGTGTTGAAGGAGTGGAACGTCAGAAAACGAACCATCAGAAAGCAGGGATACCTGTATATTCATTTCTGTAAATTCGTGTAAATTTATTCAAGTTTGAGATGTAAATAAATTCTTTTTTTCTGGCTTCCTACACAGTGTCGGAGAAATCATGTGGCCCACTTGCCAAAAAGTTTGGACACTCCTGGTTTAAATCCACACCAGGTCTTGACCAGGGGACCTGAAAACTACCACGCAGAGTTTTACAACACATGCTCCCCCATCCCAGCTCTTCCCAATAGGTCAGGGACATTTTAGGGACACCATCCAAGAAGACCAAGAGGTGAATGCCTCCTTTCTACTCCAACCACTTGGAATATCTCTAAAGGAAGGGTTACTTGCACGGCACACTCATGTCCCTCCAAATTTACTGCTTTGCACCCTTCTAGTTATGCCACTGATCAAGATCACTCAACGCATAGCCCCTTCCCCCAGCCTCACCCCCACCTCTGTCTCCCTTTCTCTCTCGTTCTTATTCAGGATATCAGGTAGATCAGAGTTATCAGGAAAGGTCATTCTCAATTTCTGTACAGAAATTATCTGTCTCCGGTATGTAATAAACATTTATCCATGCCTTTATTAGCTATATTGGATCTGACAGTTCTGTTAAACCATTTTCTTTCATTTTGCTAGGTCATGACGTTTAATGCCGCTAAAAAAATCTCATCATTGCTTTGATCACTGTATTGTCTTCCCTGCATAACTAGAATTTTGTAAAGGTAAGCAGAGGCTGGAATTACCTATTACAGTTACAGCCCGTTGAGTTCCTGGTCGGGCCCCCCTCTGTTCCCTTTTATCATCACAATAAAAAAAGCAAAGGACCGCAAGGCATAAATTCTACTTTTGGGATTATATTTAGTTGGGCAGCTGACATTTCATTGAGCGCTTGCGTTAAGTCCATTCAGCATTGGCACCGCTCCGTCTCTTTCACCTCCTTGAGCTTCCGAAATTACAGTAGGAAACCACACCAAGGAAAATAAGTCTCATTAATGAAAATGGATACCTAGTGATGACGTGTCGGTCAAAGCCGCGCAGGGAAAGGCAAAGAAGACAGTTGCTTTTTATTCTATGGGCATATGTATGTGAGTGTGTGTGTGTGCGCGCGCATGTGTGTTTCTGTGTGTGTGGGTCTTGTATACATGTCCTACATTTTGGTACAGCTAGAATTGTTAGACTTCTTCATGACTTACAGCCCAATTCTATATAATAGAAAAGGTCCAGACACAAGGCCCTGAATTTCATAAGGTCCAGACACAAGGCCCTGAATTTCATAAGGTCCAGACACAAGGCCCTAAATCCAATGCACTTACCACCACCAACGACCACAACAGCCATATGCGCTTGTTGACACAGGTAAGGTAATAGTATGGGTGAGTAGTGGGAAGGCGAGGAGGATGTGGGAGAAATTTCTGGGTGGGGAGGGGTAGGATCCAAGTGGGACAGTAGGGGTAACAGAGTCCTTTTGGGTGGGAAGGGTCCCATGGCAATGCATACACTGGATCTTACCTTCTCTTCTGAAAACCTCTCTGCCGCCTTTCTCATCTTGGTTATACATAACCAAAAATAAGGCTGCAAACCTAACCACACTTTCCTGGGAGTAAGTACTAATGGGACTTACGTCTGAGTAGACATGTTTAGGATTCCACTATAAGTGTTGCATGTCCAAGGAGATCCATCAGTGACCGCAGGGCTTACAAAGTGGTAAGTAAAAATTATTTTTTAAAAAAAAATTTTTAATTATAAAAAAATATTAAAAAGTAATAAAAATTACTTATCTCTCACTTGCTTTCACTTCCCACCATAAGATGCAACATATACCTTTTCAGCACAGTTGCATCAGTGCTAATTGTAGGGATACAACTGAGATGTCAGAAACCTAAAATTTGAAATGCAAAATCCAACAGTCAAACTAAACATTACTTTAAATGGATACTTTGCAAATGAGTCCTGGAGTTGTGATTTTTTAAAAGTTTGCAGACCTCAATTCGTGGACCCTCAATTTGTGGACCCTCAATTTGCAGCCCAAAGTTTATGGACATTCAATTCATACATATGGTGACCCTTTAACCTTCCCTGTTATTTACTCATCCAATCTAGATTGACTCCACAAGAGAGAAAATTCTCGTATTTGTCCCATTAACAGAGATTTGTTTTCTTTGGCATTTAAATACAGTTTAATGTACAAGACACTGTGGGTTAAAAGAGACAAAAAAGCAATAGGTCTGACAAACAAGAGGGAAATTCAGAGAAAAGCAGTGAAAGGCAAGGAAAAAAAGGTCACATGTGATTCAAAGCCATCAAGGTCATAAAAGAATGGAAAACTTGTCCAAACAGATAACAAAGATGGTGGTGGCAAAACATGCCACAGGAAGGAGTTCTAGAGCTTGTGAGCAATTAAAAGGACCTCTCAATAGTTAGTGAGTACCTAAATACTGAAGGTGTTTAGGTGCCCACTTAAAGGTTGGCTTAGTTAATGGCACTGGTGGCTCAGTGGTTAAAGACACCGTGATGGTCAAACTGAAGGTCAACAGGTTAGCAGTTTGAGATCTGAGTACTGCATGATTGACGAGCGCCTGTCACTTGCCCAGCTCCTTCCAACCTAGCGGTATGAAAGCAGGTCAATGCAAGTAGATAAATATGTACCCCTTTGGTGGGAAAGTAACAGCATTCCATGTTCCTTTGGTTCAATCATGCCAACCATTTGACATGTTCAATCCATTTGACATGCCAACCATTTGACCATGGAGATGTCTCCATACAATGCTGGCTCTTTGACCTTGTAACGGGGATGACCACTGCTCCCTAGAGTCAGTCACGACTAGCAAGGCAACATGTGTGGGATATCTGTACCTTTAAACACTGAAGAGGAGAGCATTTGAAGAAGGACCCCTGAGGAAGATCTCAAATGACAATAAGTTAGTGTGAGCTTATATAGTGTGTATGTCACACTCAGTGATGGGCTTCAAAGAAATTAAGAACCGGTTCTCTGTCCATCTGGCAGCCACTTTTAAATGGCTATTTTTAAACTTTATATGTCCTATCTCTTGTTAAGAACCGGTTCTATAGAGTAGATGCGAACCTGCTGGTGCCCACCACTGGTCACACTACAGCACTGGTTTTTAACCTTTTTCATTTCATGGCACACTTAACAAGGCACTGAAATTGTGAAGGCACACCATCAATTGTGTTTACCATTGACAAGGCACACCAGACTGTTCAAATCCCCCAATTTTCCTATTAATTAATGTCAATCTCCAAATTTCCATGGCACACCTGACAACTATCCATGGCACACCAGTGGCACACTGGTTGAAAATCATTGCACTATAGCATGACTGTAAGAATGTAAGTACATTGTCACCATCTGAGTTTTCATTATTTCTTATGGGAAAGCTCACTTTGCTCTACGGGCATTTTAGATTACGAGCATGCATCTGAAATGGATTATGCTCATAAACCAAGGTACCACTATAGTATGAGACTATAATGTGACTATAAGAATCACTGGTTGAGCTTGGCGTGTAGAAGGTCCTCCAAGGTTTAATCCTGACATCACTAGGCAGAGCTGGAAAAACTCCTGTCTGAAACCCTAGAGAGTCAGTGCAGACCATGCTGAACTGGATGGACCAAAGGTCCTACTCAAAGCAAGGAAACTTCCTGGGTGTGGGAAAGAAACCTTGTGTACCAATAACCTGAATCTTGTTTTAAACCACAGCTTGAGATGAAGAGATGATGCTTCAAATCTGACTGCAATCTGTTGAAGTTCTCCAGAGAGAGATTCACGCAGCTTCAGGCTTAACAGAGAGAGCTGGTTTTATCCAATGTCTTGGGACATTTGTGTATTCAGCAAAACCCCACAGAATCCAACAAAAGAAGATCAAGGGTGATAACCTCAATGCCCCGTCCAAGCTAACCTAAACATCCCTCCTTGTACCCATGTTTGGAGAAAGGAGCCCTTTCTGTGGCTCCAACTGTGGCCACCCAGCCTCAATATCGCCCCATAATAATTCATGTGTGTCCATCGAATAGCTTGGTGCGGAGATGGAGGTTGGCTCTTTTCACCACACTACGCAACAATATGCAAGATTATCCTTTTCACCACATTATGCAACAATATGCAAGACAAAAGAGCTGCAAGCCGAGAGGTGGTCTCTGACCCCAGCAGACGGTGGAACAAGAGGCAAAGCCCCTGTGGCCATGGGAATCTCCGGCTCACATTTAAATGGCCACATGATGGCAATTCCACTTTGCGTCGAATTCCATGTGCTGCTCAGGTGTGCTCCTATGTGAACGACTGATTCTTAGTAGCTGCTAATACGGCCCCCATCTGTTCCAAAATTTCTGTTATAATCTGGAATCTGCAGCCTGGTAGCACTTTTGTCAGGAGTCGATAGCACCATTCACATGTCACATCATACATCTGTGCACATGTACACACTTTCATGCGGAATGACAGTGCAGTCACAGCGTTATCCTAACCCCTGGTCAGGCCAGCACAAGTTCCAGGACAACCCGTGGGTGTCACAAAAGTGCTGTAAGGCACCTCTGCGCCACTCCTGGGAGGTTAGGCAAGTATGTAGACATGCGCTGGCCTCCCCACACCATCAAGGGAACCTGGAAATGGGTGGGTGGTGCTGGCCTAAATGTGTGAGGATTGCACCCGCATTCATTTTTAAAAGTCAACACAGCAACGGGGTGCTCCAAAAATGCAGAGCATGGGTTCATGTGTCTTGAGCATGTGTGTTACATGTGCAGCATATGTGTGGAGTGTCATGTTATATTAACTATACATGTAGATCAACTATCACAGCCTTCTTCTCAAGAAATCACTCTCATTCGGTCATCTAAGGAGAGGGATCTGGGAAGCTTCCACTTCCTCTCCCTCCATTCCCATGCACAGCTTTCATTAGGAAGAGAGGGTACCAATGTACACCACATAACGGGAACTCTGCATACCCATTCTCATGATTTATGAGGAGACAACCCCTTTCTCCTTTCCCTTTCACATTGCCAAATGTGCAATTGCCAGGAAAGATGGCCAGTGGAACTTCTACTGGATCCCAAAAGGGCTGACCATTATTAGCTCATCTAAGGATTCGAAGCAGGACAAGGAGCACAATCCTAACCATGACTACTCAGAAGTAAGCCCCATTGTGATCAATGGGTCTTACTCCTAGGAAAGTGTCTTTAGGATTACAGCCAAGTTCTGTAACTACCATCACAAAACTTGCAGAGCTCGGAAGGCAGTATCAGGGTCCCTAACCATGCTATGCACTTCTCTCTTTGTGCATGTTCCCATTGAAGAGAAAAATGTACATACCTTTTTCACAGAACGGAGGCATACCTAGAAATCTCAAAATCCTGAGCAGTATCATCGCAACATGATGTGCCATTATGCGTTTATTTTCAGGTTCTCAACGGAGGAGGTGGTGCTGGTGGCTTCACAAACCCCATTCCTTTCTCTATAGAGAATCCCCTTGAAGCGGTGCATCACTTAAAGGGTGCACCACTAAGCAGAAAGAATAGGGTGCAAAGTCATCACAGCAAGAAGCTGTGACCAGAAGAAGCATGTGCCCGTTGGCATAGCCCCAAAGTCTGTCCTTGCTACACCCATGCAAAAGAGACCAAAATATGGCCTATCGAACTGTCTGGTTTTTGCTGCTTTTATGTAACTGGTTTGATTTCCAGTTTCAGACAGGGAAAAAATACCATTGATCTTATAAGTTTTAATGCAACCTTGAAACTAATTCCATTCAAAAGCCATACAGCCCAGCTCAGTTTAATAGTTAAATCATTCACTCTCCGGCAAAGCTGAAATCCTGCCCCGGAGCCATAAACAGCAGGGTCTGCTATTTGAAGTCTTGCAAAACGTTCCACAAACAACTCTCGTGATTTGGCCAAAGAGAATTGACTCAATGCGGGCCAAGGAGAACGGAGGCTCCCGGTATGAGGATATGAAATTCTGATGGCTGTTACAACGGGGGGCACAATTGCCAGCCCTCCCCCTGCATTTAACCAGCCTGCGCACTTCCCCGCTGTGAGCATTTATTGTCAAGTCTAATATTTGCCTGCTTTGATAATGAGAAGATTGTCAAGATAATAGCAGGGAAGTTTCAAATGCAGTTTTCTTTTGGAAAACTAGTTTGTGGGTTCTTCAGAAAAAAAAACAGAAATATAGGGCACAATCCAGAGAAACTATGGGGAGTACTTGCTCCGGTGTAAGAACAAATTAGTCTGGATTGGAATATGAATTTCCCATAGGTTTTCACTAGGTGGTGCAGTAACTATGGGTGCACATTATGAGCACAATCCTAACCAAGTCTACTCAAAAGTAAGCCCCATTGTGTTCAATGGGTCTTACTCCCAGGAAAGTGTCTTTAGGATTGCAGCCAATGTCTCTTACATGCTCCCGTAGTTACTCTGGATTGTAGGGCTAATGTCACACATTAAAAAAAATTAAGAAGTATTAAGTATTCTCAAAAACAAAAATGAGTGTTGCGGTTTGGGCAGGGAAATCAAAAAGAAAATACATTTTGAACACAATCCTAACCATTTCTACTCAAAAGTAAGCCCCTTTGTGTTTAATGGAACTATGGGCAAAATCCAGAATAACTACGGGGAGTCCTTGCTCCTGTGTAAGAACAACTTACTCTGGATTTCAATATGAATTTCCCATAGGTTTTCACTAGGTGGTGCAGTAACTACGGGTGCACGTAAAGTCTCTTACATGCAGCCGTAGTTACTCTGGATTTGGGGGCTAGGCTACAATCCAGAATAACTACAGGACCTTTTACACCAACGTAGTTACAGTGCCACCTATGGGAAACCTATGGGAAATGCATAGAGCAATCCAGAATAAGTGCCTCTTAACGTCTTCCTGTAGTTACTCTGTATTGTAGGGTTACTCCCAGGAAAGTGTCTTTAGGACACTTTGTTCAAATTTAATTCTTTGCCACTAGGTGCACCTTAGTAAATGAAATAGTTCATTATACGGTAGTAAAGAAGACAGACCTAGGAGGGGGCTCCCCATAAAATAAAGGTAAAGTGTCCCCTGCAGGTTGCCCTGCTAGTTCTGACTGACTCTAGGGAGTGATGCTCATCCCCATTACACGACCAAAGAGCCAATGTTGGCTGAAGACATCTCCGTGGACATGTGGTCGCATGATTAAATGCCAAAGGCGCACCGAACACTGCTATCTTCCCACTGAGCCATTAGTTACTACCGGTATATTTATTTTCTCTGTAAACTGCTTTGTGAACTTTTAATTTTTTTTCCCTGGATGGTCACAAAACAACATGTAAACACTTTGAGATTACCAACATTTTAAAAAAAATTCTGATTGCTTTGGTTTAGCTGGAAATAGTGAGGGTGCCTCCTAAAGTCTTACTAAAACCCCTGCCCTGTTTATGCCCCCTTCGTTCCCAGGTCCTGTGACCCTCTTTTCTTGCATGATATTCCATTCAGTGACTCCAATGAGGTGAGATATAATGTGACTTTTTGGAGGAAAAGAATAGCATTGTTCGGACAGAATCAGTGGTTTGGAAGGGTTTTGTTTTTCAAAACTTCTTTTTTATGCTCTCCATATATTATCATTGTGGGGAGTTCGGGGCTGCCGGAGATTGTTAGTATTGAATATGTGAGAATAGCAGTTCACAGAGCACTCTTGGGATACTCGGACTATTTATTGCTAACCACTCACAGGAAACGCCGTTTGTGCAGAGTCTGGGCCCTTTGTGTGTATTGCTGTTATACAATCTATAAGTCATCTATTAAGAGTAAGGGGCTGTCTATAAGCAAGGACAGGCCTACCACCCAAGGTTTGTGAGAGTCGTTGATCAGGATGGATTGATGCTGGTATGCTGGAAAATTTTACTTTCCCCCATACGATAAAATCAAATCCCCAAACATCCCAAAGATTGCAACTTTTGCTACACTTACCCAGGAGTAAACCCTATTGTCTATCATTGTTAAAACATATATAATACACAGTAGCCTATTCACAGTATTCATTCATTAATTTATATCTTGCTTTTCCCATATTACTATATAATATGAGATACAGGAAGGTAGACTAGATGGCCCTTTGGCCTGATCTAATGAAGGTTATTCTTATGATCTTAAGGCAGCTTACAAGCTTTCATTCCTCCTTCACTGCTGTCCTCACAACAACCCTGAGAGGTAGGTGCAGCTAAGTGTGAGTGACTAGCCCAAGATCATCCAGGAAGCTTCATTGCCAAGGAGGGATTTGAACCTGGATCTACCAGGTCTCAGTCCAACTCCCTAACCATTATGGCACTGGCCTTATGGCACTTTTGACACACTCCCTGGCCAGCACAGGACTTGTGGTGGGGTTTAGGCCGGCCTAACTGGGGATTAGGATTGCAGCCATAGTTAGTCTATTGTAGGTCATAGTTAGTCTATTGTAGGAGGATATACCAGCATGTTTTCAAAGCGCAAAGGGTTTGCCAGGGAATTGCAGCCACTATCAGAAACTGTCAGCTGTCATCTGTTAAAATGCTGGGTAGATCTTTGGTCCAATCCCAAAATCTCTCCTTATAGCAATTGATACAATGATTTAAATGTACACCCAGCCAGGTGTACAAAGGCGCATTTGAAGGAGGAAGAGAAAGAGACAGAAGATGTCTCTGTTTCTTTCCCCATGTGTTTCCATTTGAGATTTGCATCCTTTCATGCGCCATTCAGTGCCTGTGTGGAGCTGTACACGAAGGACTTCTCCGTCCCACTAGGAGACCAGCCAATCTGTTTGCCTGCAAATGAAAAAGTATACAACAGAGATCCGTGGAGGGTTCTGACAAAATAGCAATGCAAGTCTCCAAGTGGCATGTTAGCTGCCCTTAAAAAAACCCAGGCCATTATAATGGCTTTTTTCTTGTTGTCTTTGCATGTGGTGGTAGCCCATGGTGTATTAGTGAGAGCCTCCGATTGCATCTCTCAAGTCAAACCTGAAGCTGGCTGGCCTGCTCCTCCGAGAGGCACAATATGGGATGGAGAAGACGCATGGCAAGGGAGGGGGGCTCCTTTGCACTTGTGCATGGCTTTGAATGTGGACCATCTGTGCCCCCAGCTGGAATGCCGGAGATGGTCTGGCACTTCAACCACTCCATACTTACAGATCTAAACACAAATGGCTGCCGCCTGATTGTTTCATGATTCATTAGGCAGACAAGCTCTCCTCTCCCGCCAGCACAGCTGTTACAGAGTAAACCTTTGTCACTTAATAGGCCTGATTATTACTTTCCATCAAAGGTATTGATCTGTGTCAGCTCTACTTAAGGGAAAAAGGGGAGAAAAGGAGTAAAAAAGGGGGGCCACCCAAATGTGTCGGGAAATCAAACAAGGGTACGGTGGGACGGGAATGAAAAGTAACATTTGACAGGGCAAGCGGTGCTGGTCAGTATTTTTAATTCCAGCGAGATGTACTCTATTCATTTACTGTGACAGTCAAAGAGTGGATTGCTCCTGGAAACAAAACATCCAGGAGCATGATGCAGCAGTTTTTGGTGGGGGTGCGCATCGCTCCAGCCAGATGCACAAAACAGTCACAGATGGAAGCGGGCAGTTGAAAGATGCGGAGAGGACTCTAAATTATTATTAATATATTTTTCCCTGCAACAGATCTAACAGAAAAATGGCAATGAATCAAATAAAACTGTGCTCCAAAAGAGAAGGCAGAATTCAGACACTTGGTGTTAGGTTACAGAGTTTGGAGATGCCCGCATCATGTTCAGTACAGACACCACTTTCTGTGCATCTCTTGCTCGGAAAAATATAGCTCTGAAAGTTGGCAGAGAGGAGTGTGAACAATAGCAGTTGGTAAGCACCTGTAATGTCAATAAGGCATGTGCCTCCAATCATGTGCTTCAGATCCATGAAACCGTTTTGTGTCTTTAAAAAAGTGTTTACTCTTTTGTTTTAAAAGCAGGCCTCCGTCCGTCTTGAAAAACTATGGTATCGTGCTCAGCGCTGCATACGCTGCATGCAAAGCACAAAAGCCTGGGTTGGATTGTTATGGAGGATAGGCTGTTACCCAGGCAGCAAATTCCCCCCTCTCCACGCCACTGAATTAGTCCAATGGAAAGGCAGAGCCAATACGAGTGGATCCAGCTGGCGTCGCAGAGCTGGGCTGAGGACAGGAGCTCACCCTGTCTTGTGGGGCCAACCCGGGAATCGAACCCTGTCCTGCTGATTAACAGGCACAGTGTCTTAGCCACTTGCGCCACCCACAGCTTTAATAAGGTACAAAATGAGAACACGGCAGAATTTCTGAAACTGTGGCAGCAATCCTATACTCACTTTCCTGGGAGTAAGCCCCAGTCAACCTAATAGGACATACTTCTGAATAGACATGCTTAGGATTGCATTCATTGGGTTCAGTCCTATAGGTCATTAGAGTGGCCCTTGGTGCCATAAATGTGCCCTAATATGCCCTAAAGCAAATTGTGGAGTAAGTAGTGTCTAATTGTCCAACATGTACAACACATGAATGCTTTGTAAATAGAGGTGTCTTTAATTCTCTGTCACCTTCTGAACCCAATAAAATCTAATCTAAAATCAACTAATAAAAAGCATCTGTCTTTTGGGCGTACTGGAAGACCCAAAGATTTCTCTCCATAGGATAATTAATCAAGAACTAGAAGTAAAAGCAAACAAGTTAATCAACTACAAAGAGCTCTAATTGGGTGAAAGCGCTTGTGAAAAAACATTTTCTCTGCCGCATGCTTTTAATTTTTAATTTGGATTTTATTTCATTAGGGGGCTTCTGGAAAAATGGCTGATTCCATGGCTAATTTGTGATTGGGTGAAGACAAGAGAGGTCCCATTACATAAACTTTCATGATGCAAAGTATCAAAATTCTTTTTCTGACCGTTGAATGATGTCATGATAATCCTATGGAAATAGCCATCTTGTTTGAATTGCAAGTTGTCCAAATGCTATGTAGTGTATCTGATTCTCTGCTGCCTAGCCCATCTCTCCAAAAATAATGGTTTGGGGCTTTTGGGGTTTTTTTTGTTTGTTTTACATTTTGGTCTGAAGACACCCAATAATATTTCTGTCCCCAAATACAGTGAAATAGAAGTATTGGTACTTAAAACCCCACTTGTAAAGCGTAAGAAACTCAAGGCTCAATCCTAACTAATTAAGGCCCATATCCTAAAGTCAAATTAAGCCCTTTGCTTCGGAGCAGTTAAGGTGACTTTCCGTAAGATAACACTAGAGGCTGATGTAACTGCATGGACCCGTAACTGCTATGGATTTTGCCATTATGCTGGCATAACCCACTGGCAAAATTTCTTATGGTCGTGTGATGTTTTAGAATAATACCAATCCATACCATCCAATAATACCAGCCCATACTTCTGCATTGGTCGACCCTGGGGCAGACGTACCTTTCGGCGGTGAGGGGTATGGGGGTGATGCACTGGCCTCCCGTACCGGGTGACGCAAACCCTAGTGACGCCCCTGATTAGGGCACTTTTGCAACACAAGACCTAACTGGGGGTAGGATTGCAGCCTCACACATTTCAGCTCGGTGTGATTTACGAAACCTCCAAAATGGTGATTTTGTTCCGATGAAGAGGCTGACAGACCCCTCAATACTGGCATCGCACAACATACACAAAATGCTGTGCCAACCCAGAATAGTATTTCAAAATCTGCCCTATTGCTGGAAATTACCGCTCATTAACATTGTAAGAAAGGGATGATTAAACTAATAGTTAACTGAAAGGCATTTGAGGTGACAGGAGGCAGCGATTAGAATAAAGTGACTCCAATATACATTTAGGCCTGGGAATAATGAGATGTGGCAGGAAGCCAATACGAGAACATGGCCCTCAGCACAAATCAATGAATTACTCGGCCGCCCCTCCCCACCTTTACAGCAGGACATGGAAGACTAATCAAAAATCAATCGCCCCCTGTAATTCCAAATTGTACTCCATCGTTTGACCTGACCGTTCTTTTCCTACTTTTATTCATCTATTCCCCCCCCCCCATGTTGCCATACACGTGAGGGGCTTTTCTTTTCCACTTCTAGAGATGACATAGTTCACTTGTAAAGAGCAGTACTTCATAAGACATACAGAAAGAATCTGCTACTGGCCCGCGGCAATTTATCCCAGCAGGGCACAATTGCAGGGTGACCATATAGAATGGAGGACAGAATGGCAGGGTGACCATATAGAATGGTTAAAGGTAACCTTTAACCATTGCATAGAATAGGGAATTTAGGCAGGTATTGCTTTTTAAACCCTTCTGTGTTGAGCTAAACCTGCCTAAATTCCCTCTTCTATGCAATGGCATCCTGTCCTCCATTCTATATGGTCACCCTGACAATACAGAAATGAGATAACCGTGCAGTGGAAATTCACCTGGGACGATGTGAAAGACCATGAGATACAAATGGGCCCACAAGGGGGACTTGGCATAGGGCTGGCACCAGTAGCATAGCCAAGAGGGACGTTGTGGTGCATACAGCAGGCCCCGTTATGTGCCACACAAGTGTCCCCTCCAGGGTGGCTCCAAAGGAGGCAGGGCAGATCTAGGGTTTGTGTAGGTAGGGGAATCATGAGCACTACCTCAACTCCAGAGCTCAGGTCATAAGAAACTTAGAACATAGAAACTTAGTCCGCACCTTCTGAGGGTTCTATTTCTATGTGTCTCTGGGGAAGAGGAGGCTAAGGAGAAGAACTCTCAACAATCCATTTGCATTTCTAACTCTCTGAAACAGATACCAGGCCAGGATGAGAACAAGTTGGGGGCAAGTGAGGAGACCCATTGAGAAGAGAGATAGCAAAAGGGCAAAGCTGAGATGCTGAAAAGGAGGGTGGTTGAAATGTTAATTTCAATGTGGCAATGCGAAGGTGGATGTCACCCAGTGCGGGGATGAGTGTATCACCCCCGGGATTGTGCATCATCCCCAGGACTCATGTTGCCCATTCGGACTGCACATGTATGTGCGAAGACTGCACATGTGCACTGGTGTTCCCAGTCTCCTCTGAGCGATGGGTGACCTGCCTCTCCCTCAAAGCAGGGACGCTAGTGCACATATGCAATCTTCACACAATCACGCTGGTGTCCCCAGTCCACTCTGAGGAACAGGTGATGTGCCTGTCCCTCAGAGGAGAATAGGGACGCCAGCGCACATATGTGGTCTTTGCACATTCGCACTGGCATCCCCAGTCTCCTCTGAGGGACGGATAATGCGCCCCTCTCTCAGGGGAGCACTGGGGCCTGGGGTTGCTGT
The DNA here is from genome assembly GCA_030015325.1 of Cryptoblepharus egeriae. Classification (NCBI taxonomy): domain Eukaryota; kingdom Metazoa; phylum Chordata; class Lepidosauria; order Squamata; family Scincidae; genus Cryptoblepharus; species Cryptoblepharus egeriae. Next base: position 7,824,330 of record JAREYC010000007.1, on the reverse strand, counting down.
GCAGCCTTCGTGGGGGTGACACGCTGCTCTGAGGGAGTGTCAGACTCCCTCAATGCATCATCTCTGTGAGATGCGTTAGCCAGCGTGCACCGCACCAGTTGCACCACCCCAGCAGTGCCCCTGGTTGTTATATTGTGCCTGGTCTTTTGAAAAGTGCCGCTATGTGAGGTGCTCAAGCGCTCACAATCCTTGCTCACACTTCACAGCACAATACACAAAGTACATGGGTTGGGAATGGTTGCATTCCTCACACAGCGGGGATGTTTTTAGAAGGAGGCTCGGACGGTGAGGCTCTGCCTCACTGCCTACCCACCCACCGCACGTCCAAATGTTCTGTTCAACCCTGAACGTCTGGTTGTCTTGCACAGGCTGTGTGTACTTTGTGTGTGTGTGTGTGTGTGTGTGTGTGTGTGTGCGCATGCATGCGTGCACATCCCTCCTTCAATTCTCTTTTCGGTCACCTCACACTCCAGGGCCTCCATTTTTCCTGAGGCAAAATGCAACCGCTAGGCCCACTTTGCAGAATGTTTTTACAGCTTCAGGCGTCCTCCTGTTTGGCTGGTGTGGGAGAGCAGGGAGTCTGTCCGTCTCATTTATTTGCACCACCTGCTAAAAGAGAGCACTGGCTTGAAGAACAGCTCCCTGGGGTGCAGGGTTCAAAAGGGGTGCTATCGTCAGGGCAGGTGCATTTCGGCACAAGAAAGCCATTTGGGGGGGTCCCTCCGAAGAACTGTAAGCCTACATTTCATGTGCCATACACCCCAGATAAGTCCCAGTCTTTTGCTGTGGGATAACAATAGTATAATTATATAATATTACTATTAATCACTATGTGATTATTAATATTTTAATACTTATTATATATAATCCTACGTATAAAAGCAGGCCTCCGTCAGTCTTGAAAGACTATGGTATCATGCTCAGCATTGTATACGCTGCATGCGAAGCATGAAAGCCTGGGTTAGATTGTTATGGAGGATAGGCTGTTACCCAAGCAGCAAATCCCCCCTCTCCACACCACTGAATTACTCCAATGGAAAGGCAGAGCCGATACGATTGGATCCAGCTGGCGTTGCAGAGCTGGGCTCAGGACAGGAGCTCACCCTGTCTTGTGGGGCCAACCCAGGAATCGAACCCTGGCCTGCTGGTTAACAGGCATAGTGATTTAACCACCTGCGCCACCCAGTACTACATATAATTATGTATAATAATAGTATAATGTTATAATAGTGTATAATATAGAGTTGGCATATGTCCCGAAAAACAGGGATAGACCCGATTTTGGGGGATTGTGGCGATAGAGGGTCCTGTCCTGATTTTGTGGAAAAGATTTATGGCAACCTTAGTATAATAGTATGAAAGTTTCCATTTTTAATGCAATAATTTCCCATTTTGAAAGCTAAAAAGAGCATCTGAAGCCTTTCTTAACTTTGATCCAATTCAGAAATTTCTGGAGTGCACCTTTTTGGACTGCAATTGGGGATGGCTGTGTTTGAATACTCCTGTTTGTTTTGAATATTCCCTACTGTAGAAATGAAACAATACCCTGGATATGAAAAGTTAGGCTGAAGTAGTTTAGGGGTGCTACCTCTGCCTACCATTCACTGCCGTATTGGTAGTGGAACTCTCTGCCACAAGATGTAGTGATGGTTAAGAGTTCAAAGGTGCAATCCTAATCAACGTCCATTGGCAAGGTAAGGGCAATGCAACTGCAAGGTAAGGGAACAACCATTCTTTTATTTTGAGGAGGCCTTCATGCTTGCTAGTCAAATACAGGGTGCATTGCACACCCCATTGGCACAGCTATGCCAGTGCTGGAAGGTTGGTTAGGATTTGGAACAACGATATGGAAGGGAAGTTAATACAGTGGATTCTTTGGCTGCAATCCTAATCTCAGGTTAAGGTGGCCTAAGCCCTGGCATAAGTCCAGTGCTGACCTAGTGCCATAAGACACTACTCACCACTCCTGGGGGAGGTTTAGGTCAGTGCACAGACATGCGCTTGCCTCCCTTCATCACCACAGGAATGGGAAGATTGATGAATTGTGCTGGGTTATGTTGGGATCTATCCATTGCTGTCCTCCTTTTTCTTTTTCTCCTTCCTTCTTTCTGGGCAGGCAGCATGCATCCTTCTTGTAATTAATAAAATACATGTAATAAATGATATATTATAGTTTTAAATTTAATAATACTTTACAAGAGTAATAATATGGTGTTCAAAGCAATATACAGTTGTGCCTCACATAAAGAGCTTACTTCGTTCTGGAGGCATGCTCTTTAAGTGAAATGCTCTTTAAGTGAAGCAGATTTTCCCACAGGAAATAATGGAAACTCAAGGCGCAATCCTGAGTAACTACGGGGAGTCCTTGCTCCGGTGTAAGAACAATTTGCTCTGGATTGCAATATGAATTTCCCATAGGTTTTCACTATATTGTGCAGTAACTACGTGTACACGTAATGTCTCTTACGTGCTCCCGTAGTTACTTTGGTTTGCGCCCTCAGATGATTGGTTCCACAACCCCCAAAATATTCATATAAAAATATTAACTGGATGTAAAAATGATGACAAAACACTGGAATTGAATTCAAAACATGCATTCAATGTACATGATCCTATGAGGACTACTTAGGCTGCAATCCTAAAGACACTTTCCTGGGAGTAAGACCTATTTAACACAATGGGGCTTACTTCTGGGTAGACATGGTTAGGAGGCTGCAATCAAAGACACTTTCCTGGGTGGCTAAGGGTGCAATCCAGAGTAACTACGGGAGCATGTAAGAGACATTACGTGCACCCATAGTTACTGCACCACCTAGTGAAAATCTATGGGAAATTCACATTGCAATCCAGAGTGAATTGTTCTTCCACCGGTGCAAGGACTCCCCATAGTTACTCTGAATTGTGCCCTTACCTGGGCTGCTGCTGGAGGTTCAGGGTGGCCGGTGGGGGAACTTGGGGGCAGTTAGGGGCAGCTGCCTCTGGTAACTGCCCGCAAGTTGGGAGCAGTTAGAGGCAGCAGCGGTGGCCGGCAACACTTTTAAAGAGCCTCCGCGTGGAGCATAGCAGGGCTGCATAGCATGCATGCCCATAGTGTGCTTGCTTGTTAAGTGAAGCAGAACTTGTTATATGAAGCAAGATTTCTTTGAAATTTATACTTTTTATGTGAAACGCAACGCTTGTTATGTGAGGCGCTTGTTATGAGAGGTACCACTATACATGAGTGTTTCAGCTTTTATTTGGTCTTGTCCTACATTTTTCTTGGATGTCTTACATTTTTTGTGGCTGTGACATCTAGTCACCCTGGACCTGCCCACTTGCTTGTAGTCTTTCAGAAGACATATTGACTGGACACTGTGGGGGAAAATGTTGGACTGGACACTGTGGGGGAAAATGTTGGTCTGATCTAACAAGGCTTTTCCTACACTGTTCTGCGTTAATACAATGCTTAACGGTTTCCTCTGCACTTTATTTTCTGATTGGGTGTTGGCGTCTGCCAGCCTTCCCCTTCCTGTAAGGTAAACAGCCTTCCTGGACCTAGGTTATAAAAAGCCATGCACCCTATTGTTTTCTCTTTTTCTGTTTGGACGCTCTCTCTTCTCTTCCTGGACCCTCCTCCCATCTGGATACTGGCACGGCTTGAAGAAAGGTAGATATTGCTTTCCCCTCTCTTCCCCTTTCCTTTGCTCCCCCTTTTTCCTTGGTGCACACTACACAAGAAACAAGTACACTTCACTCTCATGCTACTGAATGTATGTAATATTTGTTTATGTTGTATGACAATAAAATCTGCATCTTTGTGATAAGTTTTCCTTAATGGTTCACTTTTTAACAAGGGGTATCTTCTCTGCATGACGCTGTTTTCAAGTCCTACCTAGATCCTGTAGTAACCAAAGAGAAGCACCAGCTAATTTCCCCATTTTTACTGCTCTCTTGGTAACAACACGCCCTCTTGCTTCTTCATAAATATACACACATTTGTTAGAGGCTCCACTTCTTAAATAAAGCCCTGTAAATATAAATTCAGCAGCTGTTGTCCCTTAATGCACAAAGCACAAAAAAGTAAAAATAGGCGATATAAATTTTACCTGCGCAAGCAACAGGAGCCAACAAGAGCATCATATTTTACTAGGTGCCCTGCGCAATTCATATATATCTCTCCACCTTCCCAAGCTCAACATCAAGTAAGTCGGACAATAAAACATGTTTGGGAAAGAGGGCAAGCGTGTTGTGTAAAAAAAGAAACACACCTTCATTCTCTGTGTTGTTGATGCTGATTAATTCAGACGCTCAAACACAGGAGAAATGTTGGGTTTTTTTTTTTTACTTCTTTCAAAAAATGCCCTAATAGGGCACATCCAACAGAAGAGAACTTTAAATATATCTGATGTCATTCCAGTTTCAACTTGGCAACTTGACACTTTTTCCACTTGGTTTACATGTATTTGATTTAATATTTGGAAACGCTTTCACCTGTGTGGGTTCTCATGGGTCCCAATGCCATGCGTGTTTACTCAGAAGTAAGTTACACTGACTCCAATGGGACTCCCATTGGATTACTCCCAGGGTAGTGAACATAGGATATCAGCCTCACAGCCTGATCCTATATACTAGGGGTTGCATGAGTGCAGACCACATCAGTAACGCATACTGGGGGGATGACACCACTATTGGCCAAAATTTTTTAAATCTTGATATTTTCAAATAATACCATCATGTTACATATCATCTGATTGGTAATTTCATGCCGAACACAATAAAACAAACCGTGGTGAAATATCTCTATTCTGTCAAAAGTTATAATGCCTACTAAAAGTTATAGCAAGGCTGATGAATCACCACAGCCACTACACAGGGCATTGCTCCACTCAAATCATGGGAGCAAGTACAAATCATCTTGTACCTGATGACGCAAAACCTAAGTAAGAAGTGATAAGAAGTACATTGCGCTACCTATTTTAATGGTATTTATACTCAAGATTGTGCAGAATTGACTGCAATAAAGACTGTGGGATTTTTATATGTTTTACCACTGCTTTCAGTTGTTACAGTGCTCCTCTTTTACTCTGTCATGTGGTTATATTTTAGTGTTTTAAATAATGTTTCCAGCTTGTTCCCCATCCCTTCTCCATAATAACAATTGCATATCCTCTCTGAGCCTCAGCACATTGATTTTCAACCTAGTTTCATCTTAACAGCACATTGACTTGGCACTAAAATGTTCAAGGCACACCATCAGTGTGGGATTGGTGGGATTCAAATAAATTAATAATTTAATAATAATTTAATAATCCATAGAACAACAGGTTCTATGTCCCATTAGTAACCGGTTCTGTCCCATTAGTAACAGGTAATAATTTAATAATAATTTAATAATAATTTAATAATCCATAGAACAACAGGTTCTATGTCCCATTAGTAACCGGTTCTGAGAACCAGGAGCTCATTAGCAAAGGGTTCTATAGAACCTGTGAGAACCCCCTGAAGCTCACTACTGGCTTGCAGTCTATACTGATGATGCCACCTCCAGTAATGACATCATTCCCAGATGTACGACATCACTTCCTGTAAGTGCGCATTCAAAAAAGTGGGCCCTGGTGTTAAAAAGTTTGAAAACCTCTCTTAGCGAATTCAACGAAGAGAAATTTAAGTTTCTCATCGTAAGGAAATTAAACCCGGAGAAATTTCATGTACAGGCCTTATGATCTATTCCCCTAGCTAAAGTGTACAGAGACCAGAAAAAACTGCCTCTGTGTTCAATATCAGTGACATCACTAAACAGTTGACTTCACTGAAGTTGTGTTATTGTAACACAGCTGGGTATGATTTCACTCCGAAACACTCTAATTGGACTCTTGAATACTAATTGGTCCATTCAGCCCTATAAGTAGGTTTGCCGGCAATTTAAAAAAGTGCATGTTTCAGCAACATGCACACTTTGCGCAAAATGTGCATGGCTACACCCAGGAAACCAATAGCTGTGATTCTCACTAAAGTCATGGGGCAATTAACCAGACATTCTTCGGAAAAAAATTTATACCACTCGCTGTTCATAAAATGTCCGTTGTTGAATTTGCGCCCATATCCTTTTCTGATCTCTTTTTTGGGGACTGATTTGCATAGTGTTTGTTCAAAGTCCAAATGTGGCTTGAAATGCAGCTGGATAATAACAAGGCAATTGGCTCACAGGCAGCCATTAAAAGGCTGCTCCTTATAAAATGCCAAGACCAATCTTTATATTTGTACCTTATTTTTGCAAAGGCAGCACTTTAATCTGCAGTTGCCTAGTCAGCCATCTAAAAGCAAAGAGACCTTAGAGTTTATATTTGTCTGTCTCCAGCAAAGGGTCACTCCAAAATCTCCTGACATTTGCCAGCCTTGTCCACCCTCCAAAGTTCTAGCTCTGCAATTTGATCCCCTCTTCCAATCATTCCCATCTCCCTTTACTACCAGTGAGTAAAGCAGAAGAAGAAACAGGAGAAAGAGAAGAAACAGAAGAAACAATAATTTGCCAGCCTTGTCCGCCCTCCAAAGTCCTAGCTCTGCAATCTGATCCCCTCTTCCAATCATTCCCATCTCCCTTTACTACCAGTGAGTAAAGCAGAAGAAGAAACAGGCACTCTCCAACAATTTGCTTCAGCCACAGTTGGCCTAAAGGATGGGCCGGAACCTGATTCAGTGTCTGAGATGATCCACCAGACTCAGTCTATACACTCACTGAATTTCCTCCAACTCAGTGATGCTCTTGGTTATCCTCACAAAAATGCTAGAGGCTACACCAGTGGTGAAGCTATGGGGTGCAGGGGGTGCAGCTGCACCATGCTACAAGCTTAAGGGGGGCAACGAGCTGAGCGTGACAGTACTGGCTAAACTTATGAAAAACAGGAGATGTATGAATGATAATACCAGCATGTTATATTTCATTGGAAAGGTAATTTAATGCAGAATACCAATTTAATGCATTGGAATATCTATATCTATATTATATCAAAAGTTATGGTCAATCAACCAGAAAATGAAAACACAAAAGCCGATGGAACAAAAAGTGGATTTTCTTAACTCAAACTTTCCCATGATACTTTGGCCCTACAATCCAGAGTAACTACGGGAGCACATAAGAGACATTATGTGTACCCGTAGTTACTGCACCATCTAATGAAAACCTATGGGAAATTCATACTGCAATCCACAGCAAATTGTTCTTGCACCGGAGCAAGGACTCCCCGTAGTGACTCTGGATTGTGCCCTTAGAGCCAATGAGATGTAATTCTGATACTGTATGGAAGTAATAAGGTGAATTAATATGAATCAATTCTCATTTCTATATACATATACCATAATTCTATATACATATACCATAATTCAGTAATCCATGTTAAATACCATAATTCAGTAATCCATGCTAAATGAGTATACAGGCACTTCTAAGGGGTGCTCCTCTTAGCAGGGAAAGAATAACCATTCCTTTTTGCCCAGCACAGTTTTCCTAACCAATAAGGGACATAATTTTCATTTTTTTTTACTTAATTAAATTTGATTTTGTTGTTGCAGAAGGGATGGGGGGTGCAACAAAATTTTCTTTAACTCCAGATAGTAAAAAGGTACTTTAGTTCTGCCACTAGCAGAGCAAATGGGTGGTGAATGGAGATAGATTTTCCCCAATTTTCTTTTTAAAAATACCCAGGGATGACATCACTTCTGGGGCAACATTCTGAACTTTGCACCGGGCTATATGATCACTAGCTACGCCACTGGGCTACAGTTCATTCATGGTTGAGGAGGGATTGGAATCCAGATTTTCCTATACATCCACTGGTGGGCAGATGTCAGTTCGGGCCTATTTGCCCAAACCGGATTTTCCTTTTTTTTTAAAAGAATTTTATTCAATTTTACATAATAACAATTTCAATTACATTCATCATAATAACTCAATTACGATAATTTCATCACCCAAAAGTCACCCCCGGACTTCCCTCCCTACACAAACCAGACTAGTCTCAAATTAATTATTATTTCTTACTACCAAATTCTATCTTGTAAATTCTATCTACCTAATTCAATAAAGGTACAAACAGTATGATATTTCCTTTAAATGTGATATGATTTTGTCATTCATTACATATCTTATTGGCTTAGATATTCAAAAACAAACATTTTCCTTTCCTGTTAAATTCTTTTTCAAGATAATCCTTAAATTTAGCCCATTGCAGTTGAAGGACAGTTATATCCTGATTTCTTAATTTCTTTGATAGTTTATCCATTTCACACCAATGGATCATTTTATACAACCACTCATTTAGCTCTGGAGTCTCCTCTTGTTTCCATTTTTGTGCATACATCATCCTTGCCGATGCAGTCATATACCAAATCAATGTTCTATCAATAGGTTGAAATTTTTCCTAAATTCATACCTAACAAAAAGAGCTCAGGATCTTTCTTCACGTTAATTTTTAAAATCTTTTGCATTGTTTGATGGATTGTGGTCCAAAAAGTCTGCGCTTTAGGGCAAGTCCACCACATATGATAGAAGGATCCTTCAGCTGATTTGCATTTCCAACACCTATCTGATGGTTTACTATCCATCTTCGCTAATTTCTTAGGTGTCAGATACCATCGATAAATCATTTTCATGCAATTTTCTTTAATACTCGAACAAGCTGAAATCCTTATTGATGTTTTCCAGAGATGTTCCCAGGCGGTCATCGGTATCTCTTTGTTAATGTTCACAGCCCATTTTATCATTTGAACTTTAACTTTAACCGGATTTTCCCACCTGGCGGCCACTGGCGAGCCGGTCGCAGCGGTGGCTGGCAAGAACCTCGGGGACCAGTTTGCCAGTGGCCGCCAGACGCTCGCTTGCGTCCAGCTCGACGCAAGCGCACTGTGTCTCCTGAAGCTCGGCTTCAGGAGACACACTGCGCATGCGCCAAGCCTGGTGCATGCGCAGTGCGGCAGGGTTGGGGCCCGTCCCTTCCGGCGAACCGGATCTTGGGCCAGGCCGGGCCCATCCCTGTATACACCCTACAAACTATGCCAGGGCTTTTCAAAGATACTTTTCCAGACCGTTTGCCCTTCAAGGACTTCATTCTACAGAGGATTTCTGAGATATTCCAGTCTCTCAACTCTCAATGCTTTTCTCTCAATGAAAAGCAGCAGACAGAAATTTGAGGATTCTTCCATACCCTTGGAATTTGACATAGTATACAGGTGGGGCATCAGTAGCCACAAGGTATCCGTTCTTGGATCCTCGTTGATATTAAATTTCATGGATACTTAAAACAACTAGCTTCACCCTATTAACTCTTCCAAAGGGACCAGAACTCCAATCCATACCAATGGATTTTCTAAACCTACCTGCTGCCTGCAGAACAGCCTAGAAAGGCAAATCAAGCCACTTCCAGTTTCTATAGGGACATTTTCACCTTTTAGGGTGTTTGAAGGTGCAGGGAAGGCCCTAAAAGGCTTTCATTTGTCTCCCTGGGCTATTCTATGTGCTCTGCCACTCAGGAATTCAAAAAGCTCCAGACTGATGTCTCAGATGGAGCTGAGTCTGGCTCAATGAGGGGGTCACTGGTCCAACATGGGACCAGCAAAGGGATGGGCACTGAATATGTAAGCATTGGGATATTGGGATAAAAAGATGGCAACTTTTAATTGGCACTGCCACCGCCAGTACCATGTTACCAAAGGAAACTTTGGGCTGCATTCCTTAATATAAAGAAGTACTAAACATAATCCCATAGAAAGCACTATGAAAATGATATTGGGATTATATCATAATAAAGGTAAAGGTGTCCCACACAGATTATACAGCTAGTTGTGACTGACTGTACAGTGCTCATCCCCATTTCAAAGCCATTAGAGCCAGCATTGACTGAAGACACTTCTGTGTTCATTAGGCTGGGCATTTCTGATGCATGAAATGTGGTTTTTACCTTCCTACCAAGGTAGTACCTACTTATCTATTTGCATTTACATGCTTTCGAATTGCTAGGTTGGCAGGTTGGCAGGAGCCGAATTGCTAGGTTGGCAGGATCTTGAACCCTGGCCTGCTGATTAATAGGTACAGCATCTGAACCCACTACACTATAGCTCTTTTATTATATCATAATACTGTATGATTATTGCATTCTATGTATTCCATAATACCTATTCTATAACACTGTATGATTATTCCATACTAATATGTATTCCATAATATGTATTTTTACTGCTGCCAAACATACGTACCAAGGCATCCATATGTACCTCTGGTCTCCCGCCCCTCCTCCCCGTCAGCCCCCGAGCTCCGGAAAGCCCCTTCCTCCTTATAATTTGTTGCTAATCAGCTGTCAGCATTGGAGCCCTGACAAGAGGTTCCTCTCTCCACGAGGCTAATGGCCTTAAAAGTCACCGAGTCAATGTCAATGGGAAGGCTCCAATTCAATCAGAGGGCTGGATGAAGGATGGCACCTGCTGACATTAGCACTCATTTTGAGTTCAAGCATCTGGGGCCTAGTAAATAACCATCAGTGGGTGGGTCCGGGGGACAGGTCATTAGCCCCGCGAAAAATAAATATCGCTTCCCTTGATGGCTGCAAGTAATTTAGCTCAGATGAGGAAATTTCACCCTAGATTAAGTATGATGAGGCAGTATCAGTCAGAGGAGGCCAAATAGTGAGGGCTTGATGAGTTCGGAGGAAATTTATATGCAGCCGGCTGAATGCTAGATGAGTTCAAAGAAGGGATGGACCTCTTCTCCCACCCTTAGCTTCTTCCACCTCTGTCGTCATCCCTCTTTCTGCTTCCCCCCTTACATGTCTGTTCTAGTCCTAAAAGCTCATAGGCAGAAATGTCCTGGAAAATAATGCTTAAGTTTAGAAAATGAACGCAGACAGGACTTGGCCTTGCTTGTAAATTCTCCAGGACCAAATCCTAGTTAGTCCTGCTGGTTCATTATATTCAAAGGCATTTATTTAAGTTCATATAAGTTCACAGGCAGCCTTTCTTGTAGTTGTGCAGAGCTCCTCCAACAGCAAAATCAATGCAGCGGCAAAAACAGCAGGATGAGATGTCATTCATACTGAATCCCCCACCCACTTTTCCCCACCTCCCTTTTAAGTTGTACACAAATTGTATAATAAGCTGCCTATTGTATCTCTGCAGTGCTTTTTATTTGTCCCATCGATCTAAACTGCCAAGCATCTGGGTGACGATTAACAGCATCGTTGCAGAATCAGTGCGCTTCTCCACTGGGAATTTGAGACGAGGAGGACACTGCAGGTGGTGGAAAGGTGCGCCTCCAATTCTGTCCTTTATCAAATCCATGGCTTCTTATGGGAAAGAGTACAAAAACTTGGGGAGAGGAGGCAGCTGTTCAAAGGGGAACAGAGGTCTTAAACACTGTAACATTATATTTAATGGCATGTTATTATTATGAGGAACAGAAAAGGTTTGTACGAGGATGAATCAGTGGCATAGCTAAGGGGGTGCAGGGGATTGCAGTTGCACCAAGTAGCAAGCATTAGGAGGCAACAAGCTGAGCTTGACACTAGTGGTCAAAGTTATGAAAAACAGGGTATACATGAATAATAATACCATCCTGTTGTATATCAACGGAAAGATAATTTAATACAGAATACAATAAAATTGGAATATCTGTATCAAAATTTATGGCCAAATAACCAGAAAATAAAAATACTAACTGCTAATGGAAGAAAATAGATTTTTTTAAACTCAAAACTGACTCATGAGAGTGATGGGAGGCAAGTTGCTAGGGGGAAAAGAGGCATTCCCCCCCCCAATTTTCTTTTTCATAAGCCTGCACATGATAGCCACACTTCCAGCTGCAACATCATTTCCAGGGCAACATGTTGAGCTTTGCACCGGGCTACATGATCATTAGATACACCACTGGGATGAATATAAAACCACACAAATCTATAGCTTGTCTTAGGATTTGGCATGCCAGAAATAAAGAAGTAGATTATCAAAAAGAAAACAAAAGGATACACCTTGTGTTGAAATTTATCATTCCAAAACATTTACCAAGAGAGTTTCTCAGGAAATTAGTCAATGTGTTTCCTGTGCTGCGTTAATATTGACACTGAAGCAGCATATTGAGTCTTCCTCAACCACTCAGAGGGGTTTTGTCGCCATTAGTACTCAAACTCCAGCCCAAGGGCCAAATCCAGCCCACCACATTTTAACTGACTCACCCTACAATCCAGAGCAACTACGGGAAGACATAAGAGGCACTTACTCTGGATTGCTCTATGCATTTCCCATAGGTTTCCCATAGGTGGCACCACAACTATGTCGGTGTAAAAGCTCGTGTAGTTACTGTGGATTGTAGCTTTAGGTTGCAATTCTAAAGACACTTTCCTAAGAGAAAGACTCATTGAACACAATGGGGCTTACTTTTGAAAAGACAGGGTTAGGATTGTGCTCTTAAGCCAGTGCCATTGGAATTACATGCGCCTCCCCACTCCTTCCACTATTCTTCCCAATTCAATCTTATTATTGGCATGTTTTATATCCAGAGAAAGGGGGGGGGGGTCCATGAATGCATCTCCCACAAATACCAAGGCTCCACCTGTATGTCCAAAATGTCAATGCAGTAAAAACTTAGATTGAGAATAACTTGGATTGAGAGTGTTTTGCAAGACAAGCAAACGTTTCTAATAAATTTTGACTTGATATACAAGCAATGTCATTGCAAAATAGTCCCGGCAGAGATATGGCAGGTTTTGGCACTCCATCAGTACCTGCTCTGCCTCTCCTGAGAGACCAACCTATGCACATCTACTCTGAAGTAAGGCTATTACAGTCAGTAGGGCTCACTCCTATGTAAGGGGGCAATAGAAAGAGACCTAGCCTTGCATGTCTACTATAAAGTAAGGTCTCTTATAATCAGTTGCACTCTCTCCTGTGTTAGGGGGGCAATTTGCAGCCTGAGAGACCTGAGATACTAAGGGTGCAATCCAAAGTAACTAAGGGGAGTCCTTGCTCCGGTGTAAGAACAATTTGCTCTGGATCGCAATATGAATTTCCCATAGGTTTTCACTAGGTGGTGCTGTAATTACAGGTACACGTAATGTCTCTTATGTGCTCCCGTAGTTACTCTGGATTGTAGGGTTAGTGCAGGTTAATTTGTTTTATTTTTTATTTTTCTTTATATTTTGTATTTTCTTTATTATTTTGTATTATAATGCAGTATTGTAATCATTTTTATATGAATATTTTTGGGTTGTGGAACAAATTGTCTGAGTTTCCATTATTTCTTATGGAAAAATTTGCTTTGATTTACAATCATTTTGGCTCACAGGCAGGCTTCCAGAAAAATTATGCTCGTAATCCAAGGTACCAGTGTACTATGGAAGGCAAGCCAAAATCAAGAGGCAAGATTATGCAAAGGGGATATCACTTAGCAAGAACATTTTGCAAGAATTTTTCATGCAATGCAAATGGAGGTAATTTATTCATTTGGGGCTGCAATCCTATCAACACTTTCTTGGGAGTAAACCCCAGTGAATACAGCATGACTTGTTCTAGGTCATAGAACAAGGATTGTACATGCATAGGACATGCATAGGATTGTGCCCGAAATAACCTAAAGCATTTTTGATGCTTTTAATTTTAATGCTTTTAATGCTTATTAATTTTAATTTTAATTTAATTAATTTAAATTTTAATGCTTTTAATTTTAAATTGGGACCCAGTTTCTGGTGGGTCCCACAGAGCCTCTGGAGAATACATGAAAAGATTGCATAACTAACTGTCTGACAGATAACAGGGACAGTTGAAGGCTGGTTCACGTAACTTAAGCCCTGCAAGCCATCAAGCTATTCATAATGGCTGTTCGGGTTTTTTAAAAAAGATAGATAGATAGATAGATAGATAGATAGATAGATAGATAGATAGATAGATAGATAGATAGATAGATAGATAGATAGATACTTGAATCTAATGCAAATCTAATGTACACCCTATACTCATAATCAAAACACCACATTTACTCAAATCTAATTAACCATCGAATCTAGTGAGCACCCTCATTTTGGAGAATAAATTCGACTGGGAAAGGTGATAGATAGATAGATAGATAGATAGATAGATAGATAGATAGATAGATAGATAGATAGATAGATAGATAGATAGATAGATAGATAGATAGATGACATTTTTAATGTCTTGCAAAGCAAAGCGTGTCCTGATTGGACAGCTATTTTCAATTTTTTTCAATTCAAGGCACACTGAAAAGGCACTAAAATTTTCAGGAAACACCATCAGTATTTTTTACAGTTGGCATGGCGCACCATGTTGATGGCAAAAGTCTTACATCCCTTAATGCCCCCTTAACAAATGTCTCTTCCCCCAAAATCGTGTGGCACACCTTAGAACTGTTCAGGGCACACTGACTGAAAGTGCGTCATTTTTTAAAAGTGCTCAAATATTTGAGAACCACTGGAATAAAGAACGGAGCTCATCCAGACTGTGAACATGCCATGTTTCCATGTGCCCTATGATTTGATAGATGTCATGATGGCATCATCAGAAAAAAGTTTCTACCGGGCATTACTGAGTAAAGTGCCACATGTGAGTGGAAGAAAATTGCACAGCTGTTGGTGGAGGCAGCAGATGTTTGGTTAGTATCAAGGGCTTGACAGTCTATACAACAGAGTGGGTGCAACTTGTAAGATTATTGGGAGGGGGAGAAGATCCTTACCATTCATATTGGAAGACTGCATTATTCAAAAACATAATGAAATTCCAGAGAACATCAGATGCTGAAGTACATGTAGATAATTCTGTTTTTATAACCAATTTCAGACAGATAAACACTAGCCTCCTTTCCAATTTTCCCCCGTGAAACTGAAGTGTCACTGAGATTTACAGCCCCCTCAAGTTCTCTTTTCATAGGAACATTCATTTACATAAACAGATAATTCCAGATAAAATTTTCCATTAGACAATAGTGAAATGGATCAATTTTCTCTGCCAAGGCAAATCTTAAATCTTGAACAGATAGGGTCATTATTACACACCAGCCCCATTTCAGGAATAATGTATTTTTTTTAAAAAAAATCCTCCGATATGCAGCCATTTCCAGCTTTCCAATTATCTTTAAGAAAAGCTTATTCTGTGGACAATAAAGCACATTACGGCACAATATGATACAGTCCATAAAGATCACAACATTTTATGAAAGGTTAAAAAGAAAGCTCAGCACATTTCAGGGGGAATGTCATAACCCACAAAGACTTCCAAGACTTTGCTGGAGCTGTGCACAAGCTGTGCAAATATTGTGGTAAGGGCAATGCGGCGTTCGGTTTTTGAGTGTCAAAACACGGCGCCAGAAACCATATGCGCAAGTGCCTCTTGCACAAAAAATGGGGCCTTATAGGAGGATGTGGAAAACGCTGATCTGCCTCCACATCAATCCTCCCCAAACTTCAGGAATCTTATAAGGCAAATCCCCCAATTAAAAATAAGAATTAGGGATGCAATTCAATGGGACTGAATTCAATGAGACTTCTCAGTATACGTGCTATGGATTGCACTGTAAGAGTGCTTAAATTTGTTACGAATTTCAGCTTTTTGTACTCTATATTGGAACAGGATATAAATTTATATACCTTTAATGTCTAATTCCATGAGACTATACTCGCAGACGCCCGCTCTTCCCCAAATAGATTGCCAACCCAATAGGTTTGCCATAGGTTCCAAGAAAGTGGACAATCCTGATTTTGGGGGATTGTATTCATATACAGTGGTACCTCGCTTAACAAGCGCCTCACTTAACAAGAGTTTCACATAAGAGGCAAAAATTTCCAAGAAATCTTCCTTCACATAACAAGTTCCGGTTCACTTAGCAAGCATGCGTGCTATGGGCACGCGTGCTGCGCAGCCCTGACACTCCACATGGAGGCACTTTAAAAGGGCTGCCAGCCAGCACTGCTGCCTCTAACTGCCCCCAACTTGGGGGCAGTTGCCTGGGGGTGCCAGTGGCAGCTGCCCCTTACTGCCCCCAAGTGCCGCCACCGACCACCTTGAACCTCCAGCAGCAGCCCAGGGAAGCCTCCCAAGAACGTGTCTTTGATTGCAGCCTCTTAACCATGTCTACCCAGAAGTAAGCCCCATTGTGTTAAATGGGGCTTACTCCCAGGAAAGTGTCTTTAGGATTGCAGCCTAAGTAGACTTCATAGGATCATGCACATTGAATGCATGTTTTGAATTCAATTCCAGTGTTTTGTCATCATTTTTACTTACAGTTAATATTTTTAAATGAATATTTTTTGGGTTGTGGAACCAATCATCTAAGTTTCCATTATTTCCTATGGGAAAATCTGCTTCACTTAAAGAGTGTTACACTTAAAGACCATGCCTCTGGAATGAAGTGAGCTCCTTATATGAGGCACCACTGTACTGGCAAATGGGACAGAGGGTCCTGTCCTGATTTTGTGGAAGAGAATTATGGCAACCCTATCCCAACATGACACTTTCTTCCTGATTAAGGTTCATCTTTTGCCCATCACCACCTCCTCAATGTTCACCCATCCCGCAGCATATGCATCCCACAGATAATATGGAACAGGCTTGACACCCCAATCAGCTTATCAATGACATATGACCAGCTAACTGTGGGCCTACATGACTACCCTACCCTTTTATTCAGATGAACCCTACAGTCCAGAGTAACTATGTGAGCACGTAAGAGACATTATGTGTGCCTGTAATTACTGCACCACCTAGTGAAAACCTATGGGAAATTCATATTGCAATCCAGAGCAAAATGTTCTTACACCAGAGCAAGGACTCCCCATAGTTACTCCGGATTGCGCCCTAAGAAAGTGGCATAAAGATGTTTATTGAGCTCCTGATGAGCTGCCATTCATACTGTACGGTCACTTTAGTGGTTTCCACAAGATTTTGAGTAAATCTAAGACAGATAATTAATTTTACTAATTAATGCTACACTTGCAGCCATTTTTATTGTGGGAGTGGGTGACCATATAGAATGGAGGGCAAAATGCCTTTACCTTAACCACTGAGGCAGGTTTAGCTGAACATGGAAGGGTTTAAAAATTCCTGCTTAAATTCCCTCTTCTATACAATACTTAAAGATAGAGGTACTCTGTCTTCCATTCTATATGGTCACCCTGCTGTGGGATGATATATAGAACACAACTTTCTAAAGTTCCTTGATTTTATGGGAATGAAGATAGTTACAAAAACATGTGGACAATGGCTTCCGACATCTCATAAGTCATAGGAGGTTGATATAATGGTTGTTGTGCCATGTTTTGTTGCTTGATTCTTCCCAACGGCTACCAGAAATTTAATACGTTATGCATAGCATAATTGTGGCACAGCATCTGGGTTGTTGGTCATTGACGATGGCAATGACGATGGTGTGCTGCGAGTGGTCTATAAATGTGCCGTGGGAGTTTGGACAATTTATTTATTTATTTACTTACTTATTTAATAAACAATTATTAATAGGGTTAGTGAGGAATTGAACACCCCACCAGCAGTATGGTGTGCCTCATCAATTGTCCAAATATTGATAGCAGAGGCTCGACGAGCACCTGTCGGGGATGCTCTAGGAGGATTTCCTGCTGCAGGCAGGGGGTTGGACTAGATGACCTACTAGGTCCCTTCCAACTCTAGGATTCTATGATTCTGTAATGGTGTGCCTTGGCAAATTTGGCACCAGGTTGGTGTGCCATGAGATGAAAAAGATTAAAAATCACTGGACAAGGCTCATTGACTGATGTGAACCAAAGCACACCGTTTTTTTTCTTGTTTTTTAAATGTGGTGAAATATAGTATGCATGCAAAAGTGCCACAGTTCATGGCTCTACACAAAGTAGCAACAGTAGTTCTCTGTGTGTACCCTTGTGTATCCCCTCCCTTTTTTGTGTTACTATTTTCCCCTTTACCTGTATCTGAAAATTAATAAAATCTTTATAAAAACTGAAAAAATAATAGGAATCCTAGGAAGACGCAACATTAGTTTAAGAGAGAGAGAGAGATCAAGTTTCTCCAGAGATCCGCTGTGAAGCAGTATTTATGAAAGGTGACAGCAACAAGAGGGATGCGCCAGAAATCACTCTCTAATAGACACAGTCATCAAAGCCAAAACAGGCCACAACAAATGCGGCTCGTATTTTCTTTAGGGAAGAAACATATTTCTTTGCTAGTTAATGAAACTGACTTCCCTCTGGAACCAGAGGCTGGTGGGGAGGGATGGAGCTGGATGAAACAGCGCAAAGCAGGCTGATCAAGTGGCAATAAAAATGGTTAACAATCTGATCATTAATATGCTTTCGCTGAGGCTGCAATCCTAAAGACACTTTCCTGGGAGTAAGGCCCATTGAGCATAATGAGGCTAACTTCTGAGTAGACATGATTAGGAATGTGCTCCAAGCGCCCACGAATCAAGGTACATTTTTCAAGCAAAAATCTGAGACAAAATAGCGTTTTCCGGTGCAGTCTACCCGCATTTACTCGAATATAACGCACCATCAAATCTAATACACACCCCAACTTTTAAAGGCTTGAAATTAAAAAAAAACGTTTACGGGCAATTGTAATGCACAGTTGCAAAGCAGGTGCAAAATTCAATTTCACTGCATACAACAATGTGTTACGTGATAATAATATGACAATGTGTTTATGACTAAACTGATTTTTACTCAGTTGCACTATTTTATACAACAATGGGCTTATATTACATTTTTTATTACAGTCTAGTAAACTGTTAAACTTAAAGCGCAATCCTAACCTTATCTACTCAAAAGTAAGCCCTATTATGTTCAATGGGTCTTACTTCCAGGAAAGTGTATTTAGGATTGCAGTCTAAATCCCCAATCCTGACCTAAACTTATAATCAAAATATGGTATTTACTCAAATCCAAAGCACCA
This sequence comes from Cryptoblepharus egeriae, assembly GCA_030015325.1. NCBI lineage: Eukaryota > Metazoa > Chordata > Lepidosauria > Squamata > Scincidae > Cryptoblepharus > Cryptoblepharus egeriae. Next base: position 7,805,424 of record JAREYC010000007.1, on the reverse strand, counting down.
TCAAATCTAATGCACACCCAGTTTCGGAGACTGCCCTACAATCCAGAGTAACTACAGGAAGATGTAAGAAGCACTTACTCTAGATTGCACTATGCATTTCCCATAGGTTTCCCATAGGTGGCACCATAACTATGTTGGTGTAAAAGGTCCCATAGTTGCTCTGGACTGTAGCCTGAGGGTGCAATCCTAAGCATGTTTACAAGTAAGTCCTGTTGCATTCTATGGGACGTAAGGCTGCAATCCTAAAGGCTCTTTCCTGGGAGTAAGACCAATTGAACACAATGGGGCTTACTTTTGAGTAGACATGGTTAGGATTGTGCTGTTACTCTTTGTGACAGGGACCCAGAAGCTATTAATTAGCTATTAATTTTTTTCATTTTCTTGTAAACCGCTTTGTGAACTTTTCAGTTGAAAAGCGATAGATAGATAGATAGATAGATAGATAGATAGATAGATAGATAGATAGATAGATAGATAGATAGATAGATAGATAGATAGATAGGAAAGTGTATAGGATTGCAGCCTAAATTTGTTAGGTGTTAGATTCGAGTAAATACAGTAATTCTCCTTATAAAAAGAATACTTTCTGGCAATGATGGGTAACATTTTCTTTTATTTCTGTATCACAGTTCACAGCCCAGTCCAATCTTCCACCATTGGTGCCCAGTGTCCTCCACTACTAGATGCAATTAGTTCCTTGCAAGTGTGGCTGCCTGGGCACCAATGGTGGAAGATTGGAGATCAGACATCCTGGAGAAGTCCTGGAACACGTCACATTGTATTGAATCCCTCTGAACATGTACAGAGTGTTTTTCATTGGATACTTGTGCCTTTCCCGGATCGTATACCGTTAGCAGGTTTGTTTTTGCTTTTAAAGTCACACAGCTCACCGCTCAACACTTGGCACTAAATAAAAATAATGAAAATTGCAGCCAGTCAATGTAGGCAGGCAGTCCTGAGTGAGATGGACTAATGGCCTGAATCAATATCAGGCACCTTTGTTTATGAAAACATTCTGTCTATTAAAAATATATGATACATCATTGGTCATTCCGTGTGATGCGATGCCAGGCTTGCCTGTCAGGCTCGCCACCTGGGATAATGTGTGAAAATCTAGCCAATGTGTTTGACAAGACCCCAGACTCATAATTTAGTAGGCTATCAACACAATAAATACATTTCAACTCCGAGAGACTAAATCATTGGAGTCTCTCGGCCAGTGCGCCTGTCCAATGCAAACTGGGGTGCATCGCGCACTATCCGTCTGCTTGACTTGTCACTCCAAACTCGCAAGGAGGCCGACACTCCAAAAGGGAATAATTGCTTCATCTTCTCCTCAAGTTGCATAGATGAATAATAATAATAATGTCACTGTTTTTCGAGACGTAGGGGAAAGAGGGGAAAAAAATCCATAAATTATTCCATGGTTATTTCACACTTTCAGAGCTGCTGATACTCAGGATGGTGCTGTAGAAAACTTTCAGTGCAATCCTAAGCATGTCTACTTAGAAGGGCGTCCCACTGTGTTCAATAGTACTGACTCCCAGGAAAGTGTGGTTAGGATTGCAGCCTTTACTTACTTTTCATTCATCCATTCATTTTGATTTGATTTGTATTCGACCTTTCTCCCCAAAGAACACCCAAAGCAGCTAACAATCAGTTAAAATACCATATTCACTCAGATCTAATGCACCATCAAATCTAACACACACCCTGATTTTAAAAGTCTTGAGATAAAAGGCAATTGCAATGTGCAGCTGCAAAGCAGGTGAAACATTTAATTTTACTGCATAAAGCAATGAGTTATGTTTTAATAATATGTCAGTGGGTTATGATTTTAAAACCAAAATACCATATTTACTCAAATCTAACGTGCCATCAAATCTGTGGGCTCAGGTTTCGTCAAGGTACAGCAATGTGCCTGTCTAAGAGCACATTGAATGAGAACACAATCCTAACCATGTCTACTCAAAAGTAAGCTCCATTGTGTTCAATAGATCTTACTCCCAGGTAAGTGTCTTTAGGATTGCAGCCTAAGAGCACATCCTGGGGGTGCTGCCCACGATCGTCTCCTGACACCAGCCCTGCAAGGCTGATGGCAATTTGTTACCTCTTCCCTTCCAATCTGAAGCCTGTCACATGAATCTGAGCATCATCGGACAAGACCTCCTTTGCACCCAGTAACCTAATAGACGACTTCAATGTGCCCTGTTGCAGATCCAAAATGGCACATGGAAAAGCCTTCCTCTACCCATCACAACTTCCTTACCCTAGTTGATCTCAGCCCAAGTTATAAACAGATGAATCCAACCCATTTTCCAAGTAATTATTGCACAGCCACTGTGTGCTAAATAATATTTTTAACATAAGGTGATGTTTTACCATTAAGGCTAAATAAAACTGAACCAGCCAATGGGATGCCAGCGCATGGCCGCATGGCTATGGCGGCATTATTTCTATTAATGGAACACAAACAAACGTCTTCATCCTTCTGCCCTTCCATAACTCCAAAGTGATTTCAAGCAGATGAGCTTTCCTGGGTCGAGGGCATAAATAAGAGAGAGACTCTAGCATGGCTTATGACCGGCTTACACATACCTTCCAAATCCTATATATTTACTTCGTCTATGTGCAAAACCAATTTTTTTTTACAACCATCAGCACCGCGGAGTTAATACAGCGGCAATTGAGCAAGCTGTTCTGCCTCATGTGCCATGATTGTCCCCACACTCAGTGTGTTGAAACATAGAATATTAGCAAATCCAGCTGCCCTTTAAATTTCAGCTCCGTTCAGGAGAGAAGCATCTGTGTTTTGTTTTGTTTTCTCTGGCTCCTCGAGGGGATGCGTCAGGCTGAAAAGTCTGTTGGATACAGACACCCATAATATGTAAAGTTAAAAGATAGCCATGCAGAACTGATAAATACATGTATGGTGTTTTTCCCCAATATTCACTCCAGCAATAAACTCAAACTCCGTTCTATTTATTAGGATCTCATGCTCTGAATTCTCCATGCAATGAGAAGTTCCGGAGGTCAGAGACTTCTGGAGACTTACAATGTTTGAGGACCATCTATTCTTCTTTACATATACAAGGTGATCAGAGTAACACCCAGGCAGACAATGTCAGTAACCTACAATCCAGAGTAACTACAGGAAAATGAAAGAGGCACTTACTCTGGATTGTTCTATGCATTTCCTATAGGTTTTCCATCGGTGGCACCGTAACTACGTTGGTGGAAAAGGTCCCGTGGTTACTCTGGATTGTAGCCACTTGTTCAGCAGAATCAGAAATTCTGCTCATATACTTGCGAAGACATCAGGTTATCCTACATCTACATCAGTAATCCTACATATATCGTACAGGTGTCCTCGTTATCCACTAGGGTTCTGTTCCAGAACCTCCCATGGATTTAAAAAAATCTATGTAAAAGAAAACAATGGAAAAATAGGTTTAATGACCCACTTCTAAGTTTCTTGCTCCTCTGTTGCACCTATTAATCTACCCAGGCCTTCGTGCTTCGCATACAGCATCGAGCACGATACCATAGTCTTTCAAGACTGATGGATGCCAGTGCATTGTACCTAAATGAATAATGCACATCAATATATGGAGGGATTTGATTCTGGGACTGAAAAATGGAATGACTGCTTGCATGACTGTCTCTCTACAACAGTAGAAAAGTAGTTTTTAAAAATGTGACTTGCACTGGTTATTCGTGTCGAGTCAAATCCATGTATATCAAGGTTGGACCTATACTTTCATATTATTATTTTTTTATCCTGTCCTTCCTCCAAGAAGCTGAAAAGTGGTATATCTGTAATTCTTCCACTTTATTCTCACAGCATTTGCCCAACTAAAATCACCCAGTTAGCTTCGGTGAGGTTTTGAACCCAGGTCTTCCTACATCAAAGCAAGCATATAGCACCTCACTGATATGGATTAATATTTATTTATTTATTTATTTATAAGATTTGTACTCCGCCTTTCTCCCCAAAGGGCACCCAAAGCGGCTAACAATCATGACATCAAATATAATTAAAATATCAATACAATTAAAATATAAAATAGGATGTAGTCAGCCATAAAATCCAACAGTGGGATATGATTCTGTTGTTAGTTCAGTCTTCTGGCCGGACATGCAATGAAATTCACTGAAATGTATAGGTGCTGAAGCCTGTGGTTGTGAGTCAAGATATGTGCAGATCCAGCCCTATTGATTCCAATAAAATTGTACTATAGCTGTTTAAACTAAAAGCTGATGGATTAGGACAACAACCAACCATTTGCAGAACTGCTACTTTCTGGTTCCATTTACAATAGGAAATGTATGGATTACTTAGTGTATGGATTGACTTGCATATCTGGAAGGACCCAGATAACAAAAGTGTTCGCCATACGGATTAAACCCTAAATAAAAACCAGGAAACCTAATGAATAAGAGCTTTATGGCACCTTGAAGTGTAACGATTATCGTTGCTAGTACTGTATTGGATTCTACCTAGAGTTGCACCAATGAAACTCTGCCATGGAGTGAGGGGGGTGGTTTTCCTACCTTTTCCCACCCTATAGAAGCCCAAGCCTTGCATGTTAGTGACTACTTTATTTATGGAACAAACATTTTCTAGGGATCTATAGGGATCTTGTGTGCGTGTTGTGGGGGAGGTAGTCCAAACAGAAGACAACCATTCCAGCCTTCTCTTCGTTGTAATGGAAGTTAAACAGTGCCAGAGTGACATCTACTGGAAGATGTGATGAAAACGAACTGTCGAGTCAAAAAAATGAAGGTTAAAAGTATGTTCTAGTTCTAGTATTTTATTGTTTTGACTAATAAAACTTTTGCCATCAAATCAATGGTGGGATCTCCATGTTCCACCACTCTTTGCTAAAAGTTAAGAGATTTTTCCCAGCTTCACTCATAAATTGGCCCAATTTTTAATCTTCCAAATTCAACGCAGCCCAATTTGGAGGACAAAACTCATAAATTACAGAAAAAATACAATAAGGGCAAAATCTAGAGTAACTACAGGGAGTCCTTGCTCAAGTGTAAGAACAACTTGGATTCCAATATGAATTTCCCATAGGTTTTCATTAGGTGGTGCAGTAACTATGGGTGCACGTAGTCTCTTATGCGCTCCCGTAGTTACTCTGGATTTGGGGGTCAGTTGTTCTGTTTGGTATATAAAACCAAAGTACCGGTAAATGTTATTTAATGATTAAAATAATCCTGACTCAGGTGGGAATAATGGCCACTTGCAAATCATAATTTTAAAAACTGCTTTTCTACTGTTGTAGATAGTCATACAAGCAGTTATTCCATTATTCAGTCCCAGAATCAAACCTCATCAGATACTGAGGCACAACTATAGATGCAATAGAAGAGCAAGAAACCAGCCACAGCAATATTATCAACATTTTTTTATAACTTTGGCACAATTAACTCAGTTCCTGGGCATGATCTTTTTCTTTCACTATTTTGATTGCTGTGAGAAAATGTGATTTATTTTTTTTAATCAGACTCCACTCAAAACATGCCCATGACAGAGAAATCTGGACCATGAAATAAAAAGATAGGGGCCTGACTGCCAAGAACCAGGTGTTGAGACCTTATAATTAACACTGAAATTATGCTGCCTGCTGTGCTATATAAACCCACCATTCAATACCATTATTCTGCACCATGAATGTGCCACATTCAACACCACTGTTACAGCCATATCATGTCAACTTTCTTATATTTCTATCAATAAATCAATCAATATTTCTTATATTTCTATTAATAAATCAATCAATATTTCTTATATTTCTATCAATCAATCTTTATTATATTTATATGAATAAATCAATATTTCTTATATTACTATGAATCAATAAATAAATATTTCTTATATTTCTATCAATCAATCAATATTTCTTATATTACTATGAATAAATCAATATTTCTTATATTACTATCAATAAATATTTCTTATATTTCTATCAATAAATTGAACACTGAAGCTTTTATTCAAGTTACTAAAATGTCCTATTTAATCTCCACTGCTGGTTATCACAGGTTTTTTGCCCATCCTGTTGTTCTTGGATCACACACTATGGCTGCAATCCTAAAGACAATTTCCTGTGAGTAAGGAACATTGAACTCAATGGAACTTACTTCTGAGTAGACACAAATAGGATTGCACCATAAGACATTTATGTAGATAGATGAAAGATTTTTGTCATTCCCGAATCTCCAACTCAGCCACATTTACTGATTCACGTGTCCTCCATAGTCACATACAAAGAAGGAGATATTTCCATATTAAATCCCATGCCAGCCAATGGAACTTACTCCCAGGTAAGGGTGGACAGCATGGCCCCAGTGCAAGTCTACTCAGAGGTAACTCCCATGCCAGCCAATGGGCTTACTCCCAGGTAAGGTGGACAGCATGGCCCCAGTGCAGGTCTACTCAGAGGTAACTCCCATGCCAGCCAATGGGCTTACTCCCAGGTAAGGTGGACAGCATGGCCCCAATGGAGGTCTACTCAGAAGTAACTCCCATGCCAGCCAGTGGGCTTACTCCCAGGTAAGGTGGACAGCATGGCCCCAATGGAGGTCTACTCAGAAGTAACTCCCATGCCAGCCAATGGGCTTACTCCCAGGTAAGGTGGACAGCATGGCCCCAATGGAGGTCTACTCAGAAGTAACTCCCATGCCAGCCAATGAGCTTACTCCCAGGTAAGGTGGACAGTATGGCCCCAATGGAGGTCTACTCAGAAGTAACTCCCATGCCAGCCAATGGGCTTACTCCCAGGTAAGGTGGACAGTATGGCCCCAATGGAGGTCTACTCAGAAGTAACTCCCATGCCAGCCAATGGGCTTACTCCCAGGTAAGGTGGACAGCATGGCCCCAATGGAGGTCTACTCAGAGGTAAGTCCCATCCTAGTCACTGGTCTTACTCCCAGGTAAGCCTCTTCACAACAGGTTTGCAAGGTAGGCCAGCAAAAGCGGAGACCCTACTGCGCATGCGCCATCCAACGCGTCCCAATCAGCCCGACTGCGCATGCTCACAACCGCCTCTTGAGAGCGCGCACTTTGCCCCTCGTGCCCTTTTTAGGAGGCGGGGCCAGTGAAGGGAGAGTTGGCACTGATTGGTCAAAGAAAGCTCTGCCCACCGGGTTCTGCGGTTCCCTGCTTTGTGGCTGTCGCGCGCGGATGACGTCACCCGACCTGGGCCCTGCCGGCGAAAGAGACGGGCGTCGCGTGGGTGCAGGGGGGCTGAGGGAGGGACTCCTGTCGCGAGGAGGGGGGCGAAGCCGTCCAGCCCCTCCCACCACCATGCGGGGAGGGCCCAGGTGGCTCCGGCTGATGGAGCGGCGGCGACGGACGCGGTGAGTTCTCTTACCGTAATTACTGTGCTATAGCGCCACCTGTGGTCCACAACCGTAATTACCGTGGTGTGAGCACAAGCAGATTTTCTCCATACTGTGGTTCTTCCTCTCCTGGGCTGTGTGTGGTGGGAAAGGTGGGTTTCTGAGTGTAGTTCTCCAGCTTCAGGGAAGAACCTGAGTTCTCTGGACTGGTGCTTGTGGAACTTCTTGCCACTGGATGTGAGGACAGTACCTGGTCTGGGAGCCTGTGGAACTCCTTGCCACTGGGTGCGAGGATGGCACCCCGCCTGGGTGTTTGGACACCCCTCACCATGGGTGCAGGGATGGCTTCTGGCCCAGGGGCCATCCTTGCACCCATGGTGAGGGGTGCCCAAGCACCCAGGCGGGGTGCCGTCCCTGCACCAAGTGGCAAGGAGATCCACAGGCTCCCAAACCAGGTACTGTCCTTGCAGTGGCGCCACCCAGCCGCAGTGCCCATGGGACTCTTTGCCTTGAGGGTAGCAGCCAACCTGGGTGCCCAGGAGTTCCTGGGTGCCCCTGGAACTCCTCACCGCGGTGTATGGGGAGCATACTCAGCCTGGGTCCCTGTGGAACTCCTCGCCACTGGGTATGGTGACTGCCGGTCTGGGGAGGTTGATTAATTTCTGGAGGAAAAATCTATCAAGGGTTACAAGCCATGGTGTGTAGCTTTCCTGACCTTGTTGTCTGTTCTGGTAAGCAGTCCTTTATCTTTGGAACTCCTTGCCACAGCATGAAATGATGATATCTGGCCTGGCCACCATGAAAGGGTAGATTGCTGGAGGAAAAGTCTATAATTATAAGCAGTTCATGAGTATTTATATTTATAATTGAAAGCAGTCCTTTATCTTTGGAACTCCTTGCCGCAGGATGCCATGATGATACCAGTTCCGGATGCCTTGAAAAAGGGGCCAGACAGATTCTTGGAGGATAAATCCATTTGGGTTTACAAGCCATGATGGGTATCCCTCCTTTTTAAAAATTGTTATCTTGTGAATATCTTTTACCTTTGGAACTCCTTGCCACAGGATACCGTGATGGAGTCTGTCCTGGATGCCTTGTAAAGGGTGTTGGACAAATTCCCGAAGGAAAAGGTTATAAAGGTTACAAGCCATGATGGGTCTGTCCTGGTTATAGGAGGCTACTACAGAATGCCAGATGCAAGTAGGGTGCACCCTAGAGTCGGTCACAACTAGTAGGGCAACCAACTACCTAACTGGTTTATTATTGTTGTTACTGCTACATCTGAAAAGTCTCCATGGTATGATTCACTAAAAACTGATTTATGTTGTTGTCTCTATCCAGGAACATGGCTGAAAAGTGGGGTTAAAAATTTTGATACTGTTATCAAAGTGTGGTATATCTTATTATGTTTTTTGTAGGTAACATATAGCAGAAGCCAGATGCCTTGAGCATTACTTGGTGTTCTCCACCGCTATACGGTCGGCGACTGAGAGGCTGCTAATATGCATCAGAAACTCCTAAAAAATGCTCATTACATTGAGCTGGGAAGCTACCAGTACTGGCCTGTCCTGGTGCCTCGAGGAATCCGCCTGTACACCTACGAACAGATTCCAGTGTTCCTTAAAGACAATCCTTATATCACTGACGGCTACAGAGCTTACCTACCTTCCCGGTTATGTTTGAAAAGGTAGGGTCGAAAGGGTTTGTAATGAAATCCATGAATTAGATTGAGATTGGACCTATGTGTCCAAAAGAGGACAAACATTTGTATTTTAAACCTTTTTGTTTCATTATATAACTTTTTAAAAATAAAACAATCCATATGTTGAAAATAAGGGGCTTTAATGTCGTGGAAGTCTATGACATTTATATGTCTATGGTCATGGAAATCTATGGGATATATATATATCCCATAGATTTCCATGACCATAGACATATAAGTACCATAGACTTCCATGACATTAAAGCCTTCCATGACATATGACACACACACATATTTGCGCGGGTCGTATGATGTTAGGCTGTAATCCTCAGTTAGGCTGGCCTAAGTCCCAGCATAAGTCCTGTGCTGACCTGGGGGTGTCACAAAAGTGCCTTGAGACACAAAATGCTTCCACCCACATACAAATAAAAAAGGGCCTTTCAGTTAAATCAACTATGGCTGCAGTCCTAAGAGCACTTTCTTGGGAGTAAGCCCTATTGAACTCAATGGAACTTACTTCTGAGTAGACAAAAATGGGATTGCACTGTATGTTTCTCCAGTATTAGGCATCAGAACAAGTACTGTATTTAGTCAAATATAATGCTCACCTTTTTCAGCCAAATTCAATCTCCATTATCAGGGTGCGCATTAGATTTGAGTAAATAAGTAACAGTATTTTGATTATAAGGGCACACATTAGATGTGATGGCGCATTGGATTCGAGTAAATATGGTTCTCTGAATACAGAACCGGGATTAATGTCCTCAGTGGTGAAGCACATAAGTTTATCATTTCAGAATGATAAACAGTGCTAGCCCAGCAACTATCTGAAGAGGTGGGGGACAGGATGACACTAGCAAGGATAGTGACAAGCTTGTAATGCGCTGAGACGGAGTATGGTAGTAGCTGACAAACCTTAAGAATGGGATTGGGTGTCTGATTGACTTGCTCAGTTATTATTTATTTTTTTTCTGGTGCATTTTTCAGCTTGTTCATTTTATCCAATGAGACAGTCAACATCTGGAGTCACTTATTGGGCTTCTTCCTCTTCTTTACTTTGGGAATATACGACCTGACGTCCGTGTTGCCTTCAGCGAGTGCCTCTAGGGAAGATTTTGTTATATGTTCCATTTGCCTCTTCTGCTTCCAGGTGAGTTCCTTTTTGCAGCCCAGACTGCAGGATCAGTCCTTGGTTTAGACTTAGGCTGCAATCCTAATGACACTTTCCTGGGAGGAAGGCCCTTTGAACACAGTTGGGGCTTACTTTTGAGTAGGCCTGGTTAGGATTGTGCTTTTTAAGAGAGTTTTTCTGCCAATGTTGGGCCACTTGTTTAGGTTTTGCATAGGAAGCCGAATGTGCCCCTTGACTTCCGTTTTTAATCTAAACTTCATGCATTTCAGTTTATAAAAATCGTAATGCAATTTTAAAAAGGCACTGCAATCATCTGCAACCTTTGTACTACTGTGAGTTAAGAGAGAGTAGCACATCTCCTTGTGCAGTATTTGGTGGCTCTGAAAGCAAACTATTTCTTTCATAGCAAGAGTGGTGGTCAGGATTTACTGCCTTGCTCCTTCAGCAAGGAGGGTTTAAATTTATGTATTTAAGTACATATTTAAATATGTATTACTGGTAAATGTATTTTAAAAGAAGAAATAAAAACTCCTTGTTTTCTTGCCTTTTGGAATAAGAGTGTAAGGGTGCAATCCTAATCCATTTAGGCTAGCGTAACTCACCTGCTCTCCATCCCCATGATGGTTTGGGGAGGCTGGTGCATGTCTGTGCTTGGGCCTAAACCCAAGTCTAGGAATGGTGCAGAAGTATCTTAATGGCACTTTTGTGACAACTCCAAGCCAGCACGGGACTTGTGCGGGGCTTATGCCAGCCTACCTTGGGGTTAGGATTGCAGCCTGAACGTAGTTCAGTAGGATGGTGTGTGTTTTATACAAACATTGCCTAACAGCACAATCCTAACCATGTCTACTCAAAAGTAAGCCCCATTCTGTTAAATGGATCTTACTCCCAGGAAAGTGTCTTTAGGATTGCAGCCATTGTGTTTGTATAAAATATGTAAAACCCACCCAAATTAATCAGGTGTGCATTTTTTAAGTGAGCTGTTTGCTCAGACAGTGTTACCGTTCTTGATACATTCCAGAGCCCAATCCTAACTCCTGGTTAGCACAAGTCCTGTGCTGGCCAAGTGGTGTCACAAAATTCCCGTAAGGCACTTTTACACCACTCACGGGGGGTTAGGCCCATGCGCAGATATGTGCAACCCCCCCACACCACCACAAGTTTGGGGAAATGTTTGAGTTGTGCTGGCCTAAATTGATTAGGATTGCATCCAACTCACATAGTGATTTCTACGGAAAGGGGGAAAGCTTAAGCTAAGAAGTCTGTCTTCTGCTTGCAGATCCCCCACCAAAAAATCCCAATCTTTAATATGAGCGTCCTAGCATTTTATTCCTTGGAAATTAATGTTGATTTGTTTGAATGTTTTTATAGGTCTGTATGCTTTGCTCAGTAGGGTATCACCTTTTCTGTTGCCATCGCTCAGAGAAGACCAGTCGACGGTGGATGGCATTGGATTACGCGGGCATCTCCATTGGGATCCTGGGCTGCTACGTGTCTGGAGTCTTTTATGCATTTTATTGCAATAACGTAAGTTGGCCTTAGTGTTGACTAGGCTGATGACAGGTGTGGCTTTGCTGATGAGGCTTTTTCTTTAATTTCTCAGTACTTTCCAGCTGCATAATTTGACTAGGGCATTAATTAGAGCTGCCTGTTATTTTAGGTAATTAAAAAAATCTGATATATCTATCTGATCTTTAAAAAACTCCATCTGATATTGTTTTATTTAAAACTATCAAAATGTACCCGCGCTGCAGTTATAAAATAACCCCACATACCCCATTGCGCAATGTTCCACATTGCGCACCAAGGACCCCTTCACTACAATGTGTTCTATCAGCTGCAGGGGCCCCTCTGTAGAGTTGGGGGTTTAGCTCCAGGAGCAATTACAGAAGATAAATTCCATGGATGTTCAAGTTCTGGTACGGAGGACTGGTAGGAAGGGAGAGGCAAGTTACTACAGGGGTGAGTCTCACTAGCTATTTTAAATTGATGCCAGCAACCAATGCAACTGTAAGGAGGGCGGGCAGGAAAAGAGAGGGTGTGGAGCTGCCCGTTAGAGGGGATGGCAAGGGGGTGTCAGCACCGTCTCCACTCTTGCAGCTGCTGCTCTCCATAAAGAAAGCAAAGAAAGGCCAGCGGGGCACATCTTAGCTTCGCTACTACCAGTGATCAGATCTACACCCCCTGTCCTTCTGCCCACCTGCTTGACAGGCCCTTTCCCTTTCCCTGCTGCTCCAATCCATGAGTTGGTGAGTCTTGCTTGAGCTATTTAAAAATAGGCAGCAGACAGTGGGCCAATTTGTAACTGGTAATATTAGTGGGCCAATTTGTGACTGGTAATATTTATGGACACAGAGGGTCTAGTGTACAGCATACCATATAAACATCCCTCTTGTTTATGCTTTTTAAAAGCCACATTTTCTTTAGGGTTAGCAGACAAGCGAAAAGCAAATAACCTTTCCCAACAGGGACTTATGTGTGTTTTGTTTCTCAGATTTCAGCTCTCGGGAATAATTACCTGCCTTAAGGAACTTCAAGTAGGCATCTCATTTAGCTTCAGTCAACCAGTTAATTACTTGCTTAAAACTGTAGATGCACGTAGTAGTTTGTAGCAGTTGTCAGTATCGGCATAAGTAACCCAATCCTGTCCGTAAAGTGATTTTTAACTAGATTAGTTTTCACACTTGTACCCTTTAGCACTATTGAGATGCTGCTCTTTGGTATCGACCTGAATTTGAATTAAAGTGAATATTCCCCACTTTCTATTACATTGTGTTTTTGCTGAGTATGTGTGTGTGTATTTAATAACTACACACATACTGTTTTTGAAACACAAAGATGGCATAGAATTTTTAAAATGGGGGAAAATTAATGGGGAAAGCTCAAATTTTATTATGGGAAAACAATGGGAAAAGCTCATAATGGGAAAAGCTCAAAAGTTTAGTTTTTATATAAGTAATTAAAAGTGTCTCATGGACGATCCCAAGATGCTAGTCCAGTTCATTTTAAGGAATGAAACCATGCTCTTCTGCAGCAAATCCTGTGCATGTTAACTCCGAAACACATCCCACTATGTATACCTTATTTTGAGATGTGCATGCATAGAATTGCTACCTAACTTAGGCTGCAATCCTAAAGACACTTTCCTGGGAGTAAGATCAATTGAACACAATGGGGCTTACTTTTGAGTAGACATGGTTAGGATTGTGCTTATAGGCACAATCCAGAGTAACTACAGGAGCACGTAAGAGACATTACATGCGCCCGTAGTTACTGCACCATCTAGTGAAAACCTATGGGAAATTCATATTGTAATCCAGAGTAACTTGTTCTTACTCTGGAGCAAGGACTCCGCATAGTTACTTTGGATTTCACCCTTAATTTAGGTTACTTGTCCAATATGTTCAAAGGGAGAGCACGCATATTGAAACATGCATGATACATGTTGTTAAAAATTAACCCTCGAAATGGAAGCATCACTTTGAAGTGATTGCTTTTCCCATGTACATGTTTAAAAAGTGCGTATTTAAGAGAACAATCCTGACCATGCCTACCCAAAAGTAAGCCCTATTGTGTTCAATGGGTCTTACTCCCAGGAAAGTATCTTTAGGATTGCAGCCTAAAAGAATCAACCATGGGCCTAAAATTACCCAGCTTGGTCCGGACAGGGATGTAAACTTTATAGCTACTATTTACTCCCTGATCTGAGTATAACTAAACCTGGAAGCCTATCTTAAGAGTCTGTTCTAGGATTTATATAGTTTCTTTGCCATCTCTGGAATTTATTCTACCTCTCAGCCAAGGACTGCCATGTTGTCCTTCCTTTCCCTTTCCAGTATTGGCGTCAAGTGTACTTGATCACAGTGCTTGCGATGATCCTGGCAGTCTTCTTTGCTCAGATCCACCCTAGTTACCTCACACAACAGTGGCACAGGTTGCGCTCAGTCATCTTCTGCTCTGTGTCGGGCTATGGAATCATTCCTACCGTCCACTGGGTTTGGCTCAACGGTGGTGTCGGTGCATCTGTTGTGCAGGTAAGCAGAGGTTACCAGGCTTGCATTCCAGACATGCCCTCTTTCCACATAATTAAATTCTATTGACATTAATTTCATGGATCAGAACCAAAGAATTGTGCAAAGGACTGTGTTCTTTACCCTTACCAAGATATTTTTGGCACAGGACAGTTTTTAAAATTAACACCAGTTCAGAATGGGAGCAAAGGAACTAATGAAATTATATATATATATATATATATATATATATATATATATATATATAAATTGAATCCTAGAGTTGGAAGGGATCTAGTAGGTCATCTAGTCCAACCCCCTGCCTGCAGCAGGAAATCCTCCTAGAGCATCCCCGACAGGTGCTCGTCGAGCCTCTGCTATCAATATTTGGACAATTGATGAGGCACACCATACTGCTGGTGGGGTGTTCAATTCCTCACTAACCCTATTAATAATTGTTTATTAAATAAGTAAATAAATAAATAAATAAATTGTCCAAACTCCCACGGCACATTTATAGACCACTCACAGCACACCATCGTCATTGCCATCGTCAATGACCAACAACCCAGATGCTGTGCCACAATTATGCTATGCATAACGTATTAAATTTCTGGTAGCCATTGGGAAGAATCAAGCAACAAAACATGGCGCAACAACCATTATATCAGCCTCCTGTGACTTATGAGATGTCGGAAGCCATTGTCCACATGTTTTTGTAACTCTCTTCATTCCCATAAAATCAAGGAACTTTAGAAAGTTGTGTTCTATATATCATCCCACAGCAGGGTGACCATATAGAATGGAAGACAGAGTACCTCTATCTTTAAGTATTGTATAGAAGAGGGAATTTAAGCAGGAATTTTTAAACCCTTCCATGTTCAGCTAAACCTGCCTCAGTGGTTAAGGTAAAGGCATTTTGCCCTCCATTCTATATGGTCACCCACTCCAACAATAAAAATGGCTGCAAGTGTAGCATTAATTAGTAAAATTAATTATCTGTCTTAGATTTACTCAAAATCTTGTGGAAACCACTAAAGTGATCGTACAGTATGAATGGCAGCTCATCAGGAGCTCAATAAACACCTTTATGCCACTTTCTTAGGGCGCAATCCGGAGTAACTATGGGGAGTCCTTGCTCTGGTGTAAGAACATTTTGCTCTGGATTGCAATATGAATTTCCCATAGGTTTTCACTAGGTGGTGCAGTAATTACAGGCACACATAATGTCTCTTACGTGCTCGCATAGTTACTCTGGACTGTAGGGATCGTCTGAAGAAAAGGGTAGGGTAGTCATGTAGGCTCACAGTTAGCTGGTCATATGTCATTGATAAGCTGATTGGGGTGTCAAGCCTGTTCCATATTATCTGTGGGATGCATATGCTGCGGGATGGGTGAACATTGAGGAGGTGGTGATGGGCAAAAGATGAACCTTAATCAGGAAGAAAGTGTCATGTTGGGATAGGGTTGCCATAATTCTCTTCCACAAAATCAGGACAGGACCCTCTGTCCCATTTGCCAGTACAGTGGTGCCTCATATAAGGAGCTTACTTCATTCCAGAGGCACATTCTTTACGTGAAACATTCTTTACATGAAACTGTTTTTCCCATAGCAAATAATGGAAACGCAAACGATTGGTTCCACAACCCCCAAAATATTCATATAAAAATATTAACTGGATGTTAAAATGATGACAGAACACTGGGATTGAATTCAAAACATGCATTCAATGTGCATGATCCTATGAAGTCTACTTAGGCTGCAATCCTAAAGACACTTTCCTGGGAGTAAGCCCCATTTAACACAATGGGGCTTACTTCTGGGTAGACATGGTTAAGAGGCTGCAATCAAAGACACGTTCTTGGGAGGCTTCCCTGGGCTGCTGCTGGAGGTTCAAGGTGGTCGGTGGCGGCACTTGGGGGCAGTAAGGGGCAGCTGCCACTGGCACCCCCAGGCAACTGCCCCCAAGTTGGGGGCAGTTAGAGGCAGCAGTGCTGGCCGGCAGCCCTTTTAAAGTGCCTCCATGTGGAGTGGCAGGGCTGCGTAGCACGCATGCCCACAGCACGCATGCTTGCTAAGTGAACCGGAACTTGTTATGTGAAGGAAGATTTCTTGGAAATTTTTGCCTCTTATGTGAAACTCTTGTTAAGTGAGGCGCTTGTTAAGCGAGGTACCACTGTATATGAATCCAATCCCCCAAAATCAGGATTGTCCATTTTCTTGGAACCTATTGGGTTGGCAATCTATTTGGGGAAGAGCGGGCGTCTGCGAGTATAGTCTCATGGAATTAGACATTAAAGGTATATAAATTTATATCCTGTTCCAATATAGAGTACAAAAAGCTGAAATTCATAACAAATTTAAGCACTCTTACAGTGCAATCCATAGCACGTATGCTGAGAAGTCCCATTGAATTCAGTCCCATTGAATTCAGTCCCATTGAATTCAGTCCCATTGAATTGCATCCCTAATTCTTATTTTTAATTGGGGGATTTGCCTTATTTTATAAGATTCCTGAAGTTTGGGGAGGATTGATGTGGAGGCAGATCAGCATTTTCCACATCCTCCTATAAGGTCCCATTTTTTGTGCAAGAGGCACTTGCGCATATGGTTTCTGGTGCCGTGTTTTATATATATATATATTATAAATTAAGATGAATATAAAACATACAGGGCACAATAATGGACAGGCCAGGTCTGTTTTTAGGTTGCTTCCAGATGACTTTCCAAAACTCTGTAGGAGTAGCTTCCCTGATCTAAGCTTGATCACTGTATAGGAAGGGATAGAGACACTATAGGACCCCCCAAATACCAGATTTCTGCATTAATGCTTTCACTTTGATGTGATGGTACTGCACCATCAAGAACCCGGTGTTTCAACTTTAATATGTTTTGGCTAATTTCAGACCCTCTAGAAGCCAACCTATATTTGAGGACTTAAATTCTTCAGTATATTCTCCTTAAGTATAGTCTCCATGGTCTTGACTGGCAAATTGCTGCAAGAGGGCAGAAGTTACATTTAAAGCCATTTTCGTCCTATTTAGCTTTATATTTTAAACTGGGGAACGAGAAAACCTATGTTCTTGGTTTCTTTGGTAAAGTTTTATTTAATGCACTTAGTAAAAAAATGAGTTCTTCGGTATACGTGGAGTTAATATATTGATTTTAGGGACTGACTTACCAACTGTGATCTGTTCAGCCACTGTCCTTTTTAAAAAATAAAGCAGATATTTAGTGGGGTCATGAGTACAAATACTGTTTTTCTCTTTCAGGAATTTGCTCCCCGTGTGATTGTGATGTACTTGATAGCTGCTATAGCTTTTCTTTTCTATATTTCCAAAGTCCCAGAAAGATATTTCCCAGGTAAGACTTTTAATTTGCTAGATGACTAAAGATGTACCGTCAGCATCTTCTCATAAGAGCAGATCTAGGCAGAGATCACAGAACCACCATGTTTGTGACCCAAACTGCAGTGTGGCCTTTAGAATTGCTTTGCTATATGCTTGCAAAATGCTGGAAATCTTGGTCTTAATGTTGCACAGATATGGGGGAATTCTGTATGGCCAATTAAATTGTCAGCACTATCCTGTGCATCACTGTACATAGGTGGTTGCTGGCACCCCAAAGGCGATGTTGCTTTATAGCGACCATTTAATGACATAAAAATGAGTCCCCTACAGGTTATACCGCTAGTCATGACCGACTGTAGGGTGCTGTGCTCATCCTTGTTTATAAGCCTTTAGAGCCATGGTTGTCCAAAGACACTTCAGTGGTCATGGGGCAGCATGACTGCCGAAGGCACATAGAACACAGTTTTACCTTCCCACCAAGGTGGGACCTATATATCTACTTGCATTTCCATGCTTTCAAACTGCTAGGTTGGCAGGAGCTGTGATAAGGATGGAGCTCACCCTGTCTTGTTGGACCCAAGTCTCGAAACCTGGCACACAACCTTAGCAGGCACAAGTCTTAACCACTTGCACCACCACAGCCCACACCACCACATCACATACCTTTTAACCTGGGAGATTTTGTGGATAACTTTGTAAGTACATAATAAATGGTGTGCTGTGGATTTTGGAAGAAGAGCACAAGAATTGCCTTGTCGGGCCACACAGGCAGATCCACCTACCTGAGTGATCTGTTTTTCAGCAGAGGTGAGCCAGATAAGTGGCACTTACTTCTGCTTTGTTAACTATTCCAAAGCCTTTGACTGTGTGGATCACAACAAATTGTGTTAAATTCTTAGAGATGGAAATGCCAGATCAACTTATAGGTCTCTTGAGAAACTTGTATGTGAGCCAAGAAGCAACAGTCACAACCAAGTATGGAACAACAGAGTGGTTTAAAATTGGGAAAGGAGTGTGACAAGGCCGTACAGTGGTGCCTCACATAAAGAGCTTAATTCATTCCGGAAGCATGCTTGTTATGTGAAACGCTCTTTATGTGAAGCGGATTTTCCCATAGGAAATAATGGAAACTCAGATGATTGGTTCCACAACCCCCAAAATATTCATATAAAAATATTAACTGGATGTAAATATGAAGACAAGACACTGGAATTGAATTCAAAACATGCATTCCATGTGCATGATCCTATGAAGTCTACTTCGGCTGCAGTCCTAACCACGTCTACTCAAAAGTAAGCCACATTGTGTTCAATGGGTCTTACTCCCAGGAAAGGGTCTTTAGGATTTCAGCCTTAGGCTGCAATCCTAAAGACACTTTCCTGGGAGTAAGCCCCATTGAACACAATGGGGCTTACTTCTGGGTAGACATGGTTAGGAGACTGCAATCAAAGACACTTTCCTGGGAGGCTTACCTGGGCTGTGCCGGAGGTTCAAGGTGGCCGGTGAGGGGACTTGGGGGCAGTCGGGCAGCTGGCACTGGCACCTCCAGGCAACTGCCCCCAAGTTGGGGGCAGTTAGAGGCAGCAGGGCTATCTAGCAGCCCTTTTAAAGAGCTTCCGTGCAGAGCATCAGGGCTGCATAGCATGCGTGCCCATAGTGCGCTTGCTTGTTAAGTGAAGCGGAACTTGATATGTGAAGCAAGATTTCTTGGAAAATTTTGCTTGTTAAGCGAGGTTCCACTATATATTGTTTATTTAATTTTTATAGATAGTTTATTATGAGAAAAGCGGGGCTGGATGAATCACAAGCTGGAATTAAGATCGCTGGGTGAAATATCAATAACCTCAGATACCACTTTAATGGCAGAAGGTGAACTAAGGAACTTCTTGATGAGGGTGAAAAAAGAAAGTGCAAACTGTGGCTGAAAACTAAACTTTAAAAAAACCAAGATCATGGTTTCAGGTCCCATTAATTCGTGGCAAATAGAAGGGGAAGAAATGGGAAGTCATGACAGTTTATTTTCCTGGGCTCTAAGATCACCGCAGCCAAGAAATGAAAAGATGCCTACTGCTGGGAAGGGAAAATATGGCAGGACTGGACAAGTTAATTAGAAGTCGATTACCATCCTGACAAAGATCAGCCTAGTTAAAGCTACAGGTTTTCCCTGTAGTAATGTATGGATGTGAGAGTTGGACCATAAATAAGGCTAAATGTCAAAGGCTAGATGCCTTTGAATTATGGTGCTAGAGAAGACTCTTGAGAGTCCCTTGGAGATCAAATCAGTGCATCCTCCAGGAAATCAACCTGGACTACTCACTGGAAGGACAAGTACTGAAGCTGAAGCTCAACTATTTTGGCCATATCATGAGAAGGGAGGACTCCATAGAAAAGAGCCTAACGCTGGGAAAAATTGAAGGCAAAAGGGTAAGGAGGCAGCTGAGGATGGGGTGGTGAGATAGTGTAACTGAGGCTATGAACATGAATTTGGATGGGCTTCGGAGGCTGGTGGAGGATGGCAGGGCCTAGAGTATTGCAGTCCATGGGGTCATAGAGTCATCACAACTGAACAACATTTTTAAAGGAAGGGAATGAGATTACTTTTTCCTATTAAGTTATCCTATTAAAAAGTTTTCCGGTGGTGCCTTAAAACATTTTTTTCATAAGATCCTTTAATTAGTGTTAGGCTGTTGTCACAATTTTAATTGTTATTTTGATTCTAGGGGGAAGAACTGTTTAAAGTATGGTTAAATGTTTTTTAATTGTTATGTGTGTTTTATATTAACACAGTAAGCTGCCTTGTTACTTTATGGCTATGTTGGGTCCCCTTCGGAGAAAGATGGGGTATAACTCTGTTAAATAAATATGATGTCCACTGGCATCTGCTCTTCATGATATGTATGATAGTCCCTAGTTTTCCTGAGATGACCCTCTAAAATTTTTGCTATCATGTTATGTTGGTGTAGCTAAATTAATCTGAATCTTGTATTTCCAATAGGGCAGTTGAACTACCTCGGATCTAGCCATCAAGTATGGCACATCCTTGCAGTGGTAATGTTGTACTGGTGGCATCAGTCTACGGTGTATATCATGCAGTACAGACACAACAAGCCTTGCCCTGACCACAGTGTACACTAGCGCACAAAGGTATGACAAGTCTTTTGTACACTGGAAGATGGATTGGATGTGATGGGAAGGGGCTGTCTCAATCCCCCCCCCCCCCCGTATCAGCCTCATGTGTTGCAGCTAGCTTGGCAATCAGTGAAGTTTTGTGTGTGTCTCATAGTTTCATCACTGCACTGAAGTTGTGACGATGAATGTCTCCATGTTGCATGAATTTGGGAGCAGTAGCCTACGTGGCCATTCTTCTCCCAGACTATTCCACATGCTAGGCACTGTATAACAGGCCCTCTTGATAGAGGGGCCACTGAATAGATCTCTAGCTCCTGAACAACTTTGTTCAAGCTTAGGATTCTGAAACAGCTGCAGAGGTTTGTATTGGGGCTCCTCTAACTCAGCCACATAAATACAGGTCACTTTTATTCCAGCAGCTATTGAGATCGTTGCCCAAGGACCCTTTTATTTGGATGAGTTAAAGATAGCCAAGGAAAGGTCCCTCACAATGCATGCCCACAGTACCTGCCATAGATTCTAGGATCTGGCAAATCTGTGTTGTCTACTGTATGTTAAACATGTTCTCTGTACGTACTGACACTGCTGTTAGACCTAAATATCTATTTAATGGATTTTTACTGGAATTCTTTATGCACACACTTAAGTTGTAGCTTCACTCAAGTGATAATTTGCAGATTAATCCATTGCAGTGAATGAAGCTAACCAGTAACGCTGGTTTCCAGGTTGCTCCACATCAAGGGTTCTTGATTTCTAGGAAAATCTAAATGTGTTAATCCCAACGGGATTTTGGTAGATGATCATTGGGAATATTGAGTACCTAAACACTATCATTTTTTGTGCTCCCTGCCACAATGGCTGACCCACTTAACTGCACATAGTTGTTGAGGGCACTTGTCCGTTGCCACCTTTGCCCTGTATTGAGGCATACATCAATAGGCATCAATGTATCTTGCCATTGAGTGTCATTGCCACTTGGGTAGGATGACATTGGAACCACCTTCTGTTTTGAAATTCCATCTGCAGCTTTTTAAAGTGCTATTTAAGTTTAAGACGTAGTGAGGAAAAATGCTGATTTCCTCTATCCCTGTAGTGGTACAGGTGAAATGAGGGGTTGCAAGAGAGAATCAGCAGTGCCCCTACCCTATCTTCCTTCTCTTCTAGGTGAAACTTGCTTTTTAAAGGAAACCCAGCTGAGGTCTCAAAACATAAGGTGGCTAAGTATGATCTCTGTTCAGCCTTAACATTGTTAGTGATTCTTCTTAAAAGGTGACTTTCCTTTGATGAGTTAAGGACATTTCTAATTTGCAGGCTATAAACATCCTTAGAGCAGTGGTTTACTCCTTGAAACTTTTGAAACACAGCTGTGGCATATTTTTTAATAGGTTTCTGAAGCACAGTAGGGCCCTAAGCATTCCTATATGGCAGGGGTCCTCAACGTCTGTGCCGCAGCCCAGTGCCTGTTGGTTCCAATCCAGAGACACCCTAGGGATGCTCAGCACCGGCTGTGCACGACCACTACACCTTTGGCAAACTGGACTGTATGTGCCCAGCCTTGTGGTCAGGGGAAACTGTGCACACGTATCCAGCACTGGGCCACATGTGCCCGGTTTGCCTTTCAGCTGGGGCAACGTGGGCATGCACAGCCCAGGGCTGGGCTACACACGCAGGTTGCCGTTGTAGCAGGACAAACTGCACAGGTGCAGCCCTGCAGTAGGCTGCGCTTGCGCAGTTTGTCCCTGCTGTGCTGATGCACATGTGCAATTCCAGATGTGCATCCTCACTGGACCACTGCTATATGGCCTGTGTCGGTTTAAGAGCAACCTTAGCTTTGTGTTCCTGTCCTCCCACCACACATTGTGAATATAGGAATTATCTACATAAATGCATGGAAATTTTGCCTTAACCATACAAAGGAAAAGGGAGGACCTCTCTTGAGTGCTTATCTAAGCACTGAAGCCTTGAAGGTACATGAATGTATCTATAGAGGATGGTATATGTAAATTCCAGGATTGGGTTGTAGATCCTCTTGCATGTGTGATCTATGATATATGAACTAACCTTTATTTTAAACAAAATGGGAATAAGTAGATATCCTTAAACCAGCAACTCTGTCACATGCACCATTCAGGACAATGTAAGTGAAGCACACCAAAGTGTGTATTGACTGAAAAGAAACCGGGAAGCAAATCTACTGCTTTCTGTTGGACAGAAGAGTAAAGCTAGGTTGGAAGAGTTAACACTGCCTTATAAATAGGGTGTGTTTGAATTTAACTGGCTTGAGCATCATCTATTGGGAATACTGGAAGCTATTTAGTCAAGAGTATTAGGCTACCATTCAAGCTTGACAGGAAATCTAGTTATCCAAGCAAAGGGGCTGAAAATAAATGTATTAAACACATTTTCAGGGAAAGAAAACTCCTTTCTGGAATCCCCTTTACCTCCTATTTTGAGCTTGACAGTGAAGCATAAACTATAAGAAACAGATCTCTGTCCAAAAATGGCACTGACAATTTATATGGATCTGTTACACTACAGGGCAAAAGCTTGCTTGTCCTTTGAGAGATAACTTTAAAGATTATGAATGTATAGACAAACGGCTGTTCTAGGAGAGCTATTTTGAGAGGCAATAGTACCATAAAGCTGTTACCTCCCATGCCTTCTCTGAAGACCTATCAAGCAGATTTTAAGTGCGTGTTGCAAGGGTCTCATTTCAAAATTTAGACAATAGGAAGCATAAATTTAAATGATACAGTCATGTCACCTGCGAGCACATGCTTTTTAAAGTTCTTCTTGTGCCTGTTTTCACCTACATGTATAAAGATCCTTTAACACGGAGTGCAATTCAGTTTAATTACATTGTATGTATTATGTAAATATGATCTCTGTAAATAAACAGTTCATGTAATAAATACTTGACATGGTGATGTTTGTAGTTCAAACTAAGCTTTGGAGACCCATACAGCAGCTCTAGTTCAAAGGACACAAGGACGTAGCTTGATATTGCACTTACTGTTCCAGTTCTAGATATTTTTGCTTTTACATAAATACAAATAAGTCTCCTCCTCAAATTTCTTCAGTTTGCATCTCAAAAATATACTGGTATCTCATAATATAAAATCTCCCTGTAAATTCTTAGTTCTTCCGGTATTTTAAATTTAAGTTGCAGGTTGTGCAGCCTCAAGTTTCCCAGCCCTATAGATTGTTACAGCTGTGCCACGATGCCCATCACTTTGTCGTGCAGGATCAAGGAAGCTGCCAGTAGTCTTCGGGGTGAAAAGGATATGTGTCCCTTTCCCCTAGGTAAAGCTTCTGAGCCTGATGTAAGATCCAGCAGAGGAAACCTCCCTAGTTTTCTCCCACCCACCCCCAGCCAGTCCTGTTGCTTGCTGTTGCCACCCACTTGGCAGCCAGGTCATCCCTTGGTGGCAGACCTCTTTGCTAGTGGCACTTAAGTCAATGGGAATCACACATGGGCTGCAAGCACATCTGCAATGCTCAGCACTGACAGTAGAAGTGTACCACTAGCACAAAGGCCAATAGGATTGAACCCTTCGTCTCAATGAAATTAACAGGATATAGAGTGAAATCTTATCCAGAAGTTTTATTTTCAGCTGTGCTTCATCATTCATAAATGTACTTGAACTCCAGCCTTGAGACATTTCAAAGATGCTTCATCGTGAGTGCACTGAATACAACCCAGTATGTGCAGTGGTGGTGAGCCTATGGCATGTGTGCTACAGCAAACACTCTCAGCCCTGTCTGCACATGGCCATAGCTCTAAGCCCAGTGTGCATACCTAGTTCTGGGCACGCATACTGGGCACTGAAGCAGTCAGTTGACACTCTGTGCCAAAAAGGTTCACCATCACTGCACTATGGAAAATAGTCTTATATATACTTCTCTAAACAAGAGTATAGACTTAGTTGCTCCACCCTAGTAATAGATAGGCAACCCAAGGGCTCTTATGCGGACAGATTAGTTGCTCTGGATTGTGCTGCAGGGCTTATACTAAGGTGAAATTAAGCCCCTTGCTCCAGAGCAATAAGATGACCTTCCATAAGATAACACTAAAGGGTGGCGTAACTGCGTGGACCCGTAACTGCTATGGATTTTGCCCTTAGTTTACAGGCCAGTTAAATTTAACTTCTGAAGGCCAATTTAATCTACCAATGAGTTATAATGCCATCTATAATGTTAAATTTCATATATTACAACAACTTTTGTTGTCGCTCAGTCATAAGTCGTGTCCAACTCTTCATGACCTCATAGACCGCAGCATGCAGGCCCTCCTATCTGTCACCAGCTAATGTTCATTGCTTCAGTTACACTAATCACATCATCCCTTGCTGTTCACTTCTCCTTTTGCTTTCAATTTTTCTTAATATCAGTATTTGGCCTGCCATTGATCAGTCAGGGTTGATTTCCTGTAGGATGGACTGATTTGATCTTGCAATCCAAGGGACTCTCAAGAATCTTCACCTTAATTCAAAGGTATCTAAAAATCAGCACTCAACCTTCCTTATGGTCCTACTCTTACCACCATACATACTGGGAAAACTATCATTTTAACTATATGAATCTTTGATGGCTGTGTGATGTTTTGACTTTTAGTTAAATTGTTTAGGCTTGCCATAGCTTTCTTTCCAGGAAGCCCAACATCTTTTGATTTCATACCTTCAACTGCTGTTTAAGAGACAGCTCTTCCCAGCATTCCCTGGCATAAAAACCAGTTAACTCTATAGAATGAATTCTAGTAAGCAGTCATAAATGCGATAATAGTACTGTGGCTTTCATTAGTTTTTAGGTACATTTCATCATGGAAACAATTCTTCAATACACGTTTAGGATCTTTTTGTGTTGCAGAGGAAATGCTGTCACCAACCTAGTGAGGTGCTTCAAAAGCAATGACTGACCTACACCCCCCAGCTGTCCTATATTAAGTACAGAGAAATCTACAGCATCATATCTTGTTTATTTTTATTTCTTTAATAACAACTGCAAGTTATATTCTGATGTACATCAATTTCACAGAAAAGTTAAAAGTTCTGTTTTAGTGGTACACACAAAGCTTTAGAAATTTTCAAGTCTAACAAGAAATGGAAGTGTAATTTGAGAAAGTGCACTTAAAAGCTGTTTACCAGCAATTTAAATATAGCATTACACCGTTCACTCGTGAGTGTTGCCCTAGTCAAAGAAACCAAACTTGACTCTTTAGTTCTTCCCCCCCCCCCCAAAAGAAGCATTTTAGAAAACTAACTGGGCAGTCACTTCTTTGCATTTTCCCCATTACCCCTTTAGCAGCTTTGGGCTATATTTGCTTTTCCAATGCCATGGAAAATGATTGTGACTGCAATGTTATGTGATGTGCGTATGTGTATGTTTTATATACATTCTATAAAAATACACCCAATATAAAAAATCTCCAGATAAACTCTAGTTTCTATTCTCACAGTAGTAGCTATATCAATTTATTCTCACAGTAGATTTTTCTTAGGAGAAAATTAAGAGCTATGGACATGTCTCTCCCAATTTGGCACTGATCCTGTTGCTCTTAACTATTCAAAATTTTTGCATTGCATTTCATAGGTGCAACATATAGTTATATCTAAGATATAGGATCCCCACTTCTGCAATGTGTGTATAAAAATGAAGCAAGCATCCCCAAGTGGATATTTCAGATCTGGTAGGGAAATTCAGTCTTTTGCCACTATACCAAGGTAGTTTTCTTAGGACTGAATTAACTAATTTGAATGACAGGATACAGTCATCAGGTGATGTTATATGTGAAAAATAGTGCTGGTATTTACCATATTGAGAAATTCATTGAAAACTAGAGTATGTTGGCTTCAGCTTGTGGGAGGACTTTTGAAATAAAAATACCTGTCATGTAAAAAAGCACTTTAAGGAGACTTATCTGGTCAACAGTATCAAGCTGCTCAATCCCCAGATGAACTAAGCAGCTGGTTTATGAAGGTATAAAACTCAGCTGTCTGCTACATGCTAGTGAGAAAGATCCAACCAAGAATTTCTCCAGCTGTAATTATTAGTATGAATCAAAATCTCACAATCCTCCTCCTATTTCAGGTAAGACCATGGTAGATTTGAATTCAAACATATGCATACATAGCACACTCATTCAATACAAACAAAGATATCTAGCCAAAGCTACCAGTCACTTTTAAGAGTCCAGAAATAAAAGAAAATTCAAATTAAAACTCAGTCTAGTTGCTTTTCTTGGTGATAGTCACATTTTAAAAAAAACACCCTTGTGGACTATGTTATCATATCACCCATTGGCAACCACAAAGAAAACCAACATAAAAACCCCT
The DNA here is from genome assembly GCA_030015325.1 of Cryptoblepharus egeriae. Classification (NCBI taxonomy): domain Eukaryota; kingdom Metazoa; phylum Chordata; class Lepidosauria; order Squamata; family Scincidae; genus Cryptoblepharus; species Cryptoblepharus egeriae. The sequence continues at coordinate 7,778,415 of JAREYC010000007.1, read as the reverse complement.
ATGGAAATAAGTCTATCCCGTCAAAAAGCAAGAAAGATAAGAATGGCCCTGTTCAAAAGCAAATAATGTTGGCAATCATGTGAATGGCCACTTCTGTTTCTTTATTTTGGCCATAATATTATGCTATATAATGTGAGACTAGGCCCCAATTCTGCAGTGCTTTAACTTCTTACATACTATCAATTTATCTGCAAAGAGTGAGTAATGGGGATCTTCTCTTCCCCAAAAAAGCCATGCATCTCCAAACCAGAAGTGATAAGAAATGGCATGTTTTGGAACCATCTTCAGTAATATTTAGGAAACCCATAATCCACAAATATGTAAATGTACTGTTTCGACCTTCACCACCTCCAAATTATAGGACACAAAATCTCATCAAAAATTATTTCACATTTCCACAAAAAATATACAGACTTCACTCAATAAATTCTGGGCAAGTATTATAGAGAATGCTAGCAATAATTTTTAAATTACTGCATACAAATAATGTAGTGACCTGATTGTTGTAAATGTCAACTTGTTCAATTTTGGAAACTTCTTAATGACTTTCTGAAATATCTACTACTGTTGCGGAGAAGACCGCCTGAAATCCACTGCAAGAGAACCACTAATTCAGTTGTCACTCTAGACCTTGATTACACGTTTCCTGCAACTTAATTTCAATGGGAAAACTTTCTTTGGATTGAAGCTACTGGGAAACTTGTACCCTCTAAAAGCATGCAACAAAAAAGTAATAAACATACACACCAGGAGCAATAAGCTCCCATCTACTGGATATTCATTCCAGTGCACCAACTTCTTGCGATAAATTCAAACATGAAAATTTCTACATGGAAAATCCCTCTCTATAGAAAACAGAAGGAACGAATAGATGCAATTTCCATGCTCTTTGAATCTAAATATCCTGGAAAATCACAGCTGATCACTCTTTTGGGTGATCACTCTTGTCAGGTTGGAAGAAGCCCTTAAAAAGAAAGCTAGTTCTTGCTATTTAGTTATAATGGGCTTTGGCACCAGAATAAAGGAGCAGGCATTCTGAGGTATGTATGTGCACAGTTACTTATATTTTTGTGCTTAAATATTCATTCCACAGCCAAGCAACCTGGGATCTGGTGATACGACAATAAGAAAGGTGGTAGCACTGAAAATCCATATCCAGAAAAAGAGCCTCAAAATCATGTCTTTAAATGATTGCCAAAAGCCATCAACTGGAGGCAACAAATTCTGTATATATTTTTAAACGTCTATCACATTCATCAAAAACACCACCAACTTACAAAATAACCTCCAAAATTCCATGTCTTCTGATATCTTGTCACAGTGACTGGATGGCAAAGACCATCACAGCACCTTTTAAGGAAGTTCATTCATACAGATGAAGCAAACCATATTCTAGACCCAGGGCCCAATTCACACACCCTATACACAAATACAAGTGCTTCAGTTCAGACTTGCAGATATGAATGCCTGTAACAGCCAGGATCGAAAAGGCATTTCAGGTTTGCCAATGCCCAGTGGGATGCTGACTTTTTTAAATAGCCATATCAAATACCATGTTTGAAACATCTCTATTTCCAAAAATAGTTTGTTAAGAGTCATGAAGATAGCTACTGTTGTTCGAGAAACATTTTAAAACAAGTCCAAAAGCCAGAGGCACTATATTGCACAGTTCTCTGCTTTCTGACCAACACTATCATAGAGTTAAACAGTTATCTGCCAAAGGGTTTCTTCACCCTAGCCCATTTCAAACAAGATAAAGCTGGGCTGGACTTCAACCTAGTAAACTGAAAAATCGAGAGACCCACAACCAAGGCTCTTGCACCTTCTCAGGCTACTAATTGGAATGGCCACAGCTGATCCAGTATGGAACACAACCAGCCAAGGAAATTCCACTTAAATCCAGTGGAAGGTCCATCAAAAGGTATGCATCAGCTACATCCTGCAAGTTTTTCAACAGTGTCTCAAGGGCACTGAGCGGCTCAGAGGTAAATCTATTGCAGGACATGGTGGTCCTGGCTGTAAGGCATTGGTGGTCTCGTTATGTAGTTTACTGATAGCAGACTCAAAATCAGCATCTATTTTAAAAATGCAGTTGTACAGCTCCTTTGCTGGAAACTGCCTGAATTCAAGTTAGTTCTTTCAGAGTTTAGTGCATCTTGCAGACCCTCATAGGACAGGAGGATAGATGTGCCCCAGTATCCATGGGGGTTACTTTATGGAACTCCCCATGATTGACTTATGATACCAGGAAACACCTCCGATCCTCTTCTCTGAAGAGGTCCCTCTTGAGTCCAGCAGTTCACCAACATCCATCCCTGGTCTCTGCTGGAGTCAGATTGAGCCTTACAAAGAAATAAAACGTCACTTCCTTTTTTGTAAAACTGTAAGTGATGTTTTCAAAACCTCATAAGGCATTAGGAGGTCTGGGGAAAGCTCAGTCTGGGCTCAGCTTCCAGAGAGGGCACACACTGGGTTCTCTCATGGGACTAAATCCTCTGATAATCTGCCACTATGGGATCTGCAGATACGGGGCCACCCTTCTAAAATATCGAGAGACAGAAGAGAATTCAAAAGGTATTCAGTGACAGAAATTTTAGAGGATTTTAAAAATGCTTTGAAAGGTATACACGGTATCTGGAATACAAAAACCTCATGAAAATGAACTATAGATGCAAATCCTACTTCATGACAATTTCACAGGTTTGTACTTGGTATGAATTATTCTGGCTTCTACTTTTCCTGAATCATCAATACTACACATGAGTAAATAAGCCTTTTAAAATTGTTTTCAAAGTGCAATAAAATCCAGCTGTGTACTGTTATTCCCCCCATTCACTCTAGTATATTTCACTGTATTACCACTTAGGTTTCAGATCTCAGCTTCTCTGTCCCCAGTTTACATTAATGGCACTTACTGGGAAATAGGCAAATTTTGGCACACTCAACACGTGTTTTAGGAACCTGTGCGAGTTTGTCAATCTGAATTGTGACGTCCATACAGAAACTAGTCATTCCAGATTAACCTTGTATGTCTAATCACACACTATTTGGATTGCTAGACTGCTGAAGCTTTAAAGACTTCCTCCCATTCCATCGGGCCAGTTACTGGTATTCTCCCAGACAGATGTCTCCCATAGCCCATCCTCACCGAAATGTAAATTGCAAAAAGATACAGTGGTTGTGTGCAATACAGCCACAGGTAGTAGCTGAAATAGCTACTAGATCTCTGACCTTTCATTTGGAAATATGCTCTTATTGAAATACTTTCATTTGCCTTGCATTTTGTATGCTGAAGCAGGAGATTTTAAAATCTGAGGAGTTTAACCCTGAGAACGAACAGGTTGCACCAAAAGTTACCGTACCTGTTTCTGTTCAGGTCAACCAGATGTATTAAGGCCAAGTTAAACAATGAAGACACACTCCTAGAAGTATCTACTGTTTGGAAGGAAATGGAGCAGCCCCAAAGGGATCTAATTCTACTGCCTGTTGCTGCTGACTTTGTTGTGGGGGCACACTGTGCACAACAAGTTCTGTGAAAGGGACTGCCCCAAAGTCATCTGTTAATTTCACCCCCTCAGCAGAATGAATTCCAGCAAGCAGGGAATTCTGTCGAGATCTACCAGGCACTACCGTGTTATGGTCCCCGCGATTATCACCCAACCCTTGATGCTGTGGGAGACGCAGTTCTGATGGATGGAAAGGTTTGGCTCCAAAGGGATCCAGAAGACTATCTTCTGCTTGCAGAGGGTTGACTCTGTCCTTGCTATCTGGCAAGGCAATACTTATGTTCTCCTTAGAATCCGAGATTGTCAGGAACTCACTGCTGCTCTGGGAATCCCGACGGCCAGCCTTTTTGTGCCTGCGGGCTCTTTCTGGTGTGCGATAATTGGGCTTCAAAGTCTTCTTGGTGCTTGTTGGAGTACCGTGATGGCGCTTCCCGTTGCTCTTTGACACTTCCTGTTTCATGCGCCTCTGGCGGGAAGAGAGTTTCTGTAGATTCCGTTGCTTCATTTTTTGTTGCTGTGGACTCCCTGCTATCTCCTCAAATGGAATAAGCCCAAACAGGTCCTCTTTGCTCTCAGTGTTGAGTGTTGAGTTTGGGGAGGAAAGAGGCTGGAAAGGGATGCAGCCAAAAATATCCACACTTTTGGAAGAGACAGGAGAAGGCTGGACTTCAGAACCTGAAATCAAGTCATCCTGCTGAGATATTTTTCTGCTGAATGGGGCTTTTGTGAAAACATCAAAGTCATCCGGATCTTGCTCTAAACCAGCCAAAGCAGCCGTGGGGGAGAAATGTTTGCCACCCTTTTGCTTAGGTTCTTGAGGTTGAAGAGCAAAGAATGGAACTGCTCCAAAAACGTCAAATTCTTGCCTGGGGCTCACCTTGGTCACTGTGCCTGACAACTCAGATGTCATAGAGAATGGTACATTAGGCCCTTTGCTTTCACCACTACCAGTCCCTTCTCTGTACCTACTACAAGATACCTCTTCCACAGGCCTGGCATGATTAGAATCAGAGTCAGAACTCTGTTTATCATAATCTTCTGCCTCTTCCTCAGAATCCATTAGGAGGGGACGGTGGCCAAAGTTCTCTGGTTCCGTATCATTATCATCAATGAAGTCTCCCAGCTCATGTTGTAAGACTTCTTCATCCTCTTGGTCTTCTTCCTCACTGCTCTTAGGAGAAGGCGGATCTGATTCAAAGTCACTCTCTGACTCATCAATGCCTTTTTTTGTGTGTACTCCTGCTACTTTCTTTCCAGTTTTGTGGTCTTCCACAACCTGGCTTAAGTTGTCCTTTTGGATTGAACTCTCTATATTGTACTCTAGATTGCTGACTGGGTTATCTATTTCATTTCCTGGCGAACCTGCAAGGATGGAAAATATTAAAAATTTCAAGTTTTCACGCATTTCACACTCCCAATATACATGCATATGTTTAGCTGCTTGATGCACAGGAACAAGCTATGTTTCCTCAACTTATAGCACTATAGAATAAAGCACTAGGTTTCAAAATAAAGGCAGGACAAGCCATTAGACTAATGATCTAATAATCTTTGCAAATCTTTCATTATAATGTCTTATAATCTCTGCAAATGTATTGTGGGATCTGCATAGAAGTGTGTCATATGAGGTTATTCAGTGCATTACCATCTACACAGATACTATACTTGCAATGAATCTAGGAAATTGGGCTTGTCTAACACACTTTGGGTATAAAATACCCATCTTGCTGGATCATACTTTCAATGTTCATCTAGTGTTATGAGTCTATCTTGTGCCCAGAGTTGACTCTAGCATGCCTGCAAGTCATGCCAGACCAAAGTAAACCATCTGGTTCATCCCCAAACGGTGGAATACTTAAGAGGATGAATCTTACATTCTTTGGTTCCAATGAAAGGTACCACCCTATTCCTAATAACTGTTACTAGAACTATCCTTCATGAATGTATCCAATACTTTTTCAAGCCTCCAAGATAATGGTGATTAAGTCTTAATAGAAACATTTCCATTATTATACTATGGACACAATCCATAGTATAAGTGCCCGTAGTATAAGTAATCCATAGTAAGTGCCCATGGCCAGCACAAGGCACCAGCCTGAAAGTTGCCATAAAACACTTTTATAGCACTTGTTGGGCAGATATGCCAGTACACAGATATGTGTCCCTGCACTGCTGCAGGCCCCAGGAAGAGGTGAGTATGCACTGACTAAGCTTCACCAACCAGCACAGGGATTTCCAGGGTTGGGAAAGACAAGGAGGAGAGAAGAGGGAGGTGTTCCAGGGCAGGGGAGTACAGGTGGTAGGGCCAGGAACCAGCACTTTTGCTGGATAGCCCTATGCCTGGGTAGCCCAGATTTGTGTCACTGAGGTGCCACAGATCCAAGTAACCCATTTGAGGCTGCTGCAGCATTATCCAGAATAAGGGGAAAAGTTTCCCTTTGCACCATGTTGGATGCAGCACAAACACGCTAGCCTGTCTTTTACAGTACAAGTTAAGATTATGCTGCCCATGAAATCTTTTTTAACAGACTTTTCCGAAAAATAGCAGAACGTCATCAACTTACAATAGAGCTCCCTTGCTGGATTTTGAAATAATCAATCCTGATAATATCTACTCTGACTGGCAACAATTCTGCAAACTGTTGGCAGTTTACCCAACAATTATTTAGACTTTGACCAAAATACAAAGAGCTAAATATGGTAATTATTCTTGTCCCAAGGGAAATTGGCACCAAAGTGAAACCCAACTTTTCTTCTCTCGCATGCCCTGTCGTCAGCATCCCCCTTGCTATTGCCAATGTTGTCTCTGTTTATTGCCTGTCTATACCCTCTACTTCCTCAGAACAAACTTGGTGGGAAGAAGCCTAGAAACTCTTATCAGTTTGCATAAGGCATTCAAATCACTAAACTCAATGTACATCTTCCTTATTACTGAATTAAACCTTGTAAGCCAATTACCAAATTAGAAGAAATTGGTATGGAGCTCTTTACTGTAGAGTTATATTTTACTATCCTAATTTAATACCATCCAAGAATGTCACTGTGACTTCATGCCATAGCAGATCCTTAGAATTCCCAAGTTAACATCCCTCCAGTTTGAAAACCATCTCTTGGTTACCCAAATAAATCTATGCATCCTTATTTCTGATCAGGTACTGTATCAATCCATCACTTATTCTATAACTTTTTGACTATCCAAGCATACATCTTTTAAATTCTCAAATTATATTTCTTGAACACTGTATCCAAGCAGTAACCATCTAAACTTGATTCCATTTTGCTTACAAAATATAAGAGCAGTTCCTCTTAAATTCTTGGGAATCTGGGCATTGCCTGCCCCCATTTAATAAGCAAATAGGGAACCTTGTGCTACATACAGTTTGCCTGTAAATCTAGTTCATCCCAAAGACTCCACATTCATAACAAGACGTTCCAATTGAACTACATTTCATTTTATCAGATCCAAGTGGTTCAACATTATTCTGACAGCAAGCTGTTTAAGTATATTCTCGTGTACTGAAGGCACTAAATATGTTTTCAAACTTCTTGGCCCACATAAATCTATATTTCATTTAACATTGTTACATTTGACAAATGCCCAAGGGAGAAAAACAACATTTGCTTTTAAATTAATGCCATAATAGTGTTGTAATAAGGCGCTTTAAGATCAACATGCAGAAAGAGATTTGATTGAAGCAATCTCTAAACTGCTGCAATGAAAATTTCAATCTAAATTTATAGAGAGCTGAAGAACTGTGTGATATAACATCTGCTTGCAATGTATTGTGCAGATTAGAACTGATGTAATCAAGGTTTGCCTCTCCTAGAGGCTATTGTTCACTCAAATTCAACACAGGTAGGTAGAACATCTTTAATCATGAGATCTCAATCTTCAAGGAAAATTTCTGTTCCGATGTTCTTTTTCTCTACATCGGATTATAAGAGGATGAATGGCTTGTAACAACTGGAGTAATTACATGCCTTCTGCTAGTTCATCATTCCAGGGGGTTGGAGAAAATAGAGGCATAGCCATTTTAAAGCTCTTTCTGAATTGGCAACATACTGCCACCATCATTTCACAGCAATTTGCCACATGTCAGCTTCAAGGATTTACTGAACACATCAACTAAATCTGCACTATTTCTCTGGCAACAGGCAGAGCGGCAGATGTCATGCATTGTGATGGATTTAGGGTCTACTAGCTGTTCTTGTTCTAAGACAGAGAAAACCTGGAAATTAATATTTGTATGCTGTTTTTAATTCATCCTACCCCCACATTAAACTTCTTTTGACATCAGTGTAACAGAAAGTCTCTTGAATTCTGAGCTTCCACTAATCTATATACCGGTATATAAAATTGAAAAGTCACTCACTCACTCTTCAAAACTGCTGGGCCTAGAAGCGTGAAATTTGGGGAAGGTTTTCCTTCTGTGAGGTGATGCACATGGGCATGATGTGCACTGGGGGATGATGTGCATGGGGGTTTATGCACATGGGGGAATGGATGCAAATAGCAGGGAATTTTACTCCCACAACATGGGGTACATTTTCGCTAGTGGATAATAAAATGAGTCATCGTGAAGAAGGCATGTTTAGCCTAGATAATTATTTTCAATTTCATCCAATTCAAACAATTATGATAAGTTAGCTCAGGTGGGTTATAATTTGTAATTTTGTAATTGTTAAAAATAACAAAGGAATCTAAACTCTGAAAGAACAGAAGATTCACTAAAAAAATTAAGTGAGTATTTCTGCAACTTGCATACTATTACCAGTTCAAGTTGTTTTATTTTCCTCAACTGTTCCCTTTGGAGAATGAGACCAATCGGCTAAGAGAGGTTTGTTTCAATAATGAGCACAACAAAGCATTATACTGCATAGCTTGTCTGTACATCTTACTATCATGAAAGAACAGTTTTATCCTGACAGTTGACAATAAAACTCTATATTATCTGCCCCTCTCACACACATACAGATACTCGTGCCAGTAAGATTAGCTAAAATTTGAATTACAAGTGTACCAATACAGATTTTAGAGAGCTGAACTCATGCAGACACCATAAGTATGTGCTAGAAGTAAGAAACAAAGAGTGTTTGCTTATAGAGTAAAAAGAACCTTCAGCTGTTGGTTATTTTCCACTTTAGAGGAGTTAGATTTTATGCATCTGATCAAGTAAGCGTTCTGCAGTCTGCATTTATGCTGAAATGCACTGGTTATACTTTTTGAAGCAAAGGAAGGTTTTCAAAAGTATCAGACGACAAATATTAGGACATTTTTAGGAAAGTCCAATAATATAAGCTAGGTTAAGTTAAATATACAGAGGGAATACTCAAATTTTTAAAGATACATAATTTCAGGAAAGCTTCCAAACAGAGGCTTTATGCTATACCATGTAACCAGACCCATTCTCTTCTATCGGTATGTACGTATTAACGTAAAATAAGTGATGTTACGTAATGTAACTTGCCTGGGTGAGAAATGAAAGGTACAGAACCAAAGGGATCTTCAGGAGGATGGTTCTGTGGAGCAGAATGTGGCTCCACATTCTTATCTGAGGATGTTCTCCTCTCCACGAGCCTGTCTGCAAAAATAAAATGAAACAAAAAAATAAAAAGTAAAATAAAAATGGCAGCTTTATGCCAATTAAAGATATACTAAAGTCTCTTCCAAAACCTGCTCTTCCAAGCATGTTCAAGAGTACAATATACTGTACATCAGAATACAATCCAGGAAGCCACACTTTTGACAAAAGAGTTGCAGAACTACACATCTTCCCATTAGTTTCAATGCACCATGTACAAATATATCTTCACTTATAGTAAAATATTTCAAAAAGACTAAAGAACAAAAAATAAATCCTCAGTATTTTCCATAACCCAGTCAGGCCAAGCTGAAATGTCTCGCATTTCAGAACCAGCCAGGCTTCAGAAACTATCCAAATCAAGTGCATTCATTGTACAAGTAGCAGAAGGCACCTGCTTCTCATTCTTCCAGTATCATTTAGGGTATTAAGACAAGTTTAGAAACAAAATCAAAGTTTGACTTTGTTTTGTAGCTTTTTATGTTTAGTTACTGTACAGCAAACTATCAGCAAAGCTGACCGGAATGAGTTGAGATTCTTGAGTTTCCAGAGGAAAAATCAAGACATTCTAAACTGGTTCACCATTTTATTGATTTTTAAAAATCAATTTTTCAATAAATTGGTGCTCTGACACTACGGAGCAAGAATCTTTTCAACATCATTCCATATGATTTGGGATTTTATTCCTCTAGGTTCTACAGCATCACACAGATCTTTTTTGCAATTCAAAGTTATATATGAGGCATGTACATGTCCTACAATAACTTTTAGGCCTCAGCCCACAAATTTAAAGTCACTTTCAGTAATCTACAGAAACTTAATTATAATTTTTAAAAAGCTAGGTATCTTAGAATCCTAAACACAATGAAATCTTATGTTCTGGACAAAATAAAAACGGCTCTCTAAAAATAATTCTCTTTTCAACTGCTGATAAAACCAATATACAAATTCTTAGTATTGTAAAACTCAAAATACAGTTTTTCATAAGATCAGTTTTCCTATCTGTACATATCAAATACATTTGCCGTAGAAAGCTAATTAGTCAGGTGTAGAAATTATATACAACCTGTTTTTCAGCATGATGCTGAATAAATATTCACAGAAACAACAGCTTATAGTGATGAATAAACACAACAAAATGTTAATATCTTTAATTACCATACATATAAGGGACAATACATGTTCTGTTGTAAATGAGAACTTTTTGAACATAGTGAGAAAAACCCCTTATGAAAGATTTTACATAATTTGACAGCTAAACCATGTTTTCAGAAAAGCAAAATCATGCCTAACCATTTCCTTAGTTTTAACGTCTTTTAACAAGGAAAAAGAAACTAACATATGCAATAAATCAATTTTCAATGATACAGGAAAGTTTACCTTGTACATACAAAGTCTATGCCGGAAAGGTAGATAGACTGCCATTTTTTTAAAGTACATAGTACAGCTTGTTTGTTACTTGGAATGAATATTATACACTGCCAATTATACAAAGAGTAATTTTGCTGTAGTAAACACTAAGGCTTTTAGAAAGGGTTTTCTTCTTTAATAGAGCCGCACACAACAAAACCCAGAGGACATAAAAATTGTTTTGTTTCAGTTAAATCTGTTTAAAATGTGAACATTTAACAGATAGGGAGAATGTGCCAACACAAAAATTTAAGTAGTATATATTTCATGGCTAGAATCATGGGTAACTCCTTCACACTCTGTCCAAAAATGTGACAATTTCCTCCACAATGAATTCAGTCACCATGTTTGTCAAAATGCAATAATGCATGCACCTTTTTTCTCTGCCACATACCTTTAAAGGGGTGAAACAAAAGCAACAAGGGGAAACTAAGATTTTTTTCTAATTCACTGAATATCATACAGAAATTACTTGTTTATTTCAGGGTGCAACAATATTTAGCTCATTTTGAGTGTTACTGAATAGTTACAGTGCAACAAGTGCCTACATAGTTCTACCAACGCTATTTTAAAATGGCAATCAATTTATAAATCTGAACAGTAATACCATAATTATGCCCTCAACTTACAAAATAAACTTGTATTTTGAAGGGAGTAGGGGGATAGGATCTGTTGATATTGAAAATCAAAGAACAATTCAAGAGTATTTCTTCAGAAACAGCGTTATGATAATTTTTATGCTTTAACTGTGGGTGAAATGGTCAGCAAAAATTATTAATTGCTCATATTGGGTTTTTGAAGCATAAAAAGATCCTATATTGTTTTAAAGCATGATGTTTATCTAACAGTTGCACGTTGCAAGGTGGCCTCCTAAGATACATATGAAGATACTTCCCATGTCATAAAAAAATCTAAGCAAGTGATTAACATATCTCTGGGCACACAGAATCATTTTGGTCAGATACAAGATCAGGGTCAGTATGTTTCAAAAACGTAAATAACTTCTAGAAGTAACTCAAGAGAGCATGTTGAAATTACACAGTAAATCTACTATAAAATAAAACAAAATCTTTCTATTCTATCCCACCCTCCCTGAGGTTTTTGTTAACTGACCAACCCAAAGCACTCTTATTTTTCGAAGAAAAAAAATTAGATTCCTCTTTGATCGACTGGACATGAAACCCATATGAGTTTACTATGGAAATTGCTTTCTTTGTAGGATTCCTCATACAAAACTCTTTATATTACTTAAACAGCCTCTAAAAGTTATTTTAATTTTTCAGAGGACTACCAGCTATTTTTTGAAGTTTTCAAATATAACTTAGTAAAAAGTGCAAAACTATTTTTATAAATTTGTTCACTTTGATCCAAAACTCAGCGACATCAAATACAAACATCTTAACTGCCCACCAAAACTAGCATTCATCTTCAAGACTCTGGTTCACAGAATGGTTGTTTTGATAAATGTGTGAGCTCCTAGCGGAAAAGCAAGTGGACAAACTTTGCCATAATACACAACATAGCAGGACAATGTATTAATTGTGCATCATATGGCCAGAATAAGAGAAAGATTTTCTATAACAATAAGCAAATAGTCATACTTATTATTACATACAGTGTAATTTTCAACATTAACACATCAGACGTGCGTCAAGAATATTTCCAAGAATAATGTTGATGAGGTACTGAGCCAGCAGGATGTTCTGTGTTTTTTGTTTTTCTTGTTGTTGTTTTTTTTTGGGGGGAGAGCTTACAATCTGCATACAACTATACGAGCTTATACTTCAGTTGACTTCTATGAAAAATTATATATGGAAAGTGGAAGAATGAACAAGTGATTTAAAGTAAACACACTGACTTTTTGACTTGAAGAAAGTTTATTCAACTATTGTTGTGTCAGAACAATAAAGCAGCCCTTACATGTAGCCACTCAAAAGACATTACAAAACATTAACATAATGTACTACGTCATTTTCCCTCCATCGGGCATTTTCAAAAGGCATCCCAGACCCACAGAATCTTCTGTTCTGGTGTGCAAAGGAACATAGCTGCAAAGGGAAGCAAATGCTAGCAGCTGACAGGCATTCTGCAGTGTTGCACACCCTGATTTTGGGAGGGGAGGGTGCACTGAAGAAAAATAGGTATTCAAGATAGGACTGTGACATTTTCTGCTGTGTTACAAATGCTAGACAATGAATTTCTATTGCACACAGTTTTAACAGAAGGATGAGTGAGATAGCAGGCCTAGTTCTGCCCTCAAATGCTCAGAAAGAATTTTCTGTACAATAGACTGTGTAGCCCTCAAACAGAACAGTCTTTGGCACTGCTGGTTGTATCTAAAGAGCTCTCATTTACTGTGAAGCGAAATAAGCCTTCAAGTGTCCCTTACTTGATCTCAGAAGGTCAAACTCCCTGTCCAACAGCTCCTCCTCGGTTAGCTTGGAGAAATTGTCTTCTCCAAAAGGGTTCCAGCCAGACATATCAGGGGGATTACTGATGTTCTGTTTTGGGTAGCTGGAAATAGATTCTGCATCAGAGGCACCCGACCTGTAAAAATTGATTAAGAAAAGTGACTTACTACGATATTAACATAATCAAAAATGTATTATACGAGTATAATACAGAACACGCTCATAGTGAAAAAATTATTCATTTATGGAATTAGAGAATATGGGAAGTGGTTTTCATTCTACAATAATTAATCTGGGTGACCTGAAGAATCAAAGTGACATTCTAGGAATAAAGCATGCCTATGAAGCTATTATTAAGATGAATAAAAGATGCTTGCCTATTTGCAGTGTAAGAGGTGTCCAGAGCTGCACCAACATGAGCTGGAAATGATTTCGAATGAGAGATTAAGGCTGGTGAATACTCCTGAGGAGAGGCAAGAAATTCAGGAGAATGTCTTGGCGGTGGCAGCTGCTTCACAAGAGCCTGTTGCTGTAGATGGGCCTGTTGGTACTGCTGCATCTCAAAGAAGAAAAACAATAATGATGTCAGCCTTATAAGTGTTGCGGCCAGTTCAAATAACTACTCAACCTCACCCCATTAGATACTGAACTTTTCCAGAACAACCATAATTCAGGTAACACAGTAACATCACTGCGTAGCAGTGTTTACACAGCATCACAGACACAATACAAAGCAATACAAAGCAATACAAGTTACTCATTAAAATTTATCAGACTCTCCAGCTAATTTAACAGTTATATAATGCATTTAAATTGTCTGTTACACCAAACATGAAATATGGTCCAAGTCTATTTGCACTGTACTGGACTGGATCCAAAATGTCCCAAAAAACACATTTCAACTTACAGAGGAATGGGGACAAACTGGACCAACTCTTAAATCTGTTCTAATAAGTAACTATATAAAGTCTATGATTTGTTCGTATTTCAAAAAGTAAACCATCAATTTATTATGCATTTTGTTTTGTAGATGCCTATTATTTTATAGACCAACTAGTAACAGCCCGTAGCTGTTCCTTGTAGAGGTACATTCATCAGTAAAAAAAAAACCCAAACCTTTCCATCATCTCAACTTCCCTTTTGCCACCTCTCTCCACAACGGTTCTCTTCAACTGCCTCCCTAGCCTCTTCTCTGCCTGATCTTTCTCACAGTAGATTCCATTAGATTTCATTATTCACCCCCATCTAGTAGCTGAACTGGACACACTAACGCATTGGTTAAGGCTTTTGTGTAGATATTGCAGTATGAGAAAAGCACAGATTATAGGACAACAGAGGAAAGGAATAAAAAGTCAACTCTTTCAAATTGAAACTCTAGATAGCCAATATGTTTACCCGCTCTGATCTTGTTATAATTTACAATGCACTGCAAGTTGTTTCTGATTGTTTGCTCCAGCATGTACCATTTTTATTTTTTAAGATGTTTTAAATGATTATCATTCCCTGTCACTGCAGTTGTCCTTACCACTAAACAAAATTTAGTGGAGGTAATTACCATGCCAGGATACTGTGAAGGAGGAGGTTGCTGACGATATACAGACTGCATCAAAAGCTGCTGCTGTATCATGTGCTGCTGCACTGCTTGTTGATACTACATTTAAAAAAACAGATCTTGTAAATAATAAATATCATCTAATTCAGTGAAGCTATATTTAAAAAGATATTCTGGTCTTTAGCAACATTATAAAGGTGAACATAGGAGATTACTAAAAAACAATATTTTGCAAATATGTTTTTGTTTACTAGCCATATATTGATCTGTCCCCCATCAGACCCTACTCCAAGACATACATGCAAGAAGTACTTAAGGTGCCCAGGTATCACATGTGGGCAATAACAAAAAAATATTTTTAGCCAGCAGGAATATAGAAAAAAGGAATGTCTCTCAGCACATCATGCCTTTCCATTGAGCAGGTTCATACTTCTTGACAAAATTACTTATAGCATAAGTTTTATAAAAGAGAGCAAATGTTGCTCTTTCACACACCTCGGTGGCCTCATCCCTTTCTGAAAACAAGCATACCATACATATCCAGATAACAGATTCTCTTCTCTGAAAAGAGACATGGTCCTTCCCTCCCTAAAGCCTCTAAATTCCATCCTGCAGATCATAATTAAAACCGCTCTCTCCAAATTTCCCCCAACTCTCTTGCCATAAGCAGGTGTTACTTCTGAACTCTTTCATAGAATCATAGAAACATAGAGTTGGAAGGGACCTAGTAGGTCATCTAGTCCAACCCCCTGCCTGCAGCAGGAAATCCCCCTAGAGCATCCCCGACAGGTGCTCATCGAGCCTCTGCTTAAAGATCCCTAGTGAGGGAGAGTCCACCACCTCCCTTGGCAATCTGTTCCACTGCCGAACCGCCCTCACCGTCAGGAATTTTTTCCGGATATCCAACCGGAATCTCCTCTCTTGCAGTTTGTACCCATTGGTTCTACTTCTGCTTTCAGAAGCAGCTATGAACAAATGAGCCCCTTCCTCCCTATGACAGCCCTTCAGGTATCTGAAGAGGGCAATCACGTCTCCTCTCAGCCTCCTCTTCTCCAGGCTGAATATCCCAAGTTCCCCCAACCTTTCCTCATAGGGCTTCCCTTCCATCCCACTGATCATTCTTGTCGCTCTCCTCTGGACTTGCTCCAGTTTGGCTGCATCTTTCTTCAAGTGAGGTGCCCAGAACTGAACACAGTACTCAAGGTGAGGTCTGACCAATGCTGAACAAAGAGGAACTAGAACTTCTCGCGACTTGGAAGCTGCAGTCCTCTTAATGCAGCCTAAAATGGCATTTGCTTTCTTTGCAGGCACATCACACTGCTGACTCATGTTCAGCTTGTGATCCACGGCAACTCCAAGATCCCGCTCACATGTTGTGCTGCCAAGCCAAGTATCCCCCATTTTACACCTGTATTTTTGGTTTTTATTTCCTAAGTGCAGAACCTTGCACTTCTCCCTGTTGAAATTCATTCTATTTGAATGAATTCTATTCTATTCATTCTATATCTTTCAAATACAAGGATTCACTGGTGCCAGAGCAAAATCAGGAAACACTGTTTTCACAATTAGAATTTAAAAACCTAACTTGCAGTCTCTCAGATATTCTGTCCAGATTTTCCTTTCCCCAAAAAATTTTCCTCCAGCATTCCCCAAAAAGCTGTTTGGATTCCTGCCCCTTAAATCAGTCCTGGTAACATTCCCCACCACAAAATAAATCCAACCCTGCCTCTCTTCAAACTTCCTTTTCCAACAGCATATCCACTGGAGTCATCAGTACATGGAATTAGTTGATTATATCATTAGATTCTTGTCTCACTTTGCAGCTACATTGCACTGACAACTTAATTATCTAGTAATCAATCATAATCCTAAGAACTTTTTTGATAGCAAGCAAGATAGTAACAAGATATCTAAACGTATAATTTTTAGGAACATACTGGTTGACAGTCCATTTATATTACTTTATAAGAAACAAGGTTAGCACAACCCATTTACATTAGTTTACAGATACAGCAAAATGTGTACACCTAAAATACACTGGTACCTGCTGCATATAAGCATCCTGAAGCAAATGTTGCTGCTGTTGATGCTGTAAGTGATGCAACTGTTGTAGTCTCCAGTCACCTTGCTGTAGTTGTTGCAGGACTCTATTTTGCTGTGGGGTCTGATTAGTGCCCTGGGACAACACACTTCCTTCACTATTTCCAGGCTTTGAGGATCCTAAGATATTTTCAAAGCATCTCCATTTTAGAGTTTTCAGGGTATTTCTTAATAAATCAAGTAAAAACAGCAAACATTTACAAAGTGCTGCATTTATATAGATACATATGTAAAACTTTCCTTCAGTTAAGCTACATAAGTCTCTCCCCAGTTCTGAATATCTAATTCTCAGAGTGAAACCAAGGCTGCAATCCTAAAGGCACTTTCCTGGGAGTAAGTCCCATTGAACACAGTGGAGCTTACTTTTGAGTAGACATGATTAGGATTGTGCCCCAAGTCTCAATTGGTTAACTCTTTTTGGGATTAACCCTTAAGATGGCAAAAAATGAGATAAAAATGCTCTCAGCACTTTAAAAGAACTAAAAAGGGACTAACAAAATTGGTAGCATGAACGAATAATCTATAAATAGGTTTCTCTACCATTCAATAATAATAATATAATAAAAAGCATACTTTACTACAGAAATATTTACACTATGTAAAATGAGTTCACTACACTACCTGCAGTTTATCTGATCAAGAGCTGTTTCTTTTTAAGGCTGCATGTATATCAATCCCATGTTCATTTTTGAGTGTGAATAAGCTACCTGAAGGAGAGAGGATTAGTACTAAGTTTTTCACCATAGCGTTTCAGTGCAATACAACTCTTCTCATCCTATTAAAGTTTAAAAAGCAAAGATTATGAACCCTTCTTACACTCAATTTCCTGGGTTTTGTTTTTATTCTCCTGCACCTACAGTTGTCAAAGCTATCAAACAGATGCACTCCATAATTAAAAATAAAACAGAAAAACTTTATTTAATTCAAATGTAAACAGGGCAGTTTTATCAGGTTTGACCACTGTGTGAGCCTATACCTTTCTGTCCATTGTTAAAATCACCCGGGACTGGCACTTTGACTGGTGTTGCTGAGCTCTGAATTGTTAGTACACCAGCAGTGGCAGTGCTTGTATTGGCCTTTGGTCTTTGTCGTGGTGCTATTGAGGTTTCTGTTGGTCCAATGGCATCAGTTATCCTGAAATGGAAGAGAAAGCACTTGGAAATGAGATAGCATTTGGAAAGAGTATGCAGTGAATAAGCATGATCTTATCGGAATACTATACGTAAAACCCCACCTGTTATATCTATATCTACTGCCCCAAAGTCCTATCGTCAATATTATTTCATATTATATTCTCAGTACTCAAGACAGCCACAAGAGGGGGCTATGTAACATTTTTTTCTATGCAAGCAAGAAACCTGGTGAGATAACCAGGAAATCCAAGGTTAGTACTACAGTGAACTCTTAATTGTATGCATACAACAGCAATTGTACTCACCTAGCTTTTATTTGGCTTTTCTTAGCAGCAGCCTCACTAGCTGTTAAGGGTTCAGGAAGAGTTGAAGGAAGAAGAGAATTCTTGAGAAAATAAATGAACAAAAGTTAACAGATTTTCAAAAGTAAGATAAAGGCAGTGGAATTAAAAAAGTTTTACCCTAAAAATGGGATAACAAAAATCCTAAATATCTGTCAAATTATGTAGGTTTCATGGAATGATATTACTCTGCTGTCTCGAAAGGGGGGAAGGGAGCATTTTTCTCCTAGAATAAAGAAACATGCAGCCTAGCAAATATAGGGGAGATAAGAAAATCTCAAATCACATGCACAAATGGAGATTCTGATGCTCCCCATCCCAAATTAGATACTTTTGGAGCAGTACACTGGCCAATGGAGGAATATATTGCAACCTGGCTAGAGCTCTCACAGCCATTTTCATACTGGTAACTCAGAAGAAATCCTTGTATCACACAGAAAACAGATTTATACCTAGTCTGGTGCAATACACCTAGTTAATACACATTCACCTAATCTGGTGTAGTCTACTAGTTAAGTATACAAATTTACGTGTACAAAGTTATAATATGTATGAGTCCTACATTTTCCAAATGATGTGTAAAAGGTAGAATTCTAGAAGGACAATTTATTTTAGTTTCTACATGTTTTTTTAAAAACTACTTGATATGTCAAAGATACCAAAAAAGTATTTTGAATATCAACCCATTTCTAGAGGAGGCATTTGAGCATGCCCAAGGACTTTACTGCACTTGCAATAGAGCACCTACACCTTTTGAAACTACCTTTAAGTGTACACATGAAAGCGTGCACATCAATTGGCAGAGGACCAGGATGAACTGGATAGTTTTATACAAAATCTATTTAAAGCCGTGTTGCACTTTAAGTTACTTAACAGTTCTCTATATAGGAAAACTAGCGAAAAGTGTACCCGCATTGCAGGAGTAAAATTCTCCTGTAAGCCATCCCACCGCTGCACATCATTCCCCCACGCGCATCAACCCCCAATCACAAGATCTCCCCATGCGCACCAACCCCCCATGCGCATCCTCTCCTCACGCGTAGCATCCTCCCCAGTGCAACCTCTTCCTCCGAACAACATCCCCCCAGTGCACCAGGCACCAAATTGGCTGGATGTTGGTCAGTCTCCCATGCTAAGTATAGGACAAAAACACGCTGTACCCCTTTTCAGCCCCTTAAGGGCTTAATTTCTCCACATCGGTTCTTGGTGGGTGTTCATGTGACAGAAGGAACTCCCTCCCCAAATTTCAAGCTTCTATGTCCCGGGGTTGGGGTAGAATGTTGATGAGTCATCAATTCTTCAATGCAAAGTTTAGGGAGGAAAACGCGTTGCGCCCCTTTTCACCCCCTTCCAGTTGGAATTTCTGAAAACTGGTTCTTAGTGCACCCCTCCGTCACGGAAGGAACACCCACCCCAAATTTCACGCTTCTAGGCCCAGCCGTTTTGGCAGGGTGGTGATGAGTGAGTGAGTGACTTTTCTCTTTTATATACCGTATATAGATTAATAATGTAGCCACATAGTGCAATGTTATGCAGATTTTAAATATACAGTATATTAAGTCACGTTGATAAATATGAACATAGTAACAATGAATCTCTCTAGGACAATAGCAATGCAAGTAAAATGACAAGACCATGACAATTTCTCATTATATTTTAGATGATCCACAACATATTCATGCAAATTCATTTTGATAATTTTCAGTAGTCTACCTAGTCATCACCTAGAAACAGAGGTGATATTATGAGTTTTAACAAGCTAATTAGCAATACAACATCTACATAAAGCTACAAGATCACTCAAATTTCTTCTCAACTACTGTATATTGTATATTGCAGATACAAGTTTACTTACATTAATGTTTGATATGGGACAATCCTTTTTGGCAAGTTTAAAGGCAAAAAAAGATACTTGAAAGATATCAGGCCTCTTTTCTTGGTCTGGTTCAAGCATGTACCCTGTTGATTACAGAAGATTAAAGTTACAGATTAAAGAAAGTGATAGTCACCTAGTTAATGGTGACTTATGGTGAAGTTAATGATTTACAAACTTATTTTATTGTTTATATTCAATGAGTGCTACATGACAGTGAGCCACATCTCATCCCAGTTCCTTCCACCTCTCATACCAGTTCCTTCCACCTCTCATCCCAGCTCCTGGCAACTTAGAAGCATGAAAATGTAAGTAGATAAATAAGTACTGTAATTAAAACATGTGGGAGAGATAACCATGTTCTCTACCTGTAAAGGTAGGTCATACCAGCCACATAACCATGGGACAGTGCTGGCTTGAAGAAAGTTTATTCAACTATTGTTGTATCAGCCCTTGTATCAGAAACTATTGTTGTATCAATAAAGCAGCCCTTACATGTAGCCACTCAAAATATATTACAAAATATTAACATAATGCACTACATCATTTTCCCTCCTCCTAGATTGTTTTTTAACAATCTTTGTTTTTTATGCTTTGTCATAAGACTTCGTCAAAATCTGTTTTTTTATGCTTTGTCATAAGACTGATCAAATCCCCTCACCCACACACACTCACTCCCTCTTAAGATATCCACCTCCAAGCTACATACTTAATTTCTCCATCAATAAAAGAACAACTTAATTCCATTTGAAACACAATCACAACATATGGATGTATTTTTGGAGACTGAACCACTGTTGGGTCAGAGTCTCCTTGAGAAACTTTCCATTTTGGGAAATAGAAGCCATCTAATGAGGCAATGTATTTCACATACACAAAAATCTGTTTGAAAACCGTTCCAGGTACTTACTTATCAAACAATGTATACCATGTGAATAACGGGAATTGTCTGGAATGGTAAAACTTCCATCACAAATGGCAACCTGACTCTCACCAAAGGGAAGCGCGAAGAAACAAAGCTTATACAGCAGGCAACCAAGGGCCTATGAAGTGAAACATATTGTATTCAGAGTGAATATTTTATTGTATTCCCTCTGTATTCAGTGGGAGATACTCTCAGAAAAATATGTTCAGGATCACAGCCAAAGTTACTAAATGAATGTCACACATAACAGTTGACATTTCCTTTTTCATTATAATCCTCTCATTTAACGCACAGTTATTCTGCTAAACCTCCACACAATTAAGTGGTATCGTCAATACAATGAAGTGGTATCGTTCTACACAATTTTATGAAGTGGTATCGTCAAATTTAGTAATAGTTTAAAAAAAAATAGTTTAAAAGATCCTTTCCCAAAAAGGATCTTTTCCTTCTGCTATTCATTGGCACACACTCAGATTTTGTAAAGACAACAATTTGCTTAACTTTTTGCCCCACAAATATATTGTAGAATTACATGTAGAGGCCTATTATGGGCATGTTGCCTTAAACAGAACAAAAACCTGGCTCAGACAATGGATGCAACTGAAGAATTGATGCACGCACACCTAATCTACAATTCATCCACATGTAAAGTTGCAAGAAGTCGCTAATTATGGGCTTTCCTGTAAGTGCATCTTCCATGCTCCAGCACCCAGCACAACAGAGCCACCATTTTTTGAGGAATGAACCATTACATCCGAGCTGAAAGATGGCAGTGGCAAAAACTTCTAACCCTCAGCAGACAAGGTTCTTATGCCCAGTAACATTCCACATACAACTGATAAAAAGTGTGTGTTGGGAGAGGGAAGAAAAGAGAGTGCAAAAATACACGTAAAGATTTGTTTGTGAAGAGTCCCCATGATATCAAGATAGTGAATAAGGAAACTTGCAGAATGATCAGTTTAACAAACTTGCAGAGTGATCAGTTTAACAATAGTTCAAGTACAGAAATTTCATTTTTATGAAATAAGCTCTTAAGAACTATCACTATTATATATATATAAAATTTAGTCATCAATTCTCTCCTGCTACACAATTTTTCTTACCCAGATATCTGCCTTGGTTGTAATAGATTTCCCTCCATAAAGATTGATCATTTCAGGAGCTCTATATGATAATGTAGTATATCTAGGAATAAATTATTCAATTTAATCTCAACACACAAATGGTTAATAAAAAGCTAAGTACAAATCAAATTTACCATAGATACTCACTTGTAAGTCTATATATATAAAAGAGAAAAGTCACTGACTAACTCACTGAGTCACTCACTCATCACCGCCCTGTCAAAACCGCTGGGCCTAGAAGCGTGAAATTTGGGGTAGGTGTTCCTTCTGTGACCGAGGGGTGCACTAAGAACCGGTTTTCGGAAATTCCAACCGGAAGGGGGTGAAAAGGGGCGCAATGTGTTTTCCTCCCTATACTTTGCATTGAGAACTGCTGACTCATCAACATTCCATCCCAACTGCTGGGCCTGGAAGCATGGAATTCTGGGAGGGAGATCCTTCTGTCACCTGAACACCCACCAAGAACCATGTGGAGAAATTTAACCCTTCAGGGGCTGAAAAGGGGTGCAGCGTGTTTTTGTCCTATACTTAGCATGGGAGACTGACCAACATCCAGCCAATTTGGTGCTTGGTGCCTGGTGCACTGGGGGGATGTTGTTCGGAGGAAGAGGTTGCACTGGGGAGGATGCTACTCATGAGGAGAGGATAGGCATGGGGAGACTGATGGGCATGGGGGGACTGATGGGCATGGGGGAAAAGTTGCGCATGGGATGTTGATGCGCTGTGGGGGACGTCGTATGGGGAAATGTTACTCCCGCAACGTGGGTACGCTTTTTGCTAGTTGATAGTTGATAGATAGAAGGGCAGGTTTTGACACATCCCCCCAAACAAGGTATTTTTTTATTACCTTGGATAACTCAGACATTAAACTTAAGGGAATAACTATACTTTTGTCTGATTTTACATGAGGCCAGATCCTGAAAAATAACCTACCACTAATTGTTACCTAAGAACTGCATAGTTTATTTAAAAAATAGTAAAAGATCATAAGGTATATTTTTATTCCTTAAGTTTTAAAATTCTGGTCTTCACAAACTTTTTTTAAACACTATCAGAATAAGTGTACTGTAAATACTTGCATATGTGGAAGTAACATACATACATGGACGTTTCCTACCAACAAAAGATTTGTGCATATCTATCCCATAGGCATTGTGGCATCACCTCATATCGAGGCACAAGTCTGTATACATGGAACATGAGACCTTGAACTACATTTACTCCCAAACACTGATATGACAGAACTAACTTAGCTATTCATTCACAGTGTGCATCTTAATATAGATCAATTTATCTGAATAACCACTTGAGAAACGTTACATACTTTTTAATTTCTTCTTCAACTACATTCACTCCATCTTTCTGAGGATTGAGAAACTTATTAGTAGCACTGCCAAAATCACAGAGGACATAGTTTCCATTGTCATTTAACAAAAGATTCTCAACCTTAAAAAGAAACAGAAAACAATAAAAATACAAACTGAGAACATTGCTAAATTTCAGGAAGTTTATTTTCACTTAGGCTGCAATCCTATACACTTTCCTGAAAGTACGTCCCATAGAACACAATGGGACTTACTTCAGAGTAGTAAGTCTGGATTGCGCCCTTAATTTCTTCAGGATTGCGCCCTTAATTTCTTAACAATGGATTTTAAAGAATTCAGTATTTTGACAGCATGTCAAAGCTTAATCACCCCTTCCACATCTAAAAGTATTGTTAAAAGCCAATAAATTTTATGACCTATGCTTAAAATCTCCCTAATGTTCCAAATAAGCAATGAAATTACACTGTCATATTAGCACAAAGACTGACACTATTTCATTTAACACAGATAGATCCTCAGCCAAATCTGTTACAGCTGCCTCAAAGAAACAGTGACACTCATATGGGCGCAATGCAGAGTAACGATGGGGAGTCCTTGCTCCGGTGTAAGAACAATTTACTCTGGATTGCAGTATGAATTTCCCATGGGTTTTTACTAGGTGGTGGTGTCTCTTAAATGCCCCATAGTTACTGTGGATTGTAGGGATAGTGTAGTAAAGCCATGAAATAAATCTTCCATTCCTCCTCTTGCTAGCTGCACAACTATATATCCATCCCCCAAATATCTAACCATCTGAATTGTCCAGAGCTTTAAAACTGGGAGAGTTCACTCTCCTAGCCACCTAGCAAAAGTCTTGGGACCACATGAAAAGGGTTCACTGTCACCATGACCTCAGATAGAAGAAAGGAGCTGCCATTGGCTCAATCCTCTTCCCACTTGCTCTTAATGAACTGAGGATCAACTAAAGCGGTTTAATGAGGCATACTGTCATGAAGTTTGCTGCTTCCACCAACATATTTCGGCCAGCACTTATTTGAAATAAATAAAATACTAATACTCAAAAATTTTAGAATAAAAATTCATATAGAGATCCTATGCTTTTCCTCCCATATGGGAGATGCTTAAGCCACACACAAGTGACAGGCAACTTTTCTCTTCAACTTTTGGAGAACTGTTGTCAAAGTAATCCCTTTTCTACCACCACAAAAATAGTTGTCCCCTCAGGGTTCTGGAAGATCAGCACAAATTGAAGTAAATGTGCTCTCCAAACAACAACAACATATTTAAATAGTGCAGGCAGTTCTGCCTGACATTCCACTTACTAATCACAAGTCCAGCCTTGTTATACACAGATATTTCATACACAGATTTAACTCAACATGAATGGCCACTGCAAATCACAGTTCTAAAAAACTAAATTCTACTGTTGTAGAGAAGCAGTCATGCAAAAAATCATTCTATTCGTGAGCTAAGCCAAGCACAGGGTCCTTTGCATTTCTAATTGCTGACTGCTTCTCTACAACAGTAAGAAAAGCTGTTTTTAAACCATTTTAAAGAGATGCACTTTTTATTTTTTAAACTGCCTTTTAAACACCTTTTTGGTATCAGCAGGGAGTCCCAGAATCAAACCCCCATAGTTACTGAGGCATAACCTTATTCCATTAGGAGCAAGAAACCTGGGTTTTAAAATCTATTTTTCCACTGTTTTTTTATCCATGAAAGATTCAAGAATGGAACCCTAGCTAATAACGAGGGATACCTATCGAGGGATACCTAACGAGGGATAGCTAGCTAGCTATCGATCACTTTTCAACTGAAAAGTTCACAAAGCTAATTAATAGCTAATGGGTCCCTGTCCCAAAAGGGCTCACAATCTAAAATGCAAAATAACACCAGCAGAAGCCACTAGAACAGACATTGCTGGGGTGTGTAGGGCCCGTTACTCTCCCCCGCTAAATAAATGAGGAACACCCACTTGAAAGAGTGCCTCTTGTCCAGTTAGCATTTGGCTCACAACTCAGCTTGAAGTTCTTATCTTACCTTTAAGTCTCTGTGAACAATGGGAGTTTTGCATTGATGTAACCTAGCCACAGCTTCACAGGCATCACAAAATATTCGGAGTACTTCTGGCTCAGTAAAGCCTGTCTGCAATCTCTGATTCATCTGATTCACTATCTGGCCCGCTATAAGAAGCAAGGTGTAAATTACAATAAGGCTTTATGAAAAATTTTAAACAAATCTAAAAAACAAGGTATGAAAACTTTAAAAGTATTCAAACTAGATGGTGTTGATTGAACTACAGGGGTGCTGGCTAATATATTACCTTTTTGAAATATAAAAAATCTTATTAGATATGAATTTAGGTGATGAATTTTCAGGGATGGGGACTGAAATTTGGAAATCCATGTTCCATTGCAACTCAAATATTATCATTGTCATCATTAGTATTTATATACCACTTTTCTAGTAAAATTTCCAAAAGCAGTTTACAAAGAAATTAATGAGATCTATGACTGTAATTTAAATGCTTTAATTTTCTGAAGTAATTAAAAATATAAACATCTTTCAATAGATAAAAAGGAGAGCTGGTTAATTTGACAAAGAATTAATGAGCTGAATCCCAAGATGCTTTTCCATATATGAAAAGCTCTAGTACTTAAGGAAGAGTTTTGAGCTCTCCAAAGCAGCTTGCAGAAGGAAAGAAAAAATCCATTCCCCTTTCATTTGTGCAAGAAGTATTTGGCAAAAGTGTTAATTCTTGTCTTGTGGCAGAGACCAACTTTTTTGTCCTCCAACTTTTTTTTTTTTTGCTGTTTCTACGGTACTGGTTCTCAAACTCTCTGTGAGTTAAGAATAAGATCAGTCTTTGCAAGCGTAGGGCAGAAAGCACTGATATGATCTCCAGAATTGTGCCACTGTGGGGAAGTGGGGGACTGTTTTTAGCTCATCTTATCTACTGCCGGGGAGCAGGGAGGTCTGCAGAGCTCTCTGCACATATCCTTGTGCCTGGAAGAACACACAAAAAAGTGTCCTACTTCCAGGTTGCAAGTGTAAAACCAAAGTGGGTCAGAACCTCTTTTTTTTTTACTTTCTACAAGCCGTGGAGGGCTCTGTAGAGGGCTTATGGCCCACCAGTTTGAGAGGCACTGCCCTACAGTGATAGCAAATCCAGCAGAAGTTGCTAACATGATCAGCTACTAGATCCTGCCTGTCACCAATTCTTCCCTCTACAATGAATCCAGATTTTTCCTGCTTGGAAAGGGAGCAATGCTTCCATTGCTGCTGAAGCAATCACTACCCAAAGGTACAGCAAAAGAGTTAAGGAAATCACAGTTCCTGCACCATATTTCCTATAGAACTCTGCTAGTGGTTAACTCCTATAACAACTTTAGTTATGGATACACTCCCAAATTATCATCCTGACAAATACAATTGTCTGACCAATTTTGCTAGATATGTAAAACAGATTATTCAATAATTGGTAGGCACATAGTTAATGCACTAATATTTCAATCTGTATTAAATGTCCTCAGGATTTCAGAAATAGTATTGAATTACATGCTCTTTGCAAAATGAAAGCAAATAAGTAACTAAATGCAGTCCATTTTTATTTAGGCAATATACCAAAATCAAAGCTTAAGCACATTCTGTCCTTGTGTTCTCTTACAAAGACCTCGTTCTCCCCTACAGCATTAAGAAGTTAGCTATTGATTAACTATGACACACAAGATTCCACTTAAATTGTTCTTGACTGCCCAAAGAACTGCAGAAGCTATAATATCTATGGTAAAATAGGTATACTGTAAGAATTCATTCTTGCTCCATTACCACTTGGTTCATAAAATGCAAGAGTTCTGGAAAGCAGAATAAGCAGTGGTTAGTACTCAAGAATGTTATAGACTTGCCTGTTGCAAAAACCATTCATCAGAACTATCTTTATATTCAAAGTGATAGAGGTTTACTTACCACGACAGTATTCCATTAAGATGAGTACCTCCCATACATTATCACTAACAGAATTAATAGCACAATCCAAATAACCTACTATGTTCTTGTGCCCAGACAATTCTTTCTGAAAAAGGAACACACAAGAGTAAAGAGAAAGGACATGTTGCTTACTTGTAATTATAATTATTTGAGTGGTCATCCGTACCGATACATACAATGGAATTCTATCTCTATAAAGAATCAACCTCACAATCTTCCAGAACTTTGTTGAACATTCTATTCTGTGCTTGAGTGAGAAAATTGTGTACATAGTTCTATGCCTTGTGTGTGGCAGGGAAAAAAAAAACATACAAGCCCTCATTTTTAAGGACACTCCCTGCTTCAAATTATCCAGCTGGACTAGTGCTAGGACTAAAACTGCAGAAGCGACTGTCAGGAAGATAACCACTTCAAGAGCTATAGTTACACATAAGCAACCAGACATCTTTCTTCATGCTCTCTGTGCAATCACACAAAGCAGAGACTAGATAATTCTGCCTGAAGGTGTGTTAAAGTAATCAAATTATGTTCTATAACAGGGGTCTCCAAACCAGGGGCCAGATGCAGCCCCTGGGAAGTCTCAAGATCCCGCTATCCGGCTCCTGGGCAAGTCCTGTAACCCACTCCAATATATTCTTATATGTAAATTTATTCACATTTGAAGTGTAAATTCGTTTTTTGGCCTCTGACACAGTGTCAGAGAGATGATGTGGCCCTCCTGCCAAAAGGTTTGGAGACCTCTGCGCTAGACTATACTACATGCAACTGCACAGAGACCATAAACAAGAAAAGACAGTCAATCCTACGCACACTTACTTGAGAATAAGTCCAATTAAACTCTGAGAGACTAACGTTTATATAAACATGCATATGTTTAAACTGTAAACAAAAATAGCAGCAGCAGCAAAATCAGAAAATAAAAATTACAGTGAGAATTGCTGTTGGCATATATCAACTTAGCACACAGTATTCAACCACCAGATATGGGTCCACAAGGAATCACAAACTGATAAGGTGAGGTGAATAGTGAGCAAATAAGATTTTTTAAGATCATAAAGACATTTGTTCAAGTGATACCAGCATTCTGGTTAATTTTAAAATAAACCAGGACTTGCCATTGCTACATATCATAGTGAATACTGGCTCAATTTAAACAAGAAATTGAGATAGAATCTTTCCCTTTCACTGCAAGAGAAGGGAAGGCAAAAACAAGAATATTTTTGACATGGGAATGCCACACAGAACTAGGATTAAACAGTAGTTTCACACATGAGGTCTGCACCAGGCCACAGAGTGAAAAATACACCTGTTCTACACATTTATCCCCCTCCCAAATTTAACATCATATTTCTAATCCTACTGCATTATTTCTTTTTTTAAAAGTTCACAACATGAAACTACTTTTACTCACCATTATTGTTATTTCTCTTTTGCAGATATTGAGGTCAGGCACATTATTAACATACATTCGTTTCAATGCACACCGGATTCCACCATGCGTTCGAACAAGGAGTACTGTGGAAAAGCCACCTGAAAAAGAAGATGGAAGATTAAGAGCACAATCCTAACCTTGTCTACTCCTAAGTAAGCCCCTTGTGTTCAATGAGTCTTACTCCCAGGAAAGTGTCTTTAAAATTGCAACCTAAGTGAATCAGTTAACAAATTCAGTAACCTGAATTTAGTGTTATGCCACTTTTTAAAATAATTTGCAAAGGGGAATCCTTAAAGAATAAAGTGGTGAAATAGAAATAGCCAACTTTTGCCTCTTTTCTTCTCCCACCATGAAATATTGACTAACATAGTTTAAAAAATGTAAAGAAATAAGAACACCAGAATAGCTCCTCCCTTTCATATTTTGAAAGGAAAAGATTTATTAAGATTTATTTTTAGTGTTTGGTTTTGTATGGTTTTTTATTGTTTGCATTACAAAAATGACCTGTTCTGATACATTCTCACTGAAAGAAGTACAATGAGTAAAAAACATATGCTTTACTTGTTAAGTGAAACCAAAATTTAGTGAACTCAATTACCAAAGTCTAAAGCTAAACTTGGGCAAAACACTTCATGAATGCTATGATGCCCTAAAACTCTGTGATGGCTTGCAGGCATAAGCTGTACACAGAGAAATGGAACCACTTTAGAATTATTTTGCAAACATTATATTGACTATATTGTGAACTTGTTAGTTGAAAAGTGGTATATAAATACTGTAGATAGATAGAATATAGAAGCTGAAAACAATCTGGGAATTCAGAGTCCAAGCCACATCCACAATTGGGGTGCAGATTTTAGTCAGAAGATACACACAAGTAATTACTTCTTTACCATTAGGTGGCATCGTACCCTAACACACAGATATGTAATCCCCTATCAGCTGAGGCAACCTGAAAAATATCAGGTTTGTGTGTCTTCTCTGAGAAAACAAAAAGCCCTATAGGAGGCTCTTGAGCTGCTAATGGAAACAATTAAAAATTATACTAAAAAGGCATAAAGGATAAAGAAATGTTTGTGACTTCATATTTTCTCATTTTCTTCTCATATTCATGAGAAGATCTGCACACCAGAGATCCCATCATTCAACAAAATCCTTTCCACCAAATGTAGACATTTAAATATTAATAAGATATATCACATTATACAAAACCTAAGCTATTGAGCTATTGAGCAAAACCTAAGCTATTGAGGTATTAATATTTAATGTACTAAAGCAGTGGTCTTAAAATTGGGGCTGCAACTCTCAAGGGGGTCACAAAGACTTTCCAGGGGGGTTGCAAAATGTTGGGTGCCCCCCTAGCTTCAATATGCCAGGCGGCGGCAGCCAGCTAGGCAAGGAAGATCCCTCTGGCTGCAGAAGGAAGAGCTGGCTGGCTTGCTGCTTGCTGGGTGGCTATGCAGTTCTCATGTCCCATTTCTGTATACATGCATGGATGGGGGGAATTCAGAATGCACGCCAAGTTGCCCCCCCAGTCAGCCATAATGGGGGCTGGGAGAGGGCCTGGGGGCTTCAGGGCACTAGGAGGCAAAGGAGTGGATATTGAGAGAGAATCTGGGGTCTAAGGGCAATGGTCAAAGAGACAGGGTGACTTATGTCATAAACACAAAAGAGGACAAGGTCCTCCAAAATGTAGAGCACCCAAGAAAAATGTAGGACATGACAAAATAAAAGTTAAATTGGTCACTGATATGTATTGCTTTCATGTGGCTAATTTAAATACTATATTGCTAATAATTATAATTTTAAACTATTACATTTAATTTACTAATTACAAGAAATCTACAAGTTCCCTGCTCACAAGGAAAAGGCGGACAATAAAAAAATTTAAGGAGCACAAAGCCAAAAAAAGAGGATGTATCCTGGAAAAAGAAGACATCTGATCACCTTTGGTAAGAGAGCCTGGAGGCAGTGGGAGATGAGAGGATCTGGGAGTTTTGGGCAGGGTGACCATGTGTCCCATTTTTCCAGGACATGCCCCCCTTTCTACATTGTGTCCTGAAAAAAATCTACACTGTCCCCCTTTTCCTTGTGAGCAGTCAGCACATAGCTGCTTGTAATTAATGCCTTGTCCTCTTTTTTTGGTTATGACATATACGGTAGTCACCCTAGGTTGGAGGTAGCAGCAGGTTTGACAGGGAAATCCCAGACAGATTCCAAAGTTTGAAAGTGGGTCCTGGGCCAAAATGGCCAAAGATTACTGTAATAAAACAGAGCACAATCCTAACCATGTCTACTCAAAAGTAAGCCCCACTGTGCTCAATGGGTCTTACCCCCAGGAAAAGGTCTTTAGGATTGCAGCCTTAACCATACTATTACCACTGAGATAAGAGGTTTTATGATCAAAAAACATAAGTACGATCAAGCCTCAGCATCCACAATGGTTCTGTTCCCAGAACCCCCAAAGATGCCAAGAAAGAAAATGAAATTTGTGGGTCAGGCACCCTATAATATTCAAAACAGGCCTGCAGCTGTGCTCTGGGTGTTTCTGGAGGCCTTACACCCAGGAAGCCTCCCCAACCTTCAGAAGGCTTTCTAAGACACAACAGCTCTTTTAGGGAGGAGAGAATTGTCACAACTGCAAGTTTCAAAAGATGAACTTTAATGTAACTAATGTTAATAAACTCCAAGCTTGCCATTTGTTCTTCCAGTCAAGTCCCAAAAGTACAAGTTATGTGACAGAGTACATACTAAACTAGATATGATACATGAAATCTATAACCAGAATCTCCTGAGATTTTATTAGATTAAAGCAGCTGGGGAAGGAATACAGTGGAAGAGAAAGATCAGAACTATAGAGCTTGGAGGAAGGAGCTATCCTCTAATTCTATACCTATCTACCTACCTACAGTATTTATATACTGCTTTTCAACTAACAAGTTCACAAAGCGGTTTACAAAGAAAATTGAAAAATAATAATAGCTAATTAAAAGCTAATGGGTCCCTGTCCCAAAAGGGCTCACAATCTAAAATGCAAAAAAAGAACACCAGCAGAAGCCACTTGAACAGACACTGCTGGGGTGTGTAGGGCCAGTTACTCTCCCCCTGCTAAATAAAAGAGGATCACCCACTTGAAAGAGTGCCTCTTGAATACTGTATACTACAGTATTTCATTTAAATCATCCCCTAGACCTATTTCTCTTGCTCTACAGCTCCAGGGAAGGGGAGACGATAGTAGAGAATGAGATTTAAACTGAGAACCACAGCATAAAAGGGTTATACCAGTGGTCTTCAAAGTGGGGGTTAGGTTGCGACTTCATTTTGGAGGGGTCACAAAAAGCTGGATGCAGCCATCTTGGAATCTGTCACTGGACATCTTTAATGACACGTCCAGCCATGACATCATTTCTGAGGGGTCCCGGACAGGTTGTCATTCTCAGAAGGGGGTCCTGGAGTGAAATGCTTGAATACCACTGGGCTAGACCACCCAGAGGTTCCCAAATTGGGAAACTGCAACCCCCTTAGCCAGTGAACTCCTGCACTGCCTCCTTAAGTGGTGGAGGTGACAAGTGACTGCAGCAACACAATTGCAGGATCAAGGTGCTGCCAGGGGTGGAAAAGTTTTTTCCCTACTTACCTGGAGGACTTTCTGGAGGGCTGAGGAAGCCTGCAATCCCCACTGCAGTTCTCCCTGCACTTTCAAAATGCTTTAAAGAACAAACACACGCATCTGGTTTTGCAATAAAAACCAGAAGTGGTTCCCCTTTTGTCATTTACAACAGTTTGGCTCACTCTCCACACTTCTTATAGCCACCCTAGTGTAGCCCAAGCCAATCTGATGTCCAAATCAATCCTGTCCCAGCTCCACTTTTTGAAATTTTCATAAGCTTCGTTGCCACTTTTTGAAGTTTTAAGCTATTCTGCATTCTCTCCATCATCAACTTTCCCAGAAGGCGTAGTAGAACCAGAACAAGAGAAGAAAAATCACCACCCTTCTTTAAGAACACAAAAATACGAAGAGAAAGAAAATGGAGAGACTGAGCAGTCGGCAGGCTAAAAGTAACAGCAAGTTGGAGTAGAGCTTCCCCTGAGCATGTTGCCTCCTTCAGCCTTCCACATGATGTAGATAGAGGTTTCAAATGATCACATGGCTGGGCCACTCTTGC
The DNA here is from genome assembly GCA_030015325.1 of Cryptoblepharus egeriae. Lineage (NCBI taxonomy): Eukaryota > Metazoa > Chordata > Lepidosauria > Squamata > Scincidae > Cryptoblepharus > Cryptoblepharus egeriae. The sequence goes on along the minus strand of JAREYC010000007.1, from coordinate 7,745,548 downwards.
AGCCACATCAGTTCAACCAACCAGAACTGGCTTCACTTCCACAAGTATACAACACCTTTACAAAATTTGTATACCATCAGAAATTTTATTCATTGTTAATCACTCCAATGCAAGAGCTCCTTCACCAATTATCATTTCAACAAATTAGCCTTGTACTGAAATCAATCCGTCTAAACTCCTTCAAAAGAAAAAATATATCATCTTACACAAGCATGTACACATTCAACTTTAATGCTGTCTCTCAAAGAGAAGGAAGTAAATATCAATTGACCCTTACAATGTTGCAAACCACTTAGTAAACCAATTACACACTGGCACACAGGTGAGATGCAACTCAGATTTCAGTACTACTGGCAGAAAGGAAAAAAGTTGCATTATGGAATTACATACTCATTCGCTTCCCATACCCTCATACTGCTTTTCTGGACAATAGCAAAAAGTAGAATATAAAGAAATCTTAAGTTGCTCAAGAAGAGGCCCTGACTTAATTAATTGGAAAGTTTCCTAAAAGTCATGGAACCACCTAAAAGTCCACAAACATGGAACCCAATCTCACTAATGCAAACAATAAAGTTTCTAGACATCTGAAAAGCTCTCCCATCTACACTGAGCCTTTTACAGTATTTGTTGTGCGGCATCTGCCCTTCTAATATGAAAGGAACTGGAAATAACATTACCAGTCACTTCCAGTGCTACGTGACTATGTCTAACAGATGAGATTTATAAATGGTACAAGTAGGGGACAATTTATAAATGGTACAATTTATAAATGGTACAAGTAGGGGACAAGCATTGAGAAAAGTTGATTTATGACTTCGTAGAACAGCTACAGTGGGCTCTCCATATACACAGGCCTCACAATCAACAGTATTTATATACTGCTTTTCAACAAAAAAAATCTGAGCAGTCACAGGTGCTGGTAACCTCATACGTGACTAGAAGTGGTTTCCAGTTATGTCCCATAGCATTTTACAGGCCTTCTCTGGCCTCAGAAAACCTCCCAATACAACTGGAAGTTACTTCCAGTTATGTCCAGAAGACCATCTGAAGGTCCTAGAAGGTTGGGCACAACCTCTGAAGGATGCCCTGGCCTGAGCCTCCCAGTAAAGTTCATTATCTGCAGATATTAAGTGTCCATTGTTAAGTAACCAGAAGTAACCATTGTTTAGCCTTGCAAGAAGCTTTACCGAAATTTCCAAGGTGTCTTCAGAGCGGTCAATAGTGTTACGATAGGCCAGTTCTAACATTCAGCGGCTGGAGAACTGTACACAACATCCTACCACACTGCTTTTGTTTGCACGCATGCAAAGAGACAGAAGAGGAAAAACAGGGCTTATCAAGCCCTACAACACCAGCTCCCAAACATGTGAGTGCTTTCAAACAGAAAAAAATCATCAAGACCACAGCTTTTTCTTCCACCTCCATGTAGCTTGTCCTTTTGGTAGACCTGGCCACTAGGATGCTCTGGACAGTCAAATCTGTTGCCTGGTGTCCCAGAAGGCTGCATGACAGCATGTCCAGGTAGACAAGATTGCTCAGAGCATCCTGCTGGCTATGTCTATCCATAAAATGAGCTAGAATGCTTCGGACGGCTCACTGAGCAGATGGGTTCATCCAAACCCCAGATCCAGCCCCTCTGCTGGGTTTGAACAGCACTGCAATGGTCTTGCTATAGATGCAGCACCAAGGGTGCAAATAGATTGGGCACAAAATGTTTCAGATATAAAGTATGCTTGGCAGCTCAAATTTAGGAAATTATTTCTCATTTGTATTTACCACCTTCCTCTCTACTTTTACCACTGATCAGGAAGCAGATAGTGCTAACATTGACTCGTAGCTGCTAGAAGAATAAAATTCAACATTTTTATTCCTGTTGTACACTGACAAGACACTAAAGTGTCAGGGCACACCATCAATTTTTGGACAATTAGCATGCTACACTGACAGCAGGGGCTCACATCCCTTTCAAAGTCCATACAGTATTAACAAATTATCTTCTCCCAAATGCCCTCAGCACACCTGCAGACCATCCATGGCAAACCAGTCTGCCAGGGTACAATGGTTGAAAAAGGCTGTACTAGACAAACACTAAAGGAGATAACAGTGAAAACAGTAACAGAAATTGAAGCCTCACATTCTTGACTCGCCGCTTCTCTGCCATCAAATTCTTGTTAGCTTTCCCACTAAAGCCTACTGTTGCCTCATTCTGAGTTTAGTACCTATAAGCCCAGGTTCTTGCTGTCTGCTTCATGTTCCAAAGTAAAAGAAAAGTCTTCCTTTTGCAAACAGAGACATGAGCCATCAGCATAAAGGGGGGATTTTTTTTTGCAGGATTCCCTGGAATCTTTGGAAGGAGCAGGAACCTATCCTCTGTGGCTATTTGGGGGAGGGGGAGAAATGTCTGTGTCAGTACAGATTTCCCTCTAATAATCTCATATGCATATTTATGATGGCACCTTCATTCCACCAAACCCTTGTAAACATTCCTTTGATGTTGCTTCAAAGCTCCTAAAATTAAAAAATACAGGGTCCTGAATGTTTAAGAGAAGAAAATGCTGGCAAGATCTGTGGTTTTCAGGATAACGCTTATTCTAATCTGACAAGGCAGTAAAGATTTATACAAATTTTACAAATTAGTTTAAGTTATATACTTTTAACATTCCAAAGATCCCAATTTTGGTTTATCTATACTCCTAAGTAAAGGGGGTGTCATGTCCCATAGGAACCTACATACATGTGTGTCTTCTTAATCTTCAGATCTTAAAGAAAGCCAAACCAAGTTCCTGTAAACTGGCAACCACATCCCAAGAACAGCCCTTCTTCACATGAAGTCTGGATATTACTGCCATGATATGTGGTATGGTCACTCGTTTAAACAGTTTTATTCAAGAATTAGACAAATTAATTGTCTAATAGATCACTGATCTATTGCCACCAATAGATCACTGACTATTAATAACAGAACCTCCATGTTCAGAAGCAATGAACGTTTCTGGAGAAAACAGAAAAGCTTTTGCCTTTCACATTCTATGGACTTTCCCATAAGCATCTGATTAGCTCCTGCAGGAAATGGCACTGTACTTGATAAACGTTTTATCTAATACAGCAGGGCTCTTTTCTTATGGAATAATTCTCCAAGCTTTCTTTCAAAATAAAAATGGTAGCTTCTTTCTTAAGGAAAAATGGAACAAACCACCAGTACAAGATAAGGATTTACAGGACTGCATGCCCAAGTCAGGGGTTGGTGGCACCAGGCCTGATTTCTGTAAGATTTCTGTAAGATTATCCCTATGCCCTAAATTAGAGGTTGCCAACACATGGCAAGCGTACCATTATTAGCACAGAGACACGAAGAGGCATGTACAAAGTTGCCATGTATTTTGGGAGCCAGGATGGTGTAGTGGTTAGGGAGGGAGCTGGACTAAGATCTGGAAGATCCAGGTTCAAATTCCTCATTGACCATGAAACTTACCAGATGACCCTAGGCCAGTCACTCACTCTCATTCTCTCCAATCTCATAGGGTTGTTGTGAGGATAAAGGGAGGGATGGAACTAAAGCTTCGTAAGCTGCCTTGGGCATTTCCGTTGGTATAGCAGGGAATTCCGTTGGTATAGCAGGAAAAGCAGGGTATAAACATAGATACGAATAAGTATTTTTTGAAACATTAAAAACAAAAAGAATGCCCAAGGCATTCTTTTATGGTTTCCTTGATTTATTTGCTAATCCTTACAAAGCAGCTTCCAAGTCTCCAACACTGCAATGGATGTAGTCAGGATGGTCATGCCTGCTCTGCTTAATTTGCTCTGGTTGGAAAATGCAGGAAAAGAGTAACAGACAGGAATAGTGTGGATGCTAGTAAGTTGTGCATTGCTAATTGGCTAGTCACTTGCTTAAGGCCAGATTGATGGACATCTGAAGTGGTAAGAGACAAACTACAGAATATGGCAAGTGCCAAGTGAAGACGGCCAATGAGATCAGCAAAGCCCAGGTGGCCCATCCAAACAGAGATACCATTTCAGGAAAACCATCCACAAAGAAATCCAGACTGAGATCATCTTTGAGGATGAGAAAGTAGGTTAGCAGAGGGGGGTTTGGCTGGGCAAAACAGCAATGAATGCACCTTATATAAACCTTGGAATGAGTTCTATCAGGCCAGACTAAAGATCCACACAGATCACCTTTCTGGTCTTATCAGCAATAAGCCAGATTTCTTTGGAAAGCCCCAAATAGGTAACAGCACTCCTGTGTGCCGCCCTGTATGCCAAGCCTTTGAACATGGAGACTATTTAGATACCATGGTAGTGACCTTAAGGTGGAATGGCTCACTGAAGTTTCTAAATATTAAAAGTGGCTTAATGTGTGGAATGGTACCTATGGGCTGTGAATTTGACATCATCGCCCTAAGTGATAAGTAAAAGTGCTTGCACAACTGGACTATAGCACCTTTTCCCTCAAGAAAGTTATTGCTTATAGGCTGATTACTACTGCTTTAAAAACACAGGTATTTGTTCCAAGACCCTGTCAATATTTACACAAATAAACTACTACACCAGGGGTGTCCAAACATTTTGGCAGGAAGGCCATATCATATCTCTGACATTGTGCTGAGAGCCTGAAAAAAAAATGGATTGACATTTCAATTTTGGATAAATTTACATAAATGAATATATTAGAGACTGAGCAAACTAATGAATGAATTCAAATCAGTTCATAAACATTTTCTTACACAGAGGGAGTGATCTTCAAACCAGTTCATAAGCACTTGCATACAGAGACAGGAGCTCTCTTATAGACTGTTCTGATATACAACCTGAGGCCAATCTTACTTGACAGTTCAGGTGAAATCCAGACTTTGTGACCCAGATGTCTCTTCTACATACCCAAACTAGTGCCTGATTGTTTGTGTTCATGTAACACACACACACAGCTTAGGCCACAGAGAGAAAGAGAGGAAAACCACAGCTCATGCTACAATCTAATGTGTTCTGAACAAATTATGGGCTGCAATCCTATCCACATTTACTTGGAAATATGACCCCTTGGCTATAATATAATGGGACTGACTACTTAATAGACATACATGGGATTGAGCTCCAAATGTGGTTACTATACCCTTCAGCTGCTCCACAAATATTCCTCCCCCAAAACAAGAGCTGACAAAGGTCCCATGGAAATAGCAATGATTATCTAAAAGATATTAAGATTTGGTGCAAGCTGGGAGAATAGGAAATTACCAGACATTCACTGGTGTATTTGTACAGATTCCCCACTATTTCCCCGCCCCAGAACCCGCTGATGTGTAGAACCCACACACATAGCCTGGACCAAGCAGAAATTTTCTCTTACCATAATTTAAATATGCGTAGCACAATTATGAGCGGCAATCCTAGCCACAGTTACCTAGGAGTAAGCTCCACTGACTATAATGGGCTTACTTCCATAAGACTGGGCTCTTAAGCTATACTTATCCTCACTAACCTGGATGTAAGTCACACTAACCATAATAGGACTTCTGAGCAGATATGCATAGGATTGGATTCCAAAGGAGGAATACTATATCAACTTTCCTGGGATTATGCCCCACTGAGCTCAGTGGGGCATACTTACTTATAGCACCCAATTCTGAATACACGCATATGGGATTGGGCTCCAAATGTGGCTACTCAATCTTTCAGTTGCTCTACAAAGATTCCTCCCCCTTTCCCCAAAACTACAGGATGTCCCATAAGTTTCCATAGCTAGGAAAAATAAACATTTTTTATTAAAACCATTTGTATTTATATAATATGCTCCACATGATACCATTGTTTTGAAAACACATTTTAGCCCTCAGTATGATTAAATTAAATAAATGTCAAATAAAAATAAAAATGGTTTTCATAAAAAATGTTTATTTTTCCTAGGTATGGAAACTTATGGGACACCCTGTAGAGGAAATATCTTGTGGACATGGTAACAGCAATGATTACCAAGAAGGTGTTAAGAGTTCAATCCTATACATGTTTTTTTTTCACAACTGAATTTTATTATAGTCAAAGGAGTTTATTTCCAGGTAAGCATAGCTAGGATTGCAGCTTTAGACTCAATGCAAGCTAAGGGAACAGGAAATACCCAAATGTTTAGGGGATATGTTTGTCATGGCCCTCCCTAAAGTGTGGGTCTCAACAGCATATTCTGTGAGTGGTAGTACAAGAGGGTGGTATACAGGGTGAGGGGAGGGTGGTCAAAGGGGTGACATGAAGGGTGTGTGAAGGGGATGTTACGCAGGGTGTGCATGAGGAGGCGATGTTATGAAGGGTGTCTGTACAGGAGGCGTGTGGAGGAAGGGGGTATTATGTAGACTATATGTTGGAGAGAGTTACACATCAGGGGTGTGTGTGGGGGAGAGGCTGTTATATGGGGCCCATGTGGGGGGAGGGGCATAATGTGGAGTGCATGTGGGGTGCTTCTATGGGGGTGTTATATGGGGTGCATGTGTGGGGATGTCTTATACAAGTTGAGTTTCAGGGGAAGGGTAAACATGGGGTGCATGTACGAGGAGTGGGTGTTGAGATGTATGAGATGCATGTGTAAAAGGAGATGTAATGTGAGATGCTCGTGGAGAGTGGGTGTTATATGTGGTGAAGCGATGTAATGATGGGGGTGTAGGGGGAGTGGACGTTAAAATGGGGTGAGTGTAGGGAAAGGGCTGTAATGTGAGATCCATGTGTGAGGAGCTGTTATATGGGACAAGTGTGAGTAGAGGGGCTGTAATGTGAGGTGTGTGTTGGGAAGGAGGCTGTAATATGGGGTGTAAGTGTGTGGGGGAAGGGGAAGTGGCTGCAAGGTGCAGTTCACATGTGGGGAGTGAATAAAAGGTAAGGTGAGGTGGATGAAAGGGAGGGCATTATGTGGGATGGGGCTGAAATGCGGGGTGCATGTGTGGGGAGGGGGTGTTATGAGTGTGGGGGAGAAATGTGGGGGAGGGGCTCTAAGTAGGATGTGTGGGGAGGGGTGCATGTGGGAGGAGGAGGAAGAGGGGTAGGGGTGGGGGGAGTGTCTGGCAGCCCCTTCCCCACCTTCTGCCAGCAGCTCCTCCACGTTGACCTGGTAGCGCCCGACGGCGAAGACCCTGCTGCTTCCCACTGCTGGGCCGCCTGTGGTGCCGGACGCTCCTGCCGGTGCCACTGCTGAGGAGGCCCCTCCAGCCCCGCCGCTTCCTCCGGTGCCGTCGGACTTGGGCATACGGGAGAACTTCTTCATGGCGGGGCGGAGGGGGGAGGCCGCGGGGACGAGTCAGGAGCTGAGGCGCCGCCGCCTCAGGAGCCGCCTTGAGGGAACGAGACAGGGACGGGGAGGCTCCCTCAGCCAGACAGCGCCCGGCCCCTCACATGCCGGGGCCTCCGGGACCGCCTCAGCCTCGGCCGCCCCCGCTTGGCCGCTCCGTCCTCCCCTCACGCTCGCTCTCTCGACCACGACGACTCTTCTCCGCCTCAGGGCGCGAGCTCGCCAGCCACCCGCCCCAACGTTCCACCGCTGCGCGCGCACGAGGGTGGGCGTGGCCCTCTCACCTCTTGCCGCAAGCTAGGGGCGTGGCTTCCATGTGAATGGGAAGTGCGCATGCGCAGAGTGGCTTTGGGAGGAGGGGATCCATAAGTGCCGGAAGTGAGGTGGCCACGCCTAAGGCGGGAGTGTGGGGAGGGGCCGGCTGACAGAGTACCCCGCGGGCTCTGCGGACTGGATGGACACGCCCACTGCTTGTGCCACGCCCACTCGGTCACTGATTGGGGTAGGGGAGGGGCTATGGCTGGGAACGCCCTAAAAACCGTTGGAGATGAACCGTTAGGCGGGTGGGGGAGGGGCAGAGGGAAGGCGTCACCATCTAATACCACACCCTAAAAGTGAACCTAATGCCATATGGAGGAGGGGAAGGAATGCTCCCCTCTGACTTCTCACCACCCTATGAACACACAGTGTTACACAGAACACCACAAACAGCGGTCAGTCAGTGGAAGAAAGTGTCTGTGGAACTCCCTGCCACAAGATAGGGGGGAAAACATGGATGGGATGGGTAGAGAGGCTAAAAAGGTGCACTTTTCTCTCACACAACACCACAATCCACGCGTCAGTCAGTGGAAGAAAGTCTCTGTGGAACTCCCTGCCACATGATATGAGTGAAAACATGGATGGAATGGGTAGAGAGGCTAGAAAGGTGCACTTTTCTCTCACACAACACCACAACCCACGCGTCAGTCAGTGGAAGAAAGTCTCTGTGGAACTCCCTGCCACAAGATAGGGGGGAAAACATGGATGGGATGGGTAGAGAGGCTAGAGAGGTGCACTTTTCTCTCACACAACACCACAACCCACGCGTCAGTCAGTGGAAGAAAGTCTCTGTGGAACGCCCTGCCGCATGATATGAGGGAAAACATGGATGGAATGGGTAGAGAGGCTAGAGAGGTGCACTTTTCTCTCACACAACACCACAACCCACGCGTCAGTCAGTGGAAGAAAGTCTCTGTGGAACGCCCTGCCGCATGATATGAGGGAAAACATGGATGGAATGGGTAGAGAGGCTAGAGAGGTGCACTTTTCTCTCACACAACACCACAACCCACGCGTCAGTCAGTGGAAGAAAGTCTCTGTGGAACGCCCTGCCGCATGATATGAGGGAAAACATGGAAGGAATGGGTAGGGAGGCTAAAAGGATGCACTTTTCTCTCACACAACACCACAACCCACGCGTCAGTCAGTGGAAGAAAGTCTCTGTGGAACGCCCTGCCGCATGATATGAGGGAAAACATGGATGGAATGGGTAGAGAGGCTAGAGAGGTGCACTTTTCTCTCACACAACACCACAACCCACGCGTCAGTCAGTGGAAGAAAGTCTCTGTGGAACGCCCTGCCGCATGATATGAGGGAAAACATGGAAGGAATGGGTAGGGAGGCTAAAAGGATGCACTTTTCTCTCACACAACACCACAACCCACGCGTCAGTCAGTGGAAGAGAGTTTCTGTGGAACTCCCTGCCACATGATATGGGGGAAAACATTATGCAGGAGGTGGGTAGAAAGATGCACTTTTCTCTCACATAACACTAGAACCAGGGGTCAGTAGGTGAAAGTGTGCCTGTGGAACTCCCTGTCACATGATATGGGGGAAACAGTATGCAGGGGGTGGGAAGAGTGGCTAGAAAGATGCACTTTTCTCTCACATAACACCAGAACCAGAGGGTGTTCACTAATATTGCATGTCATGAGTGTTAAGACAGACGAAATGAAATATGAATTGGTGATGCTTCCCCACGATACAATATGATCAGTGGGAATCCATGAGATATGGGGGCGAAGACATGATAGAGGAGAAGGATAGAGTGATGCTCTTTCCCCACTCACACAGCATCAGAACCAGTTGTCATCCACTAGAATTGACAGACAAAAGGAAATATTTATTTACTCAGTATGTCATTCATCTGTCAATATCCTTATCACAGTCTCCAGCTTGGCTTGGATGCCTTTAAAAGGGGATCAGACAGATTTCTGGAGGAAAAGTCCATGCTGGGTTACAAGCCACGAATGGGTATGTGAAACCACCTGGTTTTAGAAAACTGTTTAGAAGGGCTGTTTAGATAAAGGTGAAATTTAAATTAACATATAAAGCTGTAAGTAATTGCTATAATTGACTTTTCCCATGTTACACTGTTACAGATTTTCTTTATTTGTCCTTTCAATCTGTTTTTAATGTTGTTTTTTAATTTTATTTCGTTGATGCTTATTCTCACTTCTTTAATTAAAATAATGGAAATTTTTTTAAAGACATTATGGTATTTTAATTATGAAAACATAATTACCAATTTCCATATGTTGACATCTTTAAATTGCAGCCTCAAGGCAAGCTCTAATGTGTTTTTGTAATCACATTTCTTCCTTTTCAATAGGAGCTATTGTTCCCTTTTTACTTGTATGGATGTTCTCACTTACCTTGCTTAATTTTCTTAGGCTGCAATTCTGATCCCCTGTTAGGCCAACATAAGTCCTGGGCTAGCCTGGGGGTGTCATGAAAGTGCTGCGTGGCACTTCTGTTCCTCTCCCATTGGTTAAGACAATGCACAGACATGCACCAGCTTCCCCACACCACCACAAGAAGTTATTCCAGGTGAGTGATGCTGGACTAAATTGGTTTGGATTGCACCCTGATTGGTTCAACAGACCATTTTCTTTGCTACTTTGCATCATTATAATGCCATAAAGGTTTATTATTTTACTAGCAGAATTTACTCCCCATTGCAGGAGAAAAATTTCAAGAATATTTGTGGACCCTGGAATATAGTAGGCACTGCTGGGCATCAACAGGCACCGGGCACCAGAGGATTCCAGGGGACAGTGGCGGGCACCAGCAGGCACCAGAGACAGGCAAACATCGGTCAGCAGGCACCACCGGACACTGAGCATCCCTACTGGGCAGCAGCAGGCACTACGGGATATCGGTGGGCAGCAGGGAACCGGTGGGCAGTGGGCACCATGTAACACCAATTGGCACCAGAAAGCCTGACAAAGTACCAGGCATCCTTACCAGGCACCACTGGGAATTGGGCACCACTGTGCAGTGGGTAGCACGCACCAGTGGGCACTGGCCTAACCCCATCAGGAGTAGCAAAGAAGCACTTTTGCAACATCCCCAAGCCAGCATGGGACTTGTGTCGGCCTAACCAGGGGTTAGGATAGTGCTGTAAAAGAAACTGCCTTTCTTTGCAGAATCTTCCAATCTCTGGAAACTGAAGGTGCTGTATAAATAAAAACAAAGATCTTATACTACTTTGAAGTGTGCACAGTTGGACTTTGGTAATTGAGTAACTGGTAACTACCAGAAGAAGACAAAAGATTCTGTTAATATATATGGCAGCCTATGAATTCCCTTCTATGTACAGTAGTTTTTGTACGGGTGGATGGATGCCGTTCATTGAGCATACCATTGAGCACAGCCATTCTGTGTCTTCCCTTCCTTACAAATGAGTCCCTTTGAAATACTGAATTTACTCAGATCTAATGCTCACCTTTTTCAGCCGCATTTAGACTCCAAAATCAGGGTGCACATTATATTCAATGGTTAATTATATTTGAGTAAATGTGGTGTTTTGATTATAAGTATAGGGTACACATTAGATTCGATGGCGCATTAGATTTGAGTGAATATAGTAATTGTGCTCACTTCTGAGTAAATATGCTTAAGAGACCACACTATTTGGAATAGTAATGGGCCGGAGGGTTTTGTAGTTATAACCTCTCGTTCTCTCTTCTACCTTAACGAATGTTCTCACTTGAGCTCTTCTATGACGACCCTGGCGCATGTACTGTTTTAGATACAGTTACCAACATCCAGCTGAAATGTTTACTTATACTGCCGTTAGTAACAAACAAAAGAAACGGCTGGAGTTATATGAGTTCTGCTCATGTTGTGGACTGTCCTGTGATCCAAAAGAAATATCTTTTTTTTCTAATTCCATGTTAGCCATATAGATACTGATTCTTTATCAGTTTTAGCTTCTCAGTGGTTAAAGACACTTTGCTTGTGAACCAGTGCTTCACAGGGTTAACTCTAATCAGCTTTCAAATAGAAATCATTAAAAATACAATAAAAAAAGACAGGAAAGGATGGATTGTCATAGATGTAGCCATTCTTTGGGTGAGGAACACTGCAGCAGACATGTGACTCTGAAATGATGAGAAAGGGGAAGCCAGATAACAACATGATCAGAACTGTAAGAATAAGATAAGTTGTGATAACAGCTATAACAGCTGAAGCACAGTAACTTCAAGCATGAACACGTGGTGGCATGTCAGGTCAAGGGGGCACTGCTGATGCATCAAAATACTCTATACGGCCCAATCTTATGGACCCAGCATGCTGCCATAATTTATTCTGCAAACAGCAAATGGTTCCATCCATGCATCAGTAGCCTCTGGGAAAGCCATGGGACTAGTAAGTTGATGCATGGGTGGGTGGAACAGGGAGGGGAAAAGGAACAACAAAACAGAAACCAAAGGAGGGGAAGGGATGTGTGTCAAGAACAGGACAATATCAGTGGCGGAAGCTCAGCCCGACTCTCTGGTTTTAATACAGCTTTTTAGACCTACTCAGACTTGGGCCAGCTAAATTATTGGTGCAGGTTCAAGCACTGCAGAAGCAAAGGCTTACCCTTGGGCAGGAGAACAAATATTCCCAGATTAGGTGGAGACCTCTGGGATAATCCCTCCCCCTTTGCAAGGGAGGATTAGATAGGATTGGATTGTTAATCTCACCCAGGGTTGACCAGCACTAGAAATGTCAGGGTTCAACCCTCTTAGCTCCAATTGATGTCAAGGCAACATCCCATGTTAGTAAAACTGTTCAGACAAACCCACAACCGGGTAGTCTGAAAATAGCTTAGTTACTTCATGCCTGTCTTGTTCTACTAAAATTAACATGGGCATTTCCCTCTTTTGCAATTTCCTTCAGTCATCGAACCCAAACCTACAGCTAGAGACAAATGATAGGGTTTAAATTTTCTTTTTCAGAGTGGTGGAATTAGTCTGGTAAAACCATCATTTGTTTGTTTGTTTGTTTACAACTTTTTAGAGGCTTTGTGTGCATACATCCATTTCTGTTTTCCCCATTATTATTTCTGGTCAATGAAGATACACAAAGTTTTTGTACTGCTAAAATCAGAACAGTACATTTGACAAGAGAGGATTGTGATTTTATTGGGCAATGATGCCCAATAATGGGCACAATCCTATCCATGTCTACTCAGAAGTAAGCCCCATTGTGTTCAATAAGACTTACTCTCAGCAAAGTATGTTTAGGATTGCAGCCAATATATATTTGTTATGGATGGAATATTCTCGTGCACATCTCCTGGGCACTGTTCAATAACAACATGTGTGCCATCACTATCAAAAGCATTCCTTCCTGCATTCCCAGCACAGTTTTTCTACACTTTTGAAAAGTAATCCTGTGTTGTTGTTGTTTTAAGAGATCATCCCTTGACATCAAGGATCCCAAACCATGAAAAAAGTTGGTTTTTTCTGGTTCCGGTTTGTCACTATCTTTTAACTCTCCAGTTCCGGTTCAAAAAATGGAATTAAAAAGTGTTTTGTCAATTGGTTCTGGTACTCAGAGGTTGCAATCCTAACTCTTAGTTAGGCTGGCGTAGGTCCCAGCATGTGCTGGTCATAGGTGTCACAAAAGTGTCATAAGCCACTTCTGCACCACTCCTAGGGGAACTAGGTGAATGCACAGACATGCTCCGGATTCCCCACACCATCACAGGAACAGGGAGTGGACGAGTTGTGCTGGCATAAATTGGTTAGGATTGTGCCTTCTACCATAATAACATCCTTTTAAAAAATGATTAGGTGAATTGAATTGAAGCACCCAAGTATTGGTGGAATGGTTTCCCCTGCATGGAAGAAGTTCATTTAGGGCAAAATCCAGAATAACTATGGGGAGTCCTTGCTCCTGTGTAAGATCAACTTACTCTGGATTACAATATGAATTTCCCATAGGTTTTCACTAGGTGGTGCAGTAACTATCAGTGCACATAATGTCTCTTACATGCTCCCGTAGTTACTCTGGATTTGGAGGTTAGTACTGCAAACCCATTCTGAATATGACTGAATGTGAACTTTAGTCTGGGCATGTGAGATGCTCTCTCAAGATCTACAAGTCCCAGAGTTCCTTAATTCCCTAGTCAGTCCTTGGTCTCTAGAATGAATAGAAAAACTAACAGTAAATTCCAGGAACAGGCAACAGTGTCTTACAGGAATTTGCCTCCTGTGTATAATTAATATAAAAATACACACCTTCTCTGGCTAAAACCAGGCAGAAGGATAACAGAGTTTGTTTGTTTGTTTGTTAGTCCTTTGGGCCCAGAGGAATGAGGCTTGAGGACTCCTGGCTTGCTCTTGGCTGTAGTAACTTGACCCCCTACACTTACATACATCTTCATGACATATAGGCAAACCTGTAAAAGTAGTTAACCCCCAAAATTGGTGTCATATTCAGATATATTCTATGCCAGTGGTTCTCAAAGTGTGGGTTGCGAAAAGTTGGGCATCACCATCTTGGAACAGAACACTTGAGACTCCATACTTTCGAGATTCATTGTGAGTCTGTTGTAAGTAAGTCTCATTGAACACAATGGGACTTCCGAGTAGACACGGAGGAGCTCTGGCATCACAGTGATGTCACTTTCTGCTTGATACCAATTACAAGATCCCAATAGTGGCTGGAGGTGGTGCTCAAATTTAGTTCATTGCATTTTTGCATCATGATGTGTGCCACTTGGTTTTCCACCCCAGACACTAAAACATTGTCCAAGCATGAGTTCTGAGCCACCTGTGCATGTGTTCAAATCTCAGCATTGTTAGTTATTGTCTTAAACTGTGTTTTCTGCCTTTAAGCAGGTCATGCGATCGTTCACAGGTAACAATGAGGTCATCTGGAAAAGCAATATTTAATCACTTTGGTGTTGTGCTTCTCAGAAAAAACAGGTGCACTTGAAATTGTTTCCTTATAGAAAAAAGGAGGACAAGAGCTTAGGAATGAAGGTGTTTTATATGTACCACCCCAAATGTCCTCAGCAAATCTCCCCACATCAGCCCCACTGCTGTCTTGCAATGTCAGTGTTCTAACTATGAGCCTGCCCATAGCTTTCTGGTGGGAGGACGGTTACAATGAGCCTTATAAAAATGAACAATATATAATTGTGGCTTTTCAAGTGAACACAAGCAGAACAAAGACTCAGCTGTGTATATGTGTGTGTGAATATGTGTGTTTGCAAGTTGCCTTCATCTTGTTTTATTGGCTCCCTACATGGTTAAATAGGATGACGTATAGGATGGAGCAAAGCAGGATATATAAGAATCAGGCAAGAGGGACAGATGGACAAAGGCAAATGATAGGGAGGCTTCGAGGAAGAGTCGGCCAATTAAACAGTGGCTTTGGCTGGTTAATTGTGCTGTTTTAACTCATTAGCAGAGCAATTAAATGATTTAAAAATTGTAAGGCAGCAAATTGCATGAACCAGAACCAGAAGAATCTACCAGATCCTCAGCAGAGCCGGTCAAATGAATGACTTCAATTAATTTGCCTTATTACAGGAATTCTGTTGTGTGAATCGTTCCCTGTTCTTAATTCTCTTGCAGTCAGAAGTCAGGCATGCAGAATGAGAACCGAACTTTTCTCTGTGCTGGTTCTTTTCCATCAAAACTCTATGCCTCAGGAGGCTTGAATGGCCTTAAAACCATAAGCATGGGTGGATCAAGCAAAAGGCCCATATAGTCCAGGTTCCTGGATCCCACAGTGGTCCACCAGATACTTCAGGGAGCACTCAACAAGAGTCTTGCATTCTGGTGCCTTCTGCATCTGGCCTTAGAGGGTCTTTCCATGGCCTTTATAGTGACCATTGGTGTTATCTCTGGCCTTCTATTTTCTGCTGAAGTTGTTTTATCCTTAAATACAAATATTCAAAATACTATGAATACTGATCCATTTTCTTCAACCCTGTCCATCAGTCAACGATGTACAGACTACAACTAGCCAGCTAGCAGCTGAGTCTATTGCTGCAGTACTAACCTCCACTTAGGCCGGCCTCAACCCCAGCATAAATCCTGTGCTTACCTGGGGGTGTCACAAAAGTGCAGCCCCACTCCTAGAAAGGTTAGGCCAGTGTATAGGCATATGCTGATCTCCTCACACCATGAGGAAAGAAAGGCCAGGTGAGTTAGGCTGGCCTAAATTTTTTAGAATTGAGCCCTCATTCTCATTCAGGCAAAAAACACGGCCAGGAAGTTGACCTAAACAAAAAAATGGATCCATCTAAGACTGTACCAGTGAATCTATCTGCTAACTGTAAAACCCCCTCAAAAGTTAATAAAGCCTGCCAATGTAAACCACCTTGAATAAAATCAGAGGAGAAATCCAATGGCCAGAAAGGTAGTATATAAATACTTGTTTATTGTATTGTGTTGTATTCACTGGTATGCCCAGGCCGGTTTGGTCTGGTTCTTGGGAACCGGTAGTTCTCATTTCCCCGCCGCTACCGAACCGGTAGTGGCGAGGGCCCCCCAAAACCGGCCGAACTGGTTCACTGGCGCAGCGCGCAGCAGCAGCCAGCTCAGCATCTTTTTATTTTAAAATTTGCCGCCCCTAGTGGCAGTCCGGCGAAGCGCCCCAGAAGCCTCAGCGCTGTTCTTTCCCCAGCCGCTGAGGCTTCTGGGGCGCTTCGCCGGACTGCTGCTATAAGCGGCAAATTTAAAAATTAAAAGATGCCCAGCTGGCTGCTGCAGCCTCAGAGCACCATCCTATGCAGGTCTACTCAGAAGTAAGCCGCATCCCAGTCAATGGGACTTACTCCCAGGGCAGCATGGAAAGGACTGTAGCCTCAGAGCACCAACCTATGCAGGTCTACTCGGAAGTAAACCGCATCCCAGTCAATGGGGCTTACTCCCAGGGCAGCATGGAAAGGACTGCAGCCTCAGCACCATCCTATGCAGGTCTACTCAGAAATAAGCTACATGCTTAATTATTTTTAAAAAATTCCCCTTTAAATTTCCCCGGCCCTGCCCCCCTGACCTTGACCCTGTCCCCTGGCCCAGCCTGGCCCCGCCCACTTCTAGAGAACCGGTTGTTAGGGCAGGCTGGGCCCATCACTGGTTGCATTGGCCTTTGCATTGGCAAAATGTTCCCTTCAATATTCCCTATTGCATGTAGGATGAGGTTCCTGAACTGTCAAGGACGTATAGAAGGAAGCATTCTGGTGAGCATTGCCTGTGTAACTCTGGATGCTAAATTCCCTTCATCTGTGCAACTTTTCTAGATACTTCTAACCACTTGCCAGCTGCAACTATTCCAGCCACATCAAAGAAATGGAGGTTTGAATCAGAGGAGAAAATGGTTCACACATGCTCCCCCAAACTTTCACGGCACACCTTTGGCACCACACCAGTGTGCCATGACACACTGGTTAAAAATCACTGCACTAGGTACAAGTAGATAAATGTTAGGTGATCGACAACAAGTACTGATATGATTAATCTCATATGATTACTCTCAAATTAAGAAATTTGGGATGGGGGTTATGGGCCAGGGTCATAGCTCAATGGTTAAGCACACGTTTTCCATGTGAGTGATCCCTGGTTCCATTCTTGGCAGGTCAGACTGGGTAACACCCTGCTTGGATCCCTGAGGAGTCACTTCTAATACTTATGCAAATAAGTGAAGCAATGATTCATTAAAATCCTTTTCTTATCAGTCCCAACACTGGTGGAGCTGTTCTTATAAAAAGGTATGTTGTATCTGTATTCTCAAATCCCACTGGTCACACGGCTATGATTTGCCACAACTGCCTGTCTAGTCTATTTTTGACTCTTTCATAGAATCCTACTGTTGGAAGGGACCCAGTAGATCATCTAGTACAGCCCACTGCCTGTAGGTGGTTAACCCTAATTAACCATCAAATCTAAGGTGCAGCCTGATTTTGGAGACTACATTTGTCTGGAAAAGTTGAGCGTTAGATTTGAATAAATATAGTAATACTGAACGTGGAAATGCAGTCTGAAGACTGTTGCTACTTAACCACTGACAGAACATGGTCATGCATGTGGACTTAGGGTTGTGGAATTGCTATTCTGTGCACTCCAGTGGTTACTGCCACCACAAATAACTGCTTTTATGGACTGGTCATGTAAACATTGTGGACATCTTCTGAACAGGAGCTGAATACCAAAAGTGTTACAAACTACAATGGAAAAAAATAGGCAAGGACATGTGGATTGAGAGACAGAGTAATTTTAAGTCAGCTGGAGTTTTGCCTCATATAGTACTTCCATGAATTTACAGCTGAAGTTTGCTTAACCGGAAAATATTTTAGGATGGTAAACCAAAAAGGATAATGTTAATACTGAATTGGATAGAACTGAGGAAGATGCTAAGAAGTAGGCAAATACTAATAGAAGAATCTAGGGTGATTTAAAAAAAATTATCATTTTTATTTATATTTTTTTAAAAGATTATTTTTTTAAAAGATTAAAAAAATTATAAAAGACAAAAGTTCAAGAGACAACAGGTAAGCACAGGTCATGATGATAGACACACTTTGCACATTTGCTGCAGGTCACCATCAGAAGCACCAGATGCTTCATAAGGGCTTGCTAACTCACCTTGGCACGTATGGGTGCCAAGACCAAGTCCCCGGAAAAGTGTGACTCAATAGCGCCAACAGGGGTTATATCCAGTTAATTACATCAGGGATTTACTTTATTTCCCATTGCCTTGAGCATCCTTGCCAACCTATTCTCTCACCGCCTTTCTCTCTTTGCTATTTCATCAGTATTTTCTTTTGTCCCCTTGTGTTTTTTATTTGTCATGATTTCTCACAACATAAGAAAATATACTTGATATTTATATACAGTGGTGTGTCACATAAAGAGCTTAATTTGTTCCGGAGGCATGCTCTTTAAGTGAAACGCTCTTTAAGTGAAGCAGATTTTTCCTTAGGAAATAATGGAAACTCAGACGATTGGTTCCACAACCCCCAAAATATTCATATAAAAATATTAACTGGATGTAAAAATGATGACAAAACACTGTAATTGAATTCAAAACATGCATTCAATGTGCATGATCCTATGAAGTCTACTTAGGCTGCAATCCTAAAGACACTTTCCTGGGAGTAAGCCCCATTTAACACAATTGGGCTTTCTTCTGGGTAGACATAGGAGACTGCAATTAAAGACACTTTCCTGGGAGGTTTACCTGGGCTGCTGCTGGAGGTTCAAGGTGATCGGTGGGGGTACCTGGGGGGCAGTTAGGGGCAGCAGCGCTGGCTGGCAGCTTTCTTAAAGAGCCTCCATGTGGAGCATCAGGGCAACATAGCACACACATGCCCGTAGCACACTTGCTTGTTAAGTGAAGCGGAACTTGTTACTTGAAGCAAGATTTCTTGGAAATTTTTGTTCTTTATTTGAAATGCTTGTTAAGCGAGGCGCTTGTTAAGCGAGGTACCACTTTTACCTTTAATATACTTTTCCTTTCACAGTTTACCTCTCTGGTCTCAGGTCACTTGGGAGGGTTAGGCTGACCACATTCAAATCCAGATCCTCTCTGGGTCCTTGAGAAAAGAAAAAGAAACCTGCTAGATCTGGCCAAAGCAGGGTGAGCATATAGAATATGTGCCTCTACCTTTAACCATTGCAAAGAGGGGGGAATTTAGGCAGGTGCTTCATTATCAATCCTTCTATGATGAGCTAAACCTGCCTCAATTCCCTCTTCTATGCAATGGTTAAAGGTACAGGCACTCTGTCCTCCATACTATATGATCACCATGGGCCAAAGGTCTCACTTCCTGGATCCCACCAGATGCTACGAGATACAATACAACTGCATCCTAGTGTCTTCTGCATCTGGCATTCTAAAGTAGCCTAGATCTAAAACCAGGAGGTTGAAAATACCCATTATGGCTTGTATCACCAAATGGAGATTTCCTCCAGGAATCTGTTCATTCCCTCTTTACCAGTATCCAGACCAGATGCCATCACAACATCCTATGGCAAGGAGATCCACAAATTACCCACTGAGTAAAGAAATATTTTCTTTGTCCAATCCCTCCCAACACTGTTTTAATGGATATCCCCTGATTCTGATGTTGTGTAAGCATCACAACAGAATATCTCTATCCTCTCTTTGTTAACTCGGATGGGCAGCTTTTTGGTGTAAGGAGTCATAGAATCCTAGAGTTGGAAGGGACCCAGTAGGTCATCTAGTCCGACCCTCTGGACTTTCTTGGCTGCAAAGAAAACCCTTCCCCTTTCTAAGTCCTAGTTCAACCAGCAAGGAGGTGAAAGAGAGGAAAAGGAGTTGGGTGCCAGTCACTGACCACTAGGCACTGTGCCCAGCATTGACATCAGAAGGCAGATGTGAATATTTCACGATACTTGCTCAAGAAGACAGGGCAAAGAGTTTCAGGGGGAAATGGTTAGGTGTAAACAAAATACTGGCTGAGGAAAACTAGAAGAGAGAGAAACAGAGAGAGAGAGAGAGAGGCACCACTGGAGTTAATGGCTGACTCTCATGTGGAACGATCCTGTTTCCTGGCAACATCTCATGACTGTGTGGAGAGTGAAAGGAGTTGCAAAGAAGTGCCAGAGTCCATTATAAGTGGGTTGAGAGGAAAGCTTGCTATTCATTTGCTGCCGACCTGCCCGGTTTATTAATAATGCCTCATTCAAATAGCTGTCCAAAAGGTGCCAAAGGCAGACCTCCACGGAAAGGGTTATAGCAATCCCCCGAAACACTGAGTAATCTTGTGTTTTCTTTCTGAACCTCCTTGATTTTGCCCGCTGATCACTGCATTGTCATGTATTAACCTGATTAAGGGTGCAATCCTAACCTAGACCAGCACAACTGATCAGTCTTCCCGTTCCCGTGATGATATAGGGCAATGATGATGTGATGAGGCAAGCGCATGTCTGTGCACTGGCCCAACCCTTCTACAGGAGTAGCGCAGAATTGTCATATGGCACTTTTGTGACATCACCAGGTCAGCATAAGACTTATGCTGGGGCTTAGGCTGGCCTAACTGAAGTTTAGGATTGCAGCATTAGGATTGCTTTAGGATTGCAGCATTTATAACAGTCCTAAGAGTGGTGCTGCTTTCCAGCATCAGTGTTTGCTGTCGAAACAGGAAGAGTTTGCATGCAAAGTAACCCTTGTATAGTGACCTCCTCAGTACACAGGAACAAGGGGAAACAGCTGGGCCTGCCAGGTGCATGAGGAGTCAATGATGGTGTGAGCCAACACCTCTATGTGTGTCTCAGTTACTAATGCTCCTGATGGCTTGAAAAAACTGCAGTTATCTTAAAATGCAGTGCCTTGAAATGGCTTGAAAAACTGCAGCATCCAGTCCACAGGAAAAAGTCTTCACTGGGTCCTGTCCTGCAGGGAATGGATGTGCTCTATAAAATATAAGCAGAGGTGTACTGTTTATATGGCACAAGGTGTCTCATGTCATGGACGCATACGCCCAGTTTTGATATTATTGACTTGTAACATTAGTTAAAAGGTGGGTTTCAGGTGGTTTTGATAAGGGCGAAATTTCAGTCCTTGCTATGGGCACTATTTCGCTTAGGTACACCTCTGAATATAAGGAAATACTTACGGTTTCCTCAGAAGCCATTCCAAGTAGTGGACACAAAATTGAGGCCTTTGACCCCCTGCCTCCTTGTATTTATTTTTGTCTTGCTTTCCCCTTTCCAGGTTTGGCTCCAATGGGGATGAGCCACTTGCATGGCATATTCAGGGACCTGTAAAACTTCATGCTTTGTACCCCCATCTAGCTATGCCTTTCCTTTTAGGACTCCATTTCAGTTTGGTTTACCTCAACAAGGTTTATCTCTAGAGTAGGTTTTTAACACTGTTGTAGCTCCTGGTCTAATTTCCCCAATTAATGAGAATCAATTTGCAGAAATCTTTGTCTGGCAGAAGGAATCTATATACCGGTATATAGAATTGAAGAGTCACTGACTGACCGACTCACTCACTCATCAACGCCTAGCCAAAACCGCTGAACCTCGAAGCATGAAATTTGGGGAGGGTGTTCCTTCTGTGACAGTCACACCCACTAAGAACCGGTTTCAGAAATGTTGCACATGAAGGATGTTGAGCATGAGGGGGTGTTGTGCATGTGAGGTGTTGCACATGGGGGTGTTGTGCATAAGGGGATGATGTGCACAGGGGATGTTGTGTATGGGAGAATGATGTGCATGAGTGGTGTTGTGCATGGGGAGTGTTACGCACAGGGTTTGGACATGGGGTACAATGTGCATGGGGGACGATGTGCATGAGGGAATGATGTGTTTTGGGAGGATGATGCAGAATGGGCGTGGTGCATGGAGAATTTTAGTCCTGCAACACAAGTAGTTTGCTAGTTTCTTTAGCAAAGTAATTTGCTAATTTCACTAGTTTGCTAAATAAAAGACATTTGCAGTTTGCTAGCTAAAAAGCATTGGAAGCCACATTAAAAAAGATTGGGTTCCACTTTTCAACGGTTTTCACTTTTGGATGGTGCACTGGTCCCTAACACTTAGAACAAGTAGGAGATGCCTGTGCTTCATGGGTTGGAGAGGGGAGGCTCAATGAAGCCCTGTTCCTTGTACTTGTGTCCCACATTCTGTAGTCAGCAGTTCAATTACAAAACACCCTTTTCAAGTGGGTTTCCGTCTGCTCTGCGCCGTTTCCAATAAGTGCTCGCTCTTCAAACGTAGCCACAAGAGCAACATGCAATTAGAAGGGCAATGTGTGTTGCAACAGAACGCCTGTGGCCACCTACATGAGTCATGGATCAGTTAGGAAATGATGAGCATGAACATTAGTCTCCATGTAGCATAGTCAAGGGAAGAATCAGGATCATCACAGTGCACAAGTCCCAGCAAAAATCCCAAGCTGGCCTTGGGGTGTTGCAAAAGGGACTTCTGCACCACTCATGGGAAGTTAGGTCAGTGTACAAACATGCACTGGCCTCCCCACACCACCCAGGAACATCACAACTCACAAACTTGTGTTGTATTGGCCTAAACTGGTTAGGATTGCATTCCCATTGCTGGAGAACAAGTGCAGTTTGCTTTCAAACTTAGTTTGAGGGATTCCCAAATGTTCAACTTTTTACAAAATCATTTTTGTTCTTAGTACAGGTCCAATCTTGTTATACGCAGATTTTTTTATACATAGGGTTGCCATATGTCCCCCAGAAAAGGGACAATTCCGATTTTGGGGGGTTGGGTTCACATACTGGCAAACTGGTTGGGTTCACATACTGGTTGGGTTCACATACAGAGGGTCTTGTCCCAATTTTGTGGAAGAGAATTATGGCAACCCTATTTATACACCAATTTGACTCAGAATGGCCACTGCAAATCACAGTTTAAGAAACTGCTTTTCTACTGTTGTAGAGACACACGCTGCAATCCTACCCATACTTTCCTGGGAGTAAGTACTATTAAACACAATGAGTCTTACTTCTGAGTAGACATGCTTAGGATTGCACTGACAGTCATACAAGCACTTATTCCATTCTTCAGCTAAGCCAGGCAAAGGCAGGGGTCCTTTGCCTTTCTAATTGCTGGCTGCTTCTCTACAACAGTAAGAAAAGCAGATTTAACCAATTGTAAAAGGGTATACTCTTTAGGATTGGTGCCTTTGGCTACAATCCTAACCATGTCTCTAAGTAACCATGTCTTGAGTAACCATGTCTGTTCAAAAGAAAGCTCTATTGTGTTCAATGGGTCTTACTCCCAGGAAAGTGTGGATAGGATTGTAGCCTATGTCATCTTATAAAAATGGGCTGGAATTCTGGATTCAATGAATCTCACAATATGCATGCCAAAGCCATCGTGTTCAATTTAGGATCTCCCACCCTTCCAATTCTATGATTTTATGTTTTTATGAGCACAATCCTATCCGTCTACTCAGATGTAAGCCCCACTGTGTCCAATGGGTTTTACTCCCAGGAAAGTGTCTTTAGGATTGCAGCCTAAGTCTTGAGGGTAACAGCAAAATGCCACCTGACCATGAGGCCATGCAAGGGCTGACTTCCAACACAGAAAAGCATAATGTTCAAAACCACTTACCAACTGAAAAATCCTGGCCAGGAAAGAGGAAACAACTTCTGCTTTCAGCTTTCCTTAGTTTTAATGACAGGGTATTGCTTAACCATTCACCAGACCAGCTGGTACTTTCGTAAGCGAGCTAAGATTTCACTACATCGTGTTGCTAGCATGCTTATAAGTGAATCAAGTCACACATAAAATTTTTAAAGTCACTCAGTAGGTCAAGACCTGATGTGATCCCTTTTTACAAGACCTGATGCGATCCATTTGTTCATCTTTTATGTGTCTTTTGTACATTTGTTTACATTTTGTACAGATGTGTCTTTTGTACATTTATGTCTACATTTTTGTTGTCCTAATGCTGTCCTGGGAAAATTTTGAAGGGCAGGAAGGATGTCGAAAGAAGGAAGGAATGATTGTGTGATCCCCCCCACCAACGTCCAGCTTTGATGCACAGCCACATCATTCTGTAAAGGTTTCTTCCCCCACCTCACAATTGGCTTCTTGTCTCAAGTCCATATGGCTTTGCAGAATACAGAACCTTGTGGGACTGTCAGGATAGAGCCCTGTGCCAGCTCCATCCCTGTGATGGTTTTTGGGGAGAGAGCCAAGAAGAGACTTCTGGCCAGGACAGAATCAATGAGATTTTCAGAACCTGTGACAGTTTGCCTTATGCTCAGATTGAAAATCCACATCCATGGGGCAAAATGCCACTACGATTTATGCCAATGGGAAAAAAGTGCCCATGTGTCTGGCATGGTGGTTTCAGAGAACCTGGGTGGATAGGAGTGCTACATGACTGGGTCTATCTACGCAGTTTGTGAGCTAGTACAACCAGCACAACAAATAAAGTTAAAGCTAGGCTGTACATATTTTCAGTATGCAAAAAGCCCCAGTTTTTAGGCAAACTCAGTAGTTAAAGAAAGTTAACTTTCTCAACTTGAAAGTTAGCAGGTCTGCGGTTCAAGATGGAGTGAGCTCCTGTTACTTGCCCAACTCCTGCCAACCTCGCAGTTCGAAAGCATGTTAATGCTAATAGATAAATAGGTACCACTTTGCTGGAAAGCTGACAGCATTCCATGTGCTCCCACACCTTCCATTTGTCCAGGCAAAAAAAGTTCTATTATCCCCAAAAGAATCAGTAAAACTTTTGAGCTGTAGAATGAATGTGTTTCCAATGAAAATGAAAAAATTTTGATTTTAAGAACTCTTCACTGCCAGCAATCTAGCAAACACTCTGTCCATTCTTGTGGATGGCCTGCACATGTGATAGTTATTTTTAGAGAGAAAAAAATCTTGTTCTCGTGGCTTTTCTGAGCTACTATCAAGTTAACAAACAGCCCTTCAAACAATGCATAAAGCCTCCGTTTTTCGACTCTGTTGTGTCAGAGATTGTTCTCCCAGATCTTTTCCACCGAGACTTCTTTCTTTCCCCATCGCTTCCTGGTACTTATTTTTCGTGAAATGTGCATGAGCGGCCATGAAAACCTTTTCTGTTATCTCTGCTGAGCTGACCTTTCTTTGCCGAGCTCATCAGCTGATCGGTTACTAAAGCTGCCTTCTCATATAATAATACTGACCTAAGAAAAGGCAGGCACTGATGATGGAGAATTCTGTTTTCCACAATCTTTCCTGGATCTCTTCTGGCATCAGCACATGATTTTTTGTGTGTGATTTTTTTTTTCTTTTGAAACATCCAGCGAGGATTGGATCTGAGTTAATAAGGCCAGGGAAAGCATTGAATATCCCTAAAGGCTGGGAAATTGTGCACCCCGCGCCAACCGTGGAGATTTTGGACCATCTGTTTAAATCACTTTGAAATATGCTGCAAATGGAAAAGCTTTACACAGACTGTGAAAACTCATCAGGGAGGCCAAACAAAACAGCAGGCCAAACTGTTCAAACCTCGGGCAGAAGAGCTTATCCTAGTGTCATACTTCTGCTTAAAAAAAAATACTGATTGCTCTATTTAGAGCACAATCCCAACCATGTCTATTCAAAAGTAAGCCCCATTGTGTTCAATGGGTCTTACGCCCAGGAAAGTGTCTTTAGGATTGCAGCCTGCAATCCTAAAGACACTTTCCTGGGAGTAAGATCCATTGAACACAATGGAGCTCACTTTTGAGTAGACTGGCCCTACAATCTAGAGTAACTACGGGAGCACATAAGAGACATTACGTGTACCCGTAGTTACTGCACAATCTAATGAAAACCTATGGGAAATTCATACTGCAATCCACAGCAAATTGTTCTTACACCGGAGCAAGGACTCCCTGTAGTTACTCTGGATTGTGCCCATAGTTAGGATTGTGCTCTTAGATTGTTAAAAACAAAAAATGGGAAAGGCAGAACTATGTCCTACTATCTGACATCTTATACAGGGGCAGGTTGATGTTCAGAGCTCTCTGTGACCTAGAATCACTTACATTTGTAGTGATTCCATCTGATTCCATCACTCACATTTGTAGTGATTCACATCTGGCATGATCTAGATTCCAGCTTAGAAGTTGGAGGTGGCCTTAGTATTTACTGTACTTCTCCTGTGCTTTTGAATCCTTTCAGCTTAAGGGGGTGGTCAGGATCCTGAAAAGCTTGGGGTCATCTGCCTTTGTCCATCCTGGCATATAAAGGCTGCCAGAGAGGAACTGGCTGAATGAGCAGATAATCAATTCTTATTTTGCAGAGAGAATGCTGCCATTTACCTTATACTAACAGTGGCACATCTTCTACCAAAGAAAACTTTCCTAGATCCCACATATTGCCAATCCTAACACCGAACGTTGGTGCTGATGCATCTGCACTGATGAAGTGCTGCTTCTAGCAGTTGGGCTGCCATGAGACTGTCAGAAGGAGGTAAATAAAATTTACAATTGTCTATGGTTAAGAGAGAAAAGGATTGGAATTGTCTGAGAAAGAAGGGTCAGGATCTGGTTGGTGCCACCAACATCCACCCCTCTCTCACCCTGATCTGCCCTGAAACACTCCTTCCTGGCCTACAACACACCTTTGCTGCTAATTTATTGGCACTATGGAAGCTTTTGGAACCATTGCTGGGTTTGCACTGCCACTATTTGCTACAGTGGCCAGGAAGTGTGCTGTGACAGTGTAAATGTTGCCAGAACATCCTGATAGGATTGCGCCCTGAATTAGATAACATCCAATCAGTCGCCAGCTTCTCATTCTTGCACAAGATGTTCTCATGCATGGCGGTAATTCAATTGCAAGAACTCTTGGTGTTACTGATGTTCTTGACCCATTTCAAATTCCAACTTGACTTTGGACTAAAATAACTTTGATTGCTCTAGTGAATGATCGATGCCAGGAATTGCATAGGTGGAGTGCATTTCATTGATTTAACTGGTCTACCTGGTGGTACTGGATAGCAGCCCTCATGGTATCCTTCTGGGCCATCTGGTTAAAGTTTCTTGTGAGCAAGTCACAAAAGATAGTATGGCCTTAATGTATGCAGTCAGGGTTTCATTCCATCCCATATACTGCCTAACATCTGTACTGAACCATCATCTTAGATTATTTTCACTGTCATCAGCATGAAGATGATGCCCAGTTGTCCTGGTCTTTGCCACCTGCTGGAGAAGCTGTGGATGCCTTGAACCAGTTGGATGAAAGTTTGATGAAACCAGTTTGATGGACCTGGAAAAATGCTGAGAGATGCAACTGAAATCTTCTAGTGGTGACTGAAATCCAATTGACTGTCAATCAAGCACTAGCTGTAAAATCTGAACTGGAGACAGCTGGGACACTTCAAGTATCAACTTGAAGATCAGCAAGGAAAATTTAAATAATTAATAATACAAAGTGGAACGTCTGCTTGCTCAAGTGCAGCCATTTCTTTTTATTGGGAGCTGAAACTGAATCATCACTCACAACACAGTCCCCAGTAATTTTGCATAATCCGAATGTGGCTGAATGAAGATTTTCGTGTGACGGCAATATAACACTGAGCGTTCCCCCCAACCTCTATTAAGAAACACTTTGTAATGCTCCAGATCAGACGATGCTTTTCCTCGTCTGATCCATTGTTCATGAGACAGAAGCTGGAGCACATCTGACCATAAGGCACATAGGACACATATGCTGCAGGCAATTACTGGATTTTTCTGGGGCATCAACTATGTGATTCCAGTTTTTACACATAACTTGTTATGTCCTCAGGCTGCATTTGAATGTAAGATTGCTGTCTGTTTTTAAATGGTCTTTTAATTTGATTTTTTTTACTGTTTCATTATATATAGTTTTAATGCCATTTTATTGTCTGGTCTTACTGTTTTTATCTAGTTTTAATCAATTGTATTTTATTTCTTTTTTAGGTAGAAAGCTGGGGTGTAAATCAAATAAATAAATAAATAATGTCTGATGAACGGGGTTGCCACATGTCCTGAAAAACAGCGTCAATCCTGTTTTGGGGGGATTGTGATCACATACTGGCAAATGGGACAGAGGGTCCTGCCCCGATTTTGTGGAAGAAAGTTATGGCAACCCTAAGCATGGATGTGCCTTTCATCCAACTGGTTCAAGGCATCCACAGCTTCTCCAGCAGGGTGGCAAAAACCAGGACAAATAATACCTAGTGGGAAATGTCCTTTGATCCCCTTCACTCACTGTGCCGGACCAAAGAAGAAGTGTTGTCTCATGCGTACTTGGTGGCAGGGTGTGATGTCACCAGTGTAAAGCAGGGTGTGATGTCACCAGTGATATCCCAAGCAAAGAAGCCCCACACATATGGCATTAACATCAAAAAACACCCGGTTTATAACAAAGTTGCATAGTCAGCAGTTCTGGCCAGGCTGCTAGGAGCTAATTTCTGCTTTTCCAAGGAACTGTTTGAACTCCAGAAAGCTGCAAAACCAGTTTGACCAGAGACCACAACAGAACAGGAAAAATGGAATGGGAGTGTACCACAGGCAATAAAAGCTCTACGACAACATCTCCAAGTCTCTGAAAAGTTGTTATTGCTATACAGTCTCAAAGTGAAATCATGGCGGAAAAGCAGGCAGGGCCCCTGGGCAGATGCTCAATAAGACAGCTCCCCCTTGCTGGGCTCAAGGAATGCCAATTTTGCTGTGCAGTCTGCAGACTAACCTGCAATTCCTTCTGGCTCAAAAAAGCAAGGATTCTAGTCCAAGCAGTGGCACCACTAGGGTTTGTGCCACCCCGTGCAGGCAGCCAGTGTGCCACTCCCATGATGGACCTCCTCTCGTGCAGCGGTCAGAACAACACCCAAGGTGGTAGACATGGTGATCTACTGATGGCCCAAACAATTGGTTTCTTAGCTATAACTTTTGATGGAATAGAGATATTACAGCGTGATTTGTTTCAATTATATATATATGATGGTAAATTTGCTTCAATGATATATACAATAGTAAAGGTAAAGGTGTCCCCTGAAGGGAGGGTTGCCATATATCCTGAGAAATAGGGACAATCATGATTTTGGGGGATTGTGTTCATATTCTGGCAAATGGGACAGAGGGTCCTGCTCGATTTTATGAAAGAGAATTATGGCAACCCTATCCGCAGGTTATACTGCTAGTCCTGGCCAACTAGAGTGCGGTGCTCATCCCCATTTCTAGAGCCTTAGAGCCAGAGTTGTCTGACATGTGGCTCGCATGCACACAGAATGCTAATACAGTGACGTCTCACATAACTAATTTGTTCCAGAGCTGTGGTTGTTATGTGAAATGTTCTTTACGTGAAGCAGATTTTCCCATAGGAAATAATGGAAACTCAGACAATTGGTTTCACAACCCAAAAAATATTCATATAAAAATATTAACTGTATGTAAAAATGATAAGAAAAAACACTGTAATTGAAGTCTACTTAGGCTGCAATCCTAAAGACACTTTCCTGGGAGTAAGACCCATTTAACACAATGGGGCTTACTTCTGAGTAGACATGATTAGGAGGCTGCAATCAAAGAAAAACGGGGATTCCCTGCTGCAGGCAGGGGGTTGGACTAGATGACCTACTAGATCCCTTCCAACTCTATGATTCTAAGAAAGACACTTTCCTTGGAGGCTTACCTGGGCTGCTGCTGGAGGTTCAAGGTGGCCAGTGGGGGCACTTGGGGGCAGTTAAGGGCAGCTGCCTCTGGTGCCCCCAAGCAATTACCCCCACGTAGGGAGCAGTTAGTGGCATGAACACTGGCCAGCAGCCCTTTTAAACAGCCTCCGTGTGGAGTGTCAGGGCTACATAGCGTGCATGCCCATTAGGCACCAGAGGGGGTTCTTGTTACATGAAGCAGGCATCCGTCAGTCTTTAAAGACTATGGTATCGTGCTTGGTGCTGCATACGCTGCATGCGAAGCACAAAAGCCTGGGTTAGATTGTTATGGAGGATAGGCTGTTACCCAAGCAGCAAATCCCCCCTCTCCACGCCACTGAATTAGTCCAATGGAAAGGCAGAGCCGATACGATTGGATCCAGTTGGTGTCGCAGAGCTGGGCTCAGGACAGGAGCTCACCCTGTCTTGTGGGGCTGACCTGGGTCTTGAACTCTGGTCTGCTGGTTAACAGGCATAGTGTCTTAACCACTTGCGCCCATGGCAGCTCGTGAAGCAGGATTCCTTGGAAATTTAGACTTGTTATGTGGAACATACTTTACTTGAGGTGCCACTGTATATGATGGTGTTATCTGAAAATATAAAGATTTTAAAAAATTTGGTTAGTAGTGGTCTCTCCACCACCACCTCCATCACCCCCCATATGTGTGCATATGGCCCACACCTCTCTAGCAATGCAGAAGGCAAGCTATATGCTGAATCAACATGCAGTTTGGTCCCTTCTGCCTTTCCCACTTGGGGACTGTTCCCCAGAACTTCTTTGAATGAACATCCACATTAATTACTTAATACGGTATATGTTCTTGAATTGAAAATACTGAATGATCAGGGAGAACAGATAGAAAACTCTCCCAAATGGGGTTTCCATGGATCAACTATAAAAGCTTTCTCCCCCTATATTCTGATTTGATGCATTTTTTTGCAGGACGTGTTTGCCAGGAAGTCAACCTCCTCGGGGGTCAATGAATGACAATAGTTTTAAGAAGAGGATTGCAAAGAGATTAACAAAACACAAAGTTCAGGAAAATGTGTGATGTTTTCCTTCCTTTAGACTTGAATGGTGGTCTCTCAAATCCTAGAGGTGGTATAATGCTAACCTAATTTAGTATCCTGTGTCCAACAATGGCCAGCACAAGACGCATCAGAACAAATCCAGGATTGTTACTGTACATGCTAAACATTTACACCCATAATTTTTAAATTCTGGAATCACAGTGGACTGAGAGCATAATTCTGAGCATAAATGTCGTAAATGTGCAGTAAAGCTCTATTGTGCATCCTTAGGAGTCAGAGAATCTAGCCTGTGGTGGAATGTGGACATTTGAGGTCACTAGGGGAGGGTGGGCAAAGGGTAGGGTATTTTGGCGCAGAAATGGGGTACACCAGCCTCCAGCAAGGCTAAATCTTAACCCCCATCCCAAGCAGCCTGGCATTATAATGGGCTGCTTAGATTTGTGCCAGCAAAATTAAGGTGACTAGAAAGGGACATTACTCAGGGTAAGGGACAGTATATTCCCTTAGGGACATTACTTAGACTGGGACAGTATAATCCCTTAGGGCTGGATCCTCCACTAGATATAGCACAGGCTAGTTGGCTTGCCTATTAAAGAACAGGTTCGGATTGGCTCCCCTTCCTAACTTATTATAAGCCTTGCATTTATGTATGTATGTATGTATGTATGTACGTACGTACACCCTTTCCTGGAAGTAAGCCCCATTGAACACAATGATTTCAGTGATTTTCAACCACTGTGCTTCAAACTCCTGATGTCCCATGGTTGAAAAATGCTGTTGAAATCGCCAAGTTGAAAAATCACTGAACTGGATTATATTGGAAAGGGTGGAAGTTTGTGCTGAATTGAAATATTTTCCCCCTAAAACTTTGCCACCTGTTCATCAGATGTTAAGGCAACACAATTGTAAAATTTCAGGGGGGAAAAACACTTGCCAGATCACGGCCTCTTGATCTGTTCATAAAAAACAGATGCCGGTAATGGCAAAAATACTGAACGTGTTGTTTATAAAAATTTGTGCCAGAATCTCTGAACTTTTGAGCAAAAAAAGAATCCGTGAAGAATTATTGACTCCTCTCTACGTTATGTCTGGTCCAAGAAATTTAACTCACCCCCAAAGTCAGAGTAACTACAGGAGCACGTAAGAGACTTTATGTGCACCCGTAGTTACTGCACCACCTAGTGAAAACCTGTGGGAAATTCATGTTGGAATCCAAAGTAAATTGTTCTTACACAATTAAACAATGTACTAGCTTTTTTAGCTAGTAAATTGCAATTGCCCCAGTTAGCTTGCAAATTCCTGCTGCCACTCAAAGGTTTCTACAAATGGGTTCTGATTACGTAATTCCTTTGGGAATGGGCTTAGACCAGGAGCTACAACGTGGGGGAGGGCAACTTTGGCCTTTAGAACAACAGGGAGAGATTGAAATAGCAGAACACGTGTTGAATGAATGAGTTCTGGTTACAATTGAAAAATGTTGAAAGAGTGGATTATCAGAAAACGAACCTTCAGAAAACAGGGAGGATACATGTTCATTAGATTCTGAACTTAAAGCAGGCCTCCATCAGTCTTGGAAGACTATGGTATCGTGCTCGGCGCTGCATACGCTGCATGCAAAGCACAAAAGCCTGAGTTGGACTGTTATGGAGGATAGGCTGTTACCCAAGCAGCAGATCCCCCCTCTCCATGCCACTGAATTAGTCCAATGGAAAGGCAGAGCCAATACAATTGGATCCAGCTGGCGTCGCAGAGCTGGGCTAAGGACAGGAGCTCACCCTGTTTTGTGGGGCCAACTCGGGTCTCGAACTTAAAAAAAAGTTAATAGTATATTTACAATACACTTGAGAACTCCAATACAGGCATGTAGAATCACATGAGAACTATGATCTGTTTGCCACAGATCATAGTGGCAAAATGTTTCCACACAGTGTAAACATACAGACCAAGCCAGAAACACATGGAGACCTACGTTGTTCAGAGGCAATGGGGTGTTGGTTAAAATTTTGACCATGGGCCTCCAACATCTCCGAAAGTCCAAAGGATCATTGGGGATCTTTGTCCTAACTGGTGGGGGCAGTGGGTCACAAATGGCCCCTAGATTGGGTTTGCCCACCCCTAATTTAACTGAATGCAGAAATCAAGTCTTATTATGAGATCCAGTTTTGTGTAATAACTAAAATTTATTCAAAAGTCTGCTGAGGGTCACACCAAGGGATGGAAAATTTCTGGGTCTTTCAGAATTGTTGTTCTGCAAATGCAGCGTCATCCCCACTCCATGGGGAAGTTCACATCTTGGACGTGAAGACGAGGAGGAAGGAGTAAAAGGGCAAAGTGCTGAGAACAACCGACCACAGAAGGGGGAAAACAGGAAACTGGGGCATGATGGACAGATCAGAAGGAAACCCACAGTTTGTCTCAAAACCTTGTTATATGGAACTTGGTATTATAATTGCACAGTCTCCACATTTTCACAAACAGATCTCCTTCTCACGGGAAGGAAAAAACCGCATCCCAGAAAGTTACAGGAAAGCATACAAACGGTTACTACCTATAGTTTTTAAAATAAAATTGCTGGCTGCATGATATTTCATATTGTTTTTATTGTATTGTTTTTGGCTGCGGGTGGCGCCAGCGGTAAAGACGCTGTGCCTGTTAACCAGCAGGCTAGGGTTCAATTCCCGGGTCGGCCCCACAAGACAGGGTGAGCTCCTGTCCTTAGCCCAGCTCTGCGACGCAGCTGGATCCAATCGTATTGGCTCTGCCTTTCCATTGGACTAATTCAGTGGCATGGAGAGGGGGGATCTGCTGCTTGGGTAACAGCATATCCTCCATAACAATCCAACCCAGGCTTTCATGCTTCACATGCAGTGTATGCAGCGCCAAGCATGATACCATAGTCTTTCAAGACTGACGGAGGCCTGCTTAAATCCTAAGCATGTCTACTCCAAAGTAAGTTCCATTGTGTTCAGTAGTATATACTCCCAGGAAAAGGTTAAGATTGCAGCCTTCATGTTTTTTTTAATTGTTAGCCCCTGTGAGTGCCCTTGGGTAGAAAGGCAGAGTACAAATCTAATAAAATAAATAAATAAATAAATAAAACTTTAATTCAATTTTTGTCCTAATTTTCAAGGAACTCAGTGTTGCCACATGCATTATCTTGACAATTCTGTGAGTTCAGTTAGAAGGAGATTCAAACTCTAGGTTACTTACAGAGCATCATGACCAACTGGATTTGAACCCTGTTCTCACCAGTCTAGGTTTAGTGCTCTAACCACTCTACTATATCAGTTGACTGGTCAGGGAGGTGGTGCATGAACTTTCATGCCTCTTGATCCGCCACATACGATGACCCAGCAGAGGTTGGACATTGTATCCTCTAACTGCTAACTCCATTTAACCTGCTAACTCCATTTACTCCCAACTCAGGCCAACTAATCAGTCTCCAACTGCTCCTCTGCCTGTGCTGACCTCTCATCCAGCTCCTGTTCAGGACCTCAGATGTTGTGGAAAAGGCACAAGTGGTTTCAATGGCAGTGGCCTCAGAGGCTGTGGCCTCCCTACAGGGGTGCAGGACTCACCAGATGATGCGCATGTGACCACTATGTGCCAAAAAATTTTAAATCTTGGTATTTTTTAATAATACCATCATGTTATATATCAATCAATCAATCTGTAATTTAATATAGAATTCAACAAAACAAACCTCACTGAAATATTTCTATTCTGTCTATTGATATGTATATTTCTATTCTATCAAATGCTATAGTCAAAATCCAGAATCCACCACACCCATGTTGCTCCACTCATTGAACAGGAGGAGGTCCATAATAGGAGTGACATACTGGGGTGAGGGTCATGGAAATGGTCATGGGTAGGGGTCTTAAAAGACTCATAGCTTGCTCTTTTTGGTCCCTGGGAAAATCCTATTGAGTCCAGGACGCTTCTGGAGAGCAACCTTATCAGAGTAATATCCTCCATGCTACAACCAACTAATAATCACTACCTGAACTACATTTCCCCAGGTCTTAATGTGTGTGTGAGAAAGAGAGAGTGCACATGTTTGCATAGATAGTTTTTTCCCTTTCCCAAATGTATTTACCAATCTTCCCGACAAAGAAATTGCTGATGCGATGCATTTTTGAGGACGTTGTTTCTGCTTGAACAGCATTTGGCTTCAGCGATGCCTATAAATCACTCAAACCAAGTAGTGTAACTTTTTTTAAAAGTTTAGGGTTTTTTAACTCCCCACAAAACTCCCCACAAAGACTGATAGGAAAATGTAATTAAACAGGCCAACAGGGCTGAGAATAACCCTCTACCAGGAATACGAGCAACTAGTGAAATGTACGCGTGTTGTCGGAGTAAAATT
Organism: Cryptoblepharus egeriae; assembly: GCA_030015325.1. Lineage (NCBI taxonomy): Eukaryota > Metazoa > Chordata > Lepidosauria > Squamata > Scincidae > Cryptoblepharus > Cryptoblepharus egeriae. The sequence continues at coordinate 7,710,464 of JAREYC010000007.1, read as the reverse complement.
TCAACCTGTGCAAACCCCCTCCCCTGTGTAATACCCCTCCCATGCACATGAACTCCCCATGTGCAGCACCCCCATATGCAGCCACCCCCATGTGCACCACCCCATGTGCACCCACCCCCATGTGCACCCACCTTCCATGCACAACATTCCCCCATGCGCACCATCCTCCCATGTGCACCACTCCCCATGTGCACCATCCCCCATGTGCAACATCCCCATGCACTCCTTTCCCCATGTGCATCATCCCCATGTGCAACATCCCCAAGTGCATTATCCCCCATGCACAACACCCCCATGCACATCGACCCCCACACGTCCCCCCATGTGCACCATTCCCACCAGTGCATGCTCCCTCCCAGTGCATCAGGCACCAAATTGGGTGGATGTTGATCAGTCAGTCTTCAAAGTTTCACCCCTTTTCACAGAAACAGTTTTCACCCCTTTTCACCCCCTTAAGTGTTAAATTCCTCAACATTGGTTTTTGGTGGGTGTCGATGTCACAGAAGGAACACCCTCCCCGAATGTCATGCTTCTAGGTCTGGGGGTTGGGGCAGAACATCCATCAGTCAGGGATTCTTCAATGTTAAGTATAGGGAGGAAAACACGTTGCGCCCCTTTTCACCCCCTTCCAGTTGGAATTTCAGAAAATTGGTTCTTAGTGCACCTCTTGGTCATGGAAGGAACACCCACCCCAAATTTCATGCTTCTCGGACCAGCAGTTATGGCTGAGTGTTGATGAGTGAGTAAGGGCACAATCCAGAGTAACTACGGGAGCACGTAAGAGACATTATGTGCACCCATAGTTAGTGCACCACCTAGTGAAAACCTATGGGAAATTCATATTGCAATCGAGAATAACTTGTTCTTACTACGGAGCAAGGGCTCCCCAGATTTACTCTGGATTTCACCGTATGTCAATGAGTCAGTGAATGTATCAGCCATTGACATTTCAATTTTATATATATAGATGAAGCCACATAGTGATGTGACAGAAATACATTATTTTATGTAAATTTATTCCAATTTGAAATATAAATGAGTTTTCTGGCCCCTGACACAGTGTCAGAGAAATGATGTGGCCTTCCTGCCAAAAGGTTTGGAGACCCCTGATTTAAGAGATTTATATCCCACCTTTCCCATTCCAATACAAATGCACACGGTGTCTTATAAAGCTTTTGTTCCTCCCCCTGCTGTCTTCACAACAACCCTGTGAGGTAGGTAAGGCTCTGGTCCAAGGTCACCCAGGAAGCTTCATGGCCAAGGAGGAATCTGAACCCAGATCTTCCAAGTCTTACCCCCAAATCCAGAGTAACTATGGGTGCACGTAAGAGACTTTACATGCACCCGTATTTACTGCACCACCTAGTGAAAACCTATGGGAAATTCATATTGCAATCCAGAGTAAGTTATTCTTACACCAGAGCAAGGACTCCCCATAGGTACTCTGGATTTTGCCCTAAGTCCAACTCCTGAACCACTACACAATTCTGGCTAAAACAAAAGTGCTAATAAAATAAAGAAGATCCCTGGAAACTCAGAGGAGTTGTCTTAACTACGGTATATTAAATAAAAGTGGATTTAAATTGGAGTATTTCAGAGGAAGTATGTCTTACTATGGAAAACAGTTGGCAGTGCTTCATCACGTTGAGGCCAAGCGGGAAGTGTTGCAAGATTACTATACAAGGGCATCTTAAACCTTGAAAATGAGATAAAATGCATACATCTCAGTCTGACCGTTCCAAGCAGCACAATGAAGAAAGAACAGATTTCATTCAAACGTGGTGGTTTTCGTGGCTGAACAGTTCGTTATTGAGAAACGGGATTAAGATCCATATATGAAATGTATAGACATACCCTTTGCTTTATTTATTAAATTTTACTTTTCATATAGCTGAAACGTACATATATTTTACAGTACGTACCCTACAATCCAGAGCAACTACAAGAGCAGGAGCACGTGAGAGACATTTATGTCAACGAAGTTGTGGAACTACCTAGTGAAAACCTATGGGAAATTCATATGGCAATCCAGAGTAAATTGTTCTTGTGTCAGAGCAAGGACTCCCCATAGTTACTCTAGGTTGCGCCCATATAGCTTCTCTCAGGGTGATCATATATCCTGTTTTACCACATCTTCTGACCAACATTCCATGTCAATCAAGCAGGCTGAGGAGAGGGAACTGTCAACATTTGAGCAGTCAACTGTCAACATTCCAGCTACAACTGAAAATATAGGAAGTTGATGAGATGCTGGAAAGGGGGATTTTTTTTTACTGGTAAATATTGTTATATTGTACCTCCTCAAGCAACAGCCATGTGCTGCTACTGTTTGTAGCAGAGGTCATGCTCCACTATTCAACCCCCGGCTTCCTTGTAGTGCTGAACTGTGGAGCTCAACCCAAGTGAAGGTGGTAGATATAAAATTGATGGTAGATTTAAAATCCATGCATTTCTTGATTTGGGATTTGTCTGCTATTATTACTAAAATGTTAACACCATCACAGGTTATCGGTCTACTACTTAATCTTTTGCTAAAAATATTTCCTCTGAAAACCAAGATCCACTGACTGTTAGTAGAGCCTTTTCCCCCTGCCCCCTTCGCTTTCCCTAAATAGGAAAATAATTAAGATTTCATGTGCATCTGTTGCAATGCTCTATTTGTTTTGTGTATCGTCCTTGCCAAGGGATTTCTCTGCAAAAGTGAGCCAGGGCCTTGGAGAAAATATATCTAATCCTGGGATTCTGGTAACAATGAGTGGGAGGAATTTGCAAGCACAGAGGAAGAGTCTTTCATGAAAAAGAGAATTTTCTTTTCTTTTTTGCATTGCTCTCAACCATCCAAGCACTTCACTGAAAAAGAATAACCAAATGTCATATGACACCCAATCCAGCTGCACCACTAAAATCTTGTTGTCACCCGCAGGATTGCAGCTACCATCAGTTGGTTTTAAAGACACGCACCCGGCGTGATCCAGCCAGCTTTTCCTCCTTCCTTGTCATCAGTACAGTATATAAGTGGCCCATTATGTGTTCCGCTGAGTAGTGCTTTTCTCTTGCCACTGGCAGAAGGTGGTTTTCAGATGGCCGTCGATGGAGAGCACAAGCATTGCTCAAGCCACAAAAGGGTTGGCTTTCAATGGCAAGCCTCTGAATTCTAACAGATTAAGTGTTTGCCAACTTCTTTTGTCCTTGACAGGCGACTCGGCGCTAGGAACACTGGAGCCTCTGTGGATGTTCCTTCCCGTGAATCCATGGCGGGCATCTCCAAGGGAATTGGGGATGCACAGATTTCACCACTTGGACAAAGTGATGGTTACTTAGAAGATCCAACTTTGGTGGCTGCGGCAGACAAGCCAAATACATACAAAGTGGGATCAACAAACAGAAGACTACTTTCTGTCCGCTGGGGCACCCCCTAATATGCCACTGGAGGTAGGCTGCTTTTTGGAAATGTTGCAGCCCTGAAAACCTAGACCAGAGATACTCAAGCATATCAGCCCAGAACCCCCTTTCAAACTTAAAAATCAGCCTGGGACCCCCTGACAAACTTACCACGAGGTTCCGCCATGTCTACTCAGAAGTAAGTCCCACTGTGTTCAATTAAACTTCCCAGGAAAGCCCAGTGCCAGGTTCCAAGATGGCAGCGCCCACAGCCTTTCGCAACCTCCGTGACCCAAGGTTGCGACCGCCCAAGGGGGTCCTGACCCCACTTTTATTACCACTGATCTAGACTATAGGTGAAATATTTTGCAGGAATCTGCTGCACATTTGTATGTGCATAAGGCATGGTGGATAAAATGGAAATCAAAACTCTTTCCATATCTTTCCATTCATGGAAAGAAAAATGTATGTGTGGGACAGCATGAGTTGGCCACTACATGCCGTGGTGAGGATTCCTGAAAAACCTAGTTCATTGTACCCCCTCTGGCTACACCACTGATGTTGAGTGTTACATACATACTGTACATACTCAAATCTAATGCATGCCTCTTTTTAGCCAAATTCAGTCTCCAAAATCAAGGTGCATTAGATTAGATGGCTAATTAAATTTGTGTAAACATGGTATTTTGATTATAAGTATATGATGTGTATTAGATTCGATAGCGCATTAGATTCGAGTGAATGTGGTATTATTTTAAAACCATGAAATACTGCTGCTGGAGGAAGGGACAAGGGGGCAGCCACTTCTGTTCTCCAAATGCTGTCAAAGCAGCTGAGCAAATGCTCCTTTAAAGAGCTGAACTGGTTGCAACTGCTTAACTGATGAGGAAGAAAGGCACTCTGTGCATGTTCAAAACATCTTTGTTTCTCTACTTAAGATTCATGGCTATTTATAGCCATAAGTGGGATGGGAAGTTGCAAAACTAGCATGGAGTTAGGGGTAAGGCAAAGTCAAGTAAAGATGTCCCCCACTTTTGGATGGTTTGTTTTCTGACAGTTCCGCTCTTTCAACCCCTTTCAGTTATACCCAGGACTCATTCATTCAACACATATTTCACTCTTTCAACCTCTCTCTGCTGGTAAAGGCTAAAATTGTTTTCCCCGATGTTGATTTGGATGTGACATTGTGATCACACCATTTTTGGCATTTTCTTATGACTTGGAAGGTGCTGGCCACTCTTTGCTGTTCTCGGCATCTCATAGTCAATAGCCCCTAACGCTAGACTATGACCTTAGATCATTGGATTGACCTCTCTGACCTGAAATGATCCAATCTCTTTTTAAACCTTGTGCTTTCTCACAAGGCTCAGTGCTACCCACCACCTTTGCATCTCATGGTGGTAAATTATGCATCATGCAACAACTTTTGTTAGGGCAGCGTTTGTGCATATCTCCTGGGCGTGGCTGCCAAAAGCCTTGATGCCCTGCAATTGATCCCGCAGCCATTCACTCCAATCTGAGCATAATTGCGGCCTGGCTTGCGCCGCTTCCATCTGTGTTTTTATAGCCGTTTGTAATGCAGTGAAATCTCATGCAATCGTATTCCCAGCAGCCTGACATAATCAGGACAATTGCTTCATTGAGATTGTCTTGCAGCCCGGGAGGCCAAAACATGAAGGAACTTGCTGTATAAAAGGAGCACAATGAAAGCTTTAAAGATTCGCAATGGGAATGAATACCATGGTTGAATCCGCTGTAGGCGATGCTATAGCACCTAGAGGGCCATGATGTCTCATGCGCTGCACAAAGCCATGTTGTCCCTAGAAAGTGGCTAAGAAAAGTCTATCTTTTCTTTTTCTACTTTTCTTTTTTACTACTTTTCTATTTTTTTTGATACTCAAGAGTTATTAATGCACTAATATCAGTTATTGGTACTCTAAGGATTGGTGGCTGCCCATTACACTTCCCCACAGGGCAGGTAGACGTTTGCCACGGCACAGCCGCATCAGGCTATGTTGCTTCCCTGCCTCTGGAATCCAATCTCTTGGTCTACCTGGGTTTACCACACTTTTAAAAGGAAACCTAGAAAGAAATAATATTTACTTGTAAGTAATAATAACCAGAAAGAAAGACCCTCAATCATTTGTCTCTCTATATTTACACATGCTTGCTCCGTTCCTTGAAGGAACTACAGCTCCGTTCCTTGAAGATAATAAGCAGCTACAGTATCTGATTTGTGAACATCTTCAGGGCTTGATGCAATTCATTATCTGATCCTATCACTTTTTGGCAACCCATCAAAAAGAATATAATTTTCGGCAGGTTTTGAAGATCCATTATTTTATACGCTAAATTGCTTTTTGAGTGTCCTTAAAAACATTTCAGTTGTTTTCATTTTAATATTTTATCTTGATTTTTTAAATCGCCATGGCTGCAATCCTAAACCCACTTTCCTGGGAGTAAGACCCATTGAACACAATGGGGCGTATTTCTGAGTAGACATGGTTAGGATTGTGCCCTACGTCTTGAACACCACTTTGGTTTTTAGAAAAAAAAATCCTTTAAATAAATAATGGTATAGAGAGCCTTATAAATAAATAGGAAAAATAAATAGAATTCTTCTATAGAAATCCTTTAAATAAATATTTTTTAAAATTTTCCTTCAAAAAAGGAAATATTAAAAATATTCTTGTACTATTGTGCTCAATAGTACTTACTGCCTGAAAAGTGTGCATGGAACAAGATCTGAAGGTGGGGTGCCACCTGCTGGCAGCTGGTGGTAAGAACAGAGTCACACTGGTGCAAAGACATTCAAAAATTGGTACCAATACATTGACCTGCTTGCTACTAAAGTGTTATATGGGATTGGATATGGGATTTTTATGAATTTATATGGGATTTTTGAGTAGGTGAACAGGAAAGCCTAGACTGGAACAAAAAAAACAACAAACAAAAATATGCCAGAAAACAAAACAAAACTGAATTTACTGGAACAGGAGGAAACTCCCCATTACGGGGATCGAGTGCTAAAAAGTTCAGAAATGGACTGAGTTGTCACAGCTGTGTCAAAAAGCAGGAAATGCACAAAAAGAGAAGTTCAACCGAAGCAGATCCAACTTCTGTTTTTTTTGTTTTTGGTCTGCAGCTGGCAAGGGGTGGGGGAATTCTCGGTTACGATGAAAATCGTAGCACACACGCATTCCAGATAATGTTGACGGTCACTGCTATAAAAAAATATGGTGGTAGCACTCAATCCATTGAAAAGGTCTTTCATCCTAATACCACTGAAATGCCACTGAAATAAACAGCAGCAGCGCAATCAACCTTTGCACCCGATTGCCTCCACTGCAAGCCAATCACTGCCATTTAAATCTTGAAAACGGAAATAGATCAGGGAGGTCCATGCTCTGGTTGTTATTAAGTCCAGCTTAATTTGAACAGTCCTTATTTTCTGAAAAGCCTCTGGCCTAAGATATAGAACAGATCATGAGCATGTCAGCATCAGGTTTAATTTCCTCTTCGTCAGAATGTATATATGTATTATTTTCTCAATCTAGAATTCACCTGCTGAGGTGTTCAACCTGGTAAGTCATGGCATACTGACTTGGTGCTAAAACTGTCAAAGCACACCATCAAAGCACACCTTCCCCGAAGTCCCATGGCACACCTGCAAACCATCTGTGACACACCAGTGTGCCATGACACTGTGTCTGAAAATCACTGCTATAATCTACAGTAAAATATGCTAAAGGCTGCAATCCTAAAGAGACTTTCCTGGGAGGAAGACTCATTGAACACAATGGGGCTTACTTCTGAGTAGACATGGTTAGAATTGTGCTCTAAATCCATTTGGTCCATTAACTCCCATGCTCTTTTTAAGTACACATTTCCATTCTGTGATATAAATAGAATTATAGACTTTATATCCGAGACTTTACATAACTCAGCTGTGAACCTGTGGCTTGCAAAAAGTTGGGAGCTCCAGCTACTAAAGCCAGCTCTGTTATCCAGCTTTGCTATCAAAAGAGCCTGTTAACATTCTGTATCTGTTTTACTTTTCTTATTTTCATTTATTTTTAACTTCTTATTTCTAGCCTTGAATTTGCATGTTTCAATCTTTCTTTTATAAAATAAAACTAAAATAGCAATAAAAATTAAAGTGCCTGTTAACTTTAGATATCAAGAAAAAGATCCTGGAACTTTTTTTGGCATGCAGAGTAGAATCATAGAATCCTAGAGTTGGAAGGGACCTAGTAGGTCATCTAGTCCAACCCCCTGCCTGTAGCTGGAAATTCTCCAGGAGTACGTGCTCCTTTATTGAGTATGGACTTTTCCTTTACAAGTAGCTGCCTGGCATTAAATCAAATTATAGTCCATCTCTCAAACACAGTTTAAACCCCATCATCTTTGAGAATTGCAAAGTAACAACTTTGTTTCAAAACCAAAGAAACACACCATGGGCACAATCCAGAGTAACTACAGGGAGTCCTTGCTTCGGTATAAGAACAATTTACTCTGGATTGCAATATGAATTTCCCACCGCTTTTTCACCAAGTGGTGCAGTAACTACAGGTGCATGTAATGTCTCTTACGTGCTCCCGTAGTTACTCTGGATTGTAGAGTATGAAAATCTGGAACTTTGCAAAACAACAAAGGCTGAGAAACAGGAATTTAAGAAGTTTCTTTTAGGTTTGGGACATTCCATGACAGACACAATTAATTGCTTTATATCTTCAAACTATTTCCAGATTTCAGATCTGCGGCCGTCACAGATTTGTGTTGCACTGGCAAACATGGTTTGTACAGCGTGTGTGCAGTCTTTCTCCAAATCACCGCATGTGTGGAACTGAAACATTATCATCAATTGCCTAAAGGGATGCATTAAAATAAGCATCTGTTTATTATGAAGCTTAATGAGAAAGCGATCATAAAGAACGTTGGCAGTTTTACACTTGCTTAAACTTTTAAAAGCTTTGCCACGAGAACTGCAGCGTATAGCAGCAGGAAACGCCGGAGCTTAATCCTTCTCCTTCTTCTTCTCCTCCTTCTCCTTCTTCTTCTCCTCCTTTTCCTTCTTCTTCTCCTCCTTCTGCTTCTCTTTCTCCTTCTTCCTCTCCTCCTTCTGCTTTTCTTCTTCATCCTCTCCTCCAATAATCCGGAGCAATGTTTTTTCATAATACCCAGCACTGTCAGACTGCATGGAAGAAATAGGTGGGTCACATTCAGTAGGTGCATTTCGTGCCATGAAAAGAGAAAACCAATTATCCACCAACAACTTGCCTTACTGGAGTTAAGGTACAACTGTTAAGGTACAACTGTAACTTTGTAGTGTAGACTATCAGCTTGGCCAGATTATTGACCAAGGAGAAAGATGCGCTGATCGATCCTAGAGATCAGTGGTTCCCAACCTATAAGAGCTTGCAGACCATTGAAGCAAAAATTGGAATGCAGACCATTGAAGCAAACCCCCCCACCCCAGTCCCGGCACATGAAAAAATTTGATAGTCCGAGGGGTGCTCTTAGCAAGACACTGGAAGTGACAGATGAAGGGGATCTACTCACAGCCCTCTGTGGTGTCCATGGGGAAATATTCATTCATGGATCACATAGCTGACACTTTCGTGATCCCTAAAGGGTTCTCAGTTAATGAGAAGCTGGAAGTGATAGAAGACAATCATACAGTTTTCTTGAGACTTCATAGACAGAGATCTCAGGATCTTGTGGACCACTTGTTGTCCACTGCTACAGACTGTATCTTCTGTTCTGCTGTCACAAACAGCAGTACAGCTGTCCCACTACCATCATGTATGTTGGAGCCACTGGTGGAAATGGTTAGATGCTCCACACAGATCCAGCCAACGTCAAAGCAGATCGGGTACTAGGCAAGGATAGGTCATAGCCAATCTGGGGCAGGAAATTAAGGAATGAGTAGATCCTGGTGGTATTAGAATTTGCCAGGAATTATCCCAATTTGACATGTACCCTGCCTCTTTTTGGGTATACACCAGCAAAATAACAAGTGTAGGTCCAAATGAGACTCGCCAATGGCCAGGAGGCCTATGGAAAGCATGTAAGAACAATTTTTACTTACCTATCCCAGGCTAGATTGTTGTCCCCTCCCACCCTTGGATCTTAGAAACAACACTACACAAAAATAAAATTTTGTTGTTTGGATTATTGGGAAAAGCTACCTTGAGAAACGTTATATTTAACAATAACACTAGCAGTACCATTTTCCTTTGCTATACCAAATGCTTTGTGAATGTTTTGGTGGAAAAGTGAGATATAAATATTGTTAAAAAATGCAAACATGGATGCACAGATGCAAAAATTAAATGCAAAGATGCAAATTGGCACATTACGTTTTTCATTTGCAACCTTTCCACGCCAATTTCTTCGTTTCAATTTGAACATATTAAATGTGATTAGACATGCATGGAGCAATACAAGAAGAATAACTAAAGGATGGGCACATACATACTCCCAAACATCTGCAACTGGGTTAGATGCAATTTTTCATTACTTACTTTAATAGCATAACGCAAGGAGTGTCCATACATCTTCTCATACTCCTCCCGAATATCCAAAAGGTCTATTTCTGACCTGGATGCCAAGATTCTGGTCAGCGTGGAGTCGTCCGTCCCAATCCCCTATGAACAAGAAAAGGGTAAAAGAGATTTAGAACCTGCCCCTTGATTTTCAAACAACCAAAGGCAATGTGCAACATTTCATAAAGCCATGTAAGGCAACTGTGTTAAAATCCAGACAAATGGTAGAGTTATTCATGGGAATAACATTATTCATGGGAATGCTCTGCACCCCAAGCGTTACGTGCTACTGACTTGCCAGGATGTTCTCTTTCTGGCTTCTTCCTTGCCTATACTACAAGCCATAACCTTTCATGACTGTATCTTTTTCTTTTCCTCCAAGGAGCATCTCAGTGCATGGTTTGCACCACACCATTTTGTTCTCACAATAACACCGTGAGATGTTTAAGCTGAGGACCTATGGGCAAAATCCAGAGTAACTATGGGGAGTCCTTGCTCCGGTGTAAATACAACTTACTCTGGATTCCAATATGAATTTCCCATAGGTTTTCACTAGGTGGTGCAGTAACTACGGGTGCATGTTAAGTCTCTTACATGCTCCTGTAGTTACACTGGATTTGGGGGTATGTCAGATCCTGAGTCACCCAGTTGGTCAGACATCTGTGAAAGGTTTTAAAGGCCAAGCCCGACACTTTAACCATTACACCATTACACAGTCCCCATAAGGAAGAAGAGCACCTACCTCCAGAGCCTCGTGCAGCCTCTCGGCAAAGAACGCCGGAGTGTTGGTAGCACACTTAACTGTCAAAAAGGGAAAAAGAAAAGGAGTTAAAGTGTTCGGCCCATATACCATGTATCTTTATGGGGTCCGTTTTGGCTCACATTGTACATAAAGGATGCAATGAAACATCACACCGAAGGGTCATCAATGCAGAAAGCATCAAGCAGGTGCTATTGATAACATTTGTTCATACAGTACTTTTCCTTACTACTGCACCCTTGTGGGAAATTTTGTCAATTGCATTTGCAGAGTATTTCCTTGTGATGTCCTTAGACAAGCATACAGTGGTACCTTGCTTAACAAGCGCCTCACTTAACGAGCGTTTCACATAACAAGCAAAAATTTCCAAGAAATCTTGCTTCACATAACAAGTTCCGCTTCACTTAACAAGCAAGTGCATTATGGGCATGCGTGCTATGAAGCCCTGATGCTCCGCATTGATGTTCTTTAAAAGGGTTGCTGGCCAGCACTGCTGCCTCTAACTCCCCAACTTGGGGGCAGCTGCCTGGAGGTGCCAGAGGCAGCTGCCGCTAACTGCCCCCAGATGCCCCCACTGACCACCTTGAACCTCCAGCAGAAGCCCAGGTAAGCCTCCCAGGAAAGTGTCTTTGATTGCAGCCTCGTAACCATGTCTACGCAGAAGTAAGCCCCATTGTGTTAAATGGGGCTTACTCCCAGGAAAGTATCTTTAGGATTGCAGCCTAAGTAGACTTCACAGGATCATGCATATTGAATGCATGTTTTGAATTCAATTACACTGTTTTGTCATCATTTTTACATCCAGTTAATATTTTTATATGAATATTTTTGGGGTTGTGGAACCAATCGTCTGAGTTTCCATTATTTCCTATGGAAAAATCTGCTTCACTTAAAAAGGAGGCCTCTGGAACAAATTAAGCTCTTTATGTGAGGCACCACTCTATTCCTAAAAAGTACAGTGGCTAAATACAACTTGCTCCTTTTTTCTTTTGCATGTACAAAATTGGAGATATTTGGGTAAGCAAAATGATTCCTATTCTCTCCTAACGGCAAACTAAGATCAATGCTTAAGAAAACAGAAATTATTTCAGAAATTATTTCATTAGGTGAAGTTGGAGTTGCGCATTTCTTAAGTGCAATCCTGAAGACACTTGACAGACAGATAGATAGACAGATAGACTGACTGACTGACTGATTGATTTACTGGCCAAGTCTGAATACCATTCTTGGAATTTGGTTTCCAAGGGAGTACTTTCCTGGGACTAAGACCCATTGAAAACAATGGGGCTTACTTTTCTGTAGACATGGTTAGACTTGTGCTCTTAATCAATCAGTTAATCAATCAACAGTATTTATATACTACTTTTCAACAAAAAGATCACAAAGCAGTTTATAGAGAAAATGAAGAAAAAAAAACTTATGGCTTTATTTTTTCATATTTATATCCAACCCTTCTTCCAAATTGTTTGGCATCCTATACACAGCTTCTTCCCGCGCCATTGTATTCTGGGGAGTCTGGGGATCTCCTCCCCAAAGTAAAGGTAGAGATAGATTATATCTTCCAAGAGTTCTTAAAGACATAGGGCACAATCCAGAGTAACTACGGAAGCAAGTAAGAGACGTTATGTGCACCCGTAGGGGCTGGGGGTGGTGCAAGCAGTTAAGACGCTGTACCTATTAACCAGCAGGCCAGGGTTTGAAACCTGGGTCGGCCCCACAAGACAGGGTGAGCTCCTCTCATTACCCCAGCTCTGCAACACAGCTGGATCCAATCGTATTGGCTCTGCCTTTCCATTGGACTAATTCAGTGGCGTGGAGAGGGGGGATTTGCTGCTTGGGTAACAGCCTATCCTCCATAACAATCTAACCCAGGCTTTCGTGCTTCGCATGCAGCGTATGCAGCGCTGAGCACAATACCATAGTCTCTCAAGACTGATAGAATTACCGCACCGCCTAATGAAAACCTATGGGAAATTCATATTGCGATCCAGAGTAATTTGTTCTTACTCTGGAGCAAGGACTCCCAGTAGTTACTCTGAATTTCACCCGTATACAATATAATGATAGCTTCTCTTAAGGTCTCTTTACCGATGGTTAAAAGAAGATCTTCAAAATCTCCTGAGGTTTCACTCTGTATACTGTCTTCTATAGTCTTTCCGCTGATGTTTTTGTACTCATCAAAAGCTTAAAAAATGATAAAAGGCAAGAATGATTCATGTGTAAGTGGTGGCACATATTTAAAACATTAAAAAACAGCAAACAGGGAAGATCTCCC